>JABLUY010000010.1:0-310486 GCA_013306675.1 Thraustochytrium sp. TN22 | reverse complement strand
GAGCGTCGGCCAGGGTCCTGCGTACATAGCGGCAACCTCACCCATCTCCTCCTCGGCCGTCTTGACGTGCAAAAAGCCTCTGGCCAGCACGGACTTCGCGCCAGCACGGACTCGAGGGAGTCGCGCGCGTTCCATCCCAATCGCGGCGCTGGGCAAGCTGCTCCGCCTTGCTCGGCAGGGGCCGCCCTTGGCCTTGCTCAGAACCTTGCTGGCCGTCGCCGGTCGCGTCGCCGTCCGCAGTGCTGCGCGTCGCCACGTACATCACGTTCTCCGCACGAGCTCTCTGCGCCCGTGCAGCCGCGGCTGCGCGCAGCGAGCGAGGAGCAGCATCGAGCGGCGCGAGCCTACGTCGTCGTCGTCGTTGTCTAGCTAGTTCTTGTCCTCCGCGCGCGCGCCTGCCTGCACGCCGTGCGCAGCGGCTACACCATGGCGCCAGTGCCGCACCCCCGCCCCTGCGCTAGCCCGCGAAGCGGCGCCCGCGTGCGTGCGCCCGCGGCAGGCTACTTCTCTGCAGGAGCTCAGATTCGACTTGGCGGCGGCAGAACGGAAACGCGGCGGCTTGCGACGCGCGGCGTTTGGAGCGACCACGCACAGCGCTGCGGGCGCCGGCTTGCGTCGCTGCGCCCCTGCGGCCGGCCCGCGCCGGCACTCAGCGCGCTGCGAGGCGCGGCTTCTAAAGGCGGCCAGACCGCGGCGCGGTCCAACTTGCCCATCGACAGACGCTCGGCCGGAGTGCAGCGGTGCTCAGCGGCCACGTCCACGCGACAGACGGTGGCCGCTCGGGTGCGCTGACTCCGCTGCTACCTCCGCAACAACCTCTCTGCCCTCGACACGGGCCCTGAGTGCGGAACCTTGCTTTATCATCATGGACGGTCGGGTGCGCGCCATCGTGGAGGCCGCCATTCGCAAGATCGAAAACGGCGAGACAGAACTCAGGTACGTGATGGTCCTGCTGGTGGTGCAAAGTGACCTAAGAGCCTGCCACGCCAACCAAGATTTCAAGCTCGCGCATGGGCGCAGCCAGCTCGTGAGGTGTGGCAGGCCTGCTTGGAAGCGGCCAGCCGCCGGGCTCTTGGAGGACACGCTGATATCGAGCTGACAACCGGCCTTGCCAAAGCGCAGCCTTACTCGCTACCACATCGGTTCTTTGGGCGCTGAAGCACTGGCGCGAGCCCTGGAGAGCGGCCAGTGCAGGCTGACGACGCTCACGTGAGTTCCTCGCTTCCTTCTCCTGTCCGTCAGCCTTTGAAAGCACGGGCCAGCGGTCCATCCAATGCGGTGGTTACGCATGGGCGCGGCTAGCGCGTCAGGCACGACAGGCTTGCTTCGTAAAAGTCAGCCATCAGGCCCTTGGACAAAACGTCCAGGCGGGCCTGGCATGGCATGGAGGATCATGTCAAGCTGATGACCTGCCGTGCCAATATACAGCCTCGGCAACAATAACATGGGCGACGCGGGTGCTGAAGCGCTGGCGCGGACGCTGGAGAGCGGCCGGTGTACGCTGACGACGCTGCAGTGAGTTTCTCTCGTTTCCTCCACCCGTCCGGCAGCCTCTGGCAGCATGGGCCCGTGGTCCATCTGATGTGATAATTACACATGGGTGCGAGTAGCTCGTCAGGCACGGGAGGCCTGCTTCCTAGCAGCCAGCCACCGGGCTCTTGGACGACTCTTGGAGGCAGGCTTGGTCTGGCCTCGAGGGTAATGTCAAGCTCACGACTTGCCCTGCTACAACGCAGCCTTGGGAACAACAACATCGGCGACGCGGGCGCCGAAGCGCTGGCGCGAGCGCTGGAGAGCGGCCAGTGCACGCTGACGACGTTGGAGTGAGTTCCTCTCGTTTCCTTCTCCCGGCCGGCAGCCTCTGAGGGCATGGGCCAGCGGTCCCTCTCATGCGATAACTACGCATGGGCGCGGCCGGCTCGTCAGGCACGGCAGGCCTGCTTCGTAGCAGCCAGCCACCGGGCTCTTGGACGGCACGTGCATGCAGGCCTGGAGGATCATGTCGAGCTGACGTCGCGTCTTACCCAAACGAAGTCTTTACAACAACGTGATTGGCTCCTTGGGCGCCGAGGCGCTGGCGCGAGCGCTGGAGAGCGGCCGGTGTACGCTGACGACGCTGGAGTGAGTTCCTCGTTTCCTTCTCTCGTCTAGGGCAGGCCTGGCCTGGCCTGGAGAATTTGTTCCAAGCTGACGACTTGTCTCTTCCAAATGCAGCCTTGATAGCAATATAGTCGGCTCCGCGGGCGCCGAAGCGCTGGCGCGAGCGCTGGAGAGCGGCCAGTGCAAGCTGACGACGCTGTTGTGAGTATCTTTGTTTCCCTCGTCCAGCAGCTCCTGCAAGCACGGGCGAGCGGTTCATCTCATGCGATGATTACGCATGTGCGCGGTCAGCTCGTCAGGCACGGCAGGCCTGCTTTAGGCTCCTGGAAGACACGTGCAGGCAGGCCTGGCCTGGCCTGGCCTGAAGAATTCGTGTCAAGCTGACGACTTGTCTCCCTAAAATGCAGCCTAGACAGCAATAGAGTCGGCCCCGCGGGCGCTCAAGCGCTGGCGCGAGCGCTGGAGAGCGGCCAGTGCACGCTGACGACGCTGTAGTGAGTTCCTCGTGTTTCCTTGTCCTGTATGGCGGCCTGTGAGAGCAAGGGCCGGCAGTCCGTTCCATGCGATGAATTCGCATGGAGGCCGCGAGCTCGTCAGGCGCGACAGGGCCGAGCAGGCCTGCTTCGCCTGGCCTGGCCTGGAGGATCATGACAAGCTGACGGCTCTCTTTCTCAAAACGCAGCCTTCCCGGCAACAGAATCGGCGACGCGGGCGCTGAAGCGCTAGCGCGAGCGCTGGAGAGCGGCTCGTGCACGCTGACGGCGCTCAAGTGAGTTGCTCGTTTCCTTCTCCCGTCAGGCAGCCTCTGCCCAGCAGGCTGGCCTGACCTGGCCTGGTCTGGCCTTGAAGACCATGTCAAGCTGACGACGCGCCTTGCCCGAACGCAGCCTTTTCAACAACGAGATTGGCTCCTCGGGCGCTGAAGCGCTGGCGCGAGCGCTGGAGAGCGGCCAGTGCACGCTGACGACGCTCAAGTGAGTTCCTCCCGTTTCCTTTTCCAGTCCGGTAGCCTCTGAAAGCACGGGCCAGCGGTGCATCTCATGTGATGATTTCGCGCGGCCAGCTCGTCAGGCACGGCAAGCCTGCTTCCTTGCAGCCAGCCACCGGGCTCTTGGACGACACATGAAGACAGGCCTGACCTGGTTTGGCCTGGCCTGGAGGGTAATGTCAAGCTGACGCCTTGTCCTGCCAAAACGCAGCCTTGGGAACAGCAACATTGGCGACGCGGGCGCTGAAGCGCTGGCGCGAGCGCTGGAGAGCGGCCTGTGCACGCTGACGACGCTCAAGTGAGTTCCTCGTTTCCTTCTCCCGTCGCTCTAAAAGCACGGGCCAGCAGTCCATCTCATGTGATGATTACGCATGGGCGCGGCCAACTCGTCAGGCACGGCAGGCCTGCTTCGTAGCAGTAGTAAACCATCGGGCTCTTGGACGACACGTACAGCCAAGCCTGGCCTGGCCTGCTCAGGCCTTGCTTGGCCTGATCTGGAGGAGCATGTTTGGCTGACGACGCGTCTTGCCAACACGCAGCATTCCCAACAGCAACATCGGCGGCGCGGGCGCTGAAGCGCTGGCGCGAGCGCTGGAGAGCGGTCAGTGCATGCTAACTGCGCTGCGGTGAGTTCCTTGCTTCCCTTCTCCCGTCCGGCAGCCTCTGAAAGCACGGGCCCGCGGCCCATCTCATGGGATGATCACAGGCCTGGCCTGGAGAATCATGTGAAGCTGACGACGCGCCTTGCGAAAATGCAGCCTTCCCGACAACAGAATCGGCGACGCGGGCGCTGAAGCGCTGGCGCGAGCGCTGGAGAGCGGCCAGTGCACGCTGACATGGCTTTCGTGAGTTCCTCCCGTTTCCTTCTTCCGTCCGGCAGCCTCTTTAAGCACGGGCCAGCGGGCCAACTCATGCGACGATTACGCATGGGGGCGGCCAGCTCGTCAAGCACGGCAGGCCTGCTTCATCAAAGCCAGCTTGGACGCCGCGTGCAGGCAGGCCTGGCCTGGCCTGGCCTGGCCTGGCTTGAAAATCACGTCAAGCTGACGACTCGCCTTGCCGAAACGCAGCCTGAACAGCAGCAACAACATCCGCTCCGCGGGCGCTGGAGCGCACAGCAACAACATCGGCTCCGCGGGCGCTGGCGCGCTGGCGCGCGCGTTGGAGAGCACCAAGTGCAAGCTGACGGATCTCGCTGTCACGTGAGTTTTCAAAAGAAAAAAAACGGGACGGAACGAGCGACTGACAAGTGATTCGACCCCAACACAATCCCAGTGGTCCTTCTGCCGAGCTTCGGGATGCAATGAACAGAGAGCTGCCGCTCAACAAGACGCTCGCCTCGCAGCGCGACCGCATCAAGAAGCTCGCACGCCAAGCACAGGAACTCCGCTGCTGCATCCAGCTTTCGCGCCAGCGAGGCTTGCCCACGATCAGCCCCAGCGGGCTCAGCCTGGCGCCTCTTGCTCCGCCCGCGGCGACCGCCGAGGTTGCCACCACGCCCACGAAGCAGAGCATGATCGCTGCCCACACCGCCCGGATCGCGGCACTCCGTGCGCGCTGCAAGGCGCTTCACGCTCAAGTCCATCTGCTTGCGCCGTACCTGCACAAACTCGAGGACGAGGTCCAGGACGCTCATGAAGCGCGTGCAGTCATGCGCCCGACGACAACCTGACTTTGGGTACAAGTTTTTAATTAAAAATGCACGACCAGCTCTTTTCACACCAAGTCATTCGCGAGCCCTGCGTCGCGCACACCAGCCCTCGCTTCCAATGTGCGCCCAGCCCACAAGTGCTCGGCTGCGACTCCGCTTGCTAGCAGAAGTTGCAAGCATGCACAGAGGAACCATTGTGAAGGACGCTGAGCGCATTTGGTGAGCGCGCCATGCAAAAGATCAGAAAAGGGCGAGGCTCTTGTGCGGGCGGCGGCCTTCAAGTGGTAGTGGCCCAGCGAGGTGCGCAGCACGACGACAGTGTCTTGCGAGAGCCCGCGGGCATCGTCAAACCGGCCGTGCGTTTTGCAGAGGCCGGCGACGAGAAACTTGGCCTGCGCTTTTTGTAAAACGTGTGCTGAGCCAGAAAAGGCCTCAGCGACGGCATGTGCGGGGCGTTTGGCCGGCGCCAGCTGCGAGTGCGTAGTCAAGCCTGTTGCAGCGCACGTGTGCGGAGGCACGGGCTTGGGCGCGACAACGCAACGCCGCCGCTGTCCTCTGGAGCGGCTGGAGAGAGCCGGCTGGCTGTGCAAGAGGTGGTCGCGGTGGGCGAACGCGAGCTGGCGCTCCAAAGGCGCGCGTCTGGGCTCGAATCAGCTCGCACAGAATGGCGACTGACGTCCGAACTTGTCAGAAGCGCAATTTGCACGACAAAAGCTACATGCGGAAAGGGGCTCTACCGCGCGCGCTGACAACTTGAGCGACGTCGCGACGCCACCGCGCGATGGCCATCAGTTTTGCAAAAAAGATCATGTCCTTGTTTTCTTGCTTGCAGCCATCAATCAGACGAGGTCATTGCCCTGCGGCATGTCAAAGGCAAGCGTGTCGGCGACCTTGGCGGACGTTGCCTCGACGTGGCGGGTGCGCGAGACCTGCTGTGCAAAGGCGCGTGGTGGGAGAATCGACTGCGGTGGCACGCTGCAGTCCGAGAGACAGACGGAGCCGGTCTGCATCAGCGCATAAGCACTGACGTGCGAGGGCCGAACCTGGAAGCCACCGTTGGTGAACTGGTGCGCAGCGAGGAAGGCGCCGGCGTCTACAATGGCGCCCTCGCCGATCGAGAGGAGCTGGTGCTCGCGCACAAAGCTGGAGTTGAGAATGGCGCCCGGCCCCACGCGGGCGCCCATGAATCGCGCGTGCATGTTGTACATGGGCGTGCCGTGCAGCGCGGGAAGCAGGAGCTTCTCGAGCAGCGCTGTGAAGAGCTGGTACGAGCAGTACATGCTGACGCGTGTGGGAATGACGCTCAGGTCGTGCCATGGGCCGAAAACCACGAGTGCGAGGAGGCGCTGTGCAATGGCCAGGCCAAAGAGCGCCAGCCAGAAGCTGACGGCGAGGAGAAGAATGGCCACGTCGCGCTGCATGCCAGCGTTAAAGAGCACAAAGTTGGCATACTCGTAGGCCGGGATGAAGGAGGCGACGATGGTGGCGAGAAAGACTGCGCGAAAAACGAGCAGCGCAGCCTCCTCAGCAAGGCTCCAGGGCGGAGTGAGGTCGCCTTCGTCGGGATCGGCGGCAGGAAAGGTGGCGCCGCGAAACTTGCGGTGCCCCGAAGGCAGCACCTCGCCCCGCATCAAGGTGCTGAGTGTGGCAAGGCTCGACTGCGGCTCCATCGTGCTGCCAAAGCCGATCACCGCAAAGAGGCCGACCTCGCATCGCGTGCCAATCTGCACCTGGCCACGCTGGCCGCTGGCCTCGGTCTCGACGAAGATGAGACCCGCCATGGAGCCGTCATTCATGACGATCATGTCGGCGTTGGACGGAGAAATCCACGAGGCGTTGGAGATGAAAACGTAGCGGCCGAGCGAGGCGCCCAGCGCGCGCAGGTATGGCAGGACGGAGCGCGACTCCTCAAAGTAGACCACCCAGGTCGCCCAGAGCAGTGACCAAAGGTAGTCGGCCGCCCAGTGTCGCAACCCGCGAAGCGTGCTGGGCGCAACCGGGCCCGCGCGCAGGCGACCCACCAGAATCCACTTGAGCGCGACCGCGACAAAGGACATGCAGCAGGCCGTGACAAAGTACGAGCTCGTCCAGTACACGAGGTCCGCGTAGCGAAAGCCCTCTGGGTAGCCGCAGGCGTTCCACAAGAGTACGTTCACCACCGAGACATTAAAGAAGATCACCAAAATGGTGCAGATGATCGAGGACTTGGCCACGAGCTCCAAGAATGCCCCGGCACACGCCGAGGTCGGAGGGAGATCTGCAAGCAGATCGCCTTTCGTGACCTGGGAGCCCTCGCGCACAACGTCGAGCGCGGCAACCTGCGCGCCGCGGCCGATGTTGGCGCCCAACATGACGATGGATCCCGACCGCAGCTCGCTGGCCGCACCGACGCGCACGCGGCGGAAGCGCAGGGTGCGCTCCCTGGCGTCAAAGGCGCGGCACATGAGATCGCCCTTGATGACGGCACTAGGCCCGATGGTCACAAGGTCCAGGTCGCGCAGAAGCAGCTTGATCTTGGCCGAGAGCGCAACGCTGCCGCCCATGCAAATGTAGAAGACGTTCAGCATGGGTGTGTTGACGATCCATCGACCCACTGTGCCCTCCCACATGTGTGTCAGGCGGTCCACGAGCCACCAGCGCAGGTACGGCAGCGAATTGATCTCCACCTTGCACGGCGTCCGGCGACCCACGACGAGCCACTTGGTGAGCACGACCAGCACCGAAAAGCTGAGCACCCAGACCGGAATGACAAACGGCACCAGGAGGCCGAACATTGTGACGGAGCCCGCCACGCGGTAGTAGACCCAGGGTTCGCCAAGGCCGCTCTCAAATCGCACCCAGTAGCCGTAGTGATAGGCCGGCAGAATGGCGGCGGCCATCTCGAAGAAGATGAGCCAGACACCGAGAAACTGCAGCACGCCTGCCAGCGCCGCGGGCAGGGCCGGTCTTTGCAGGTCGTTGAGGTTCTCAAGGCACACCGCATCGGCGCGCTTGATCTCCGCGGCCGCAGCCAGCGCGCGCACCGTGCGGTGCTGAGCGATAAACTCCGGGTCCAGGCTGGCGTCTTCAACAGCGCCGCCGGAGGTGATCAAGAGCTCGACTTGGCTCGCAACCTCCACCATGGCCGCGGAAGACATGCCGCTCTCAAAGAGGTCATCATCCGGGCCGAGGACGGCATGACCAACGCTGCGTCTGGCGCTGCGCAGTAGCCAGTCCAATCTCTCCTCGGGCGTGGTCCCGACGCTGACGGTCGCGGTCTGCTCCTGGAAGTCGGTCCACACGTCGTCGAAAAGATCCTCTGCGACATTCTCGGCGAGGCTGGTGGTGAGCACCTGGTCGCAGCGCGCAATGACAGACCCTGCGGTCGCGGCCATCTCCAGGGGCCCATAGCGCAGACCTAGATTCCTCGCCGCATCTTCGGCATACGGCACGCCAAGATCCTGCACGACGCGCAAACAGGCCTTTTGCATCTTGCTTCCATCCAACAAGGCCACGTCTAGGGTCCATGTGTCGCGAAAGACGTGGCTAGACTCCGCCCCGATCACGAGCAGCAGAGACATGACCCTTCGAAAGGCGAGCTCGGACACCGACGTGGCGCGCAGGACGTTGGGTGCGAGGAGGATGAGCTGGAAGGCGCGGTCCTGGGCCGCGACCCTGTTAGGTCGATTGCTCTCCAAGAAGGTGAGGTTCCACAGGCAGTATGCCTCCACGGCGACGCGGGGAGCGATCTTTGAAGCAGACTCGGCCATGCAGACTCCGTTGAGAGCCACGCCCAGAACGGCCGAAGGCGTTGGCCTCGTCGCCGAAGGTGCGTCGAAAACCTCGGCGGCTGCCGCCACCAGCACATTGAGGCCCAGCATGCTTGGCCAAAAGTCCCACGTTCCCTCTTCGCGGGAGCTGGCTTGCAGGCATCGGCGAGCGCAGTGCACCAGAAAACCAGGCTTGACGATGCCGAACCATGTTCGGGTGTCGATGCCCGTGTACGTTCCCATAATCCGCTCCACCACCTGCGGCATGACCGCCTCAAAGACCGCCGGGTCGCCCAGGGCGTCCACAAAAAAGTCCACGAGCAGCAAGAAGCTCAGCAGCCCGCGCGGGGAGTCGCCGGACTGCCGGAGGAGCTCCTCGGTGTCAGCCGGAAGCAGTTGCACGAGAAATCCCGCGTAAAGGGGCATGGCCTCCAGCGCGCTACGGAGGCGCTCCAGGAACGGCGAGAGGGCCACAGGCTGCTCCAAGTACGCCTCTAGACCCTCCATGCCGAGCGTGCTGGAATCTAGGTGGAACTCGTCCATGAGGAGCTCCATTTGTGCCGGATCGGTGTGCAGATCTAGCGTCGCGACCGTGTTAATGAGCTGCCACAGCGGCGCCAAGTCCGTCGCCTTGACATCAGCCGCCTGCGAACCGCCGCTCTGAGCGACGACAGCAAGTTGGCCCTGCATATAGGCATCGCGCGTCGCGCGGCGTCGGATCTTGCCGCTGGTGGTCTTGGGCACGGTGCGCGGCTTAATGAGCACCACGGCGAGCGGCGAAAACCCGTGGTCGCCCGCAACGGCTGCGCGCACGGCTTCGGCAAGGTTCGCCGCGTTTTTTTGTTTGGCATCGCGAACCTCGGCGACCACCACGACGTCCTCGGAGCCCTCAAGGCAGAAGGTGGCGCAGCAGCCGGGCCGGATGTCGGCGCTAGAGGCGTCAACAGTTGCCTCCACGTCCTGCGGGAAGATGTTGCGCCCGCGCACGATGAGCATGTCCTTGATGCGCCCGCACACAAAAATCTCACCCTGGTGGATGAAGCCCATGTCGCCCGTGCGCAGATACGTCTTGCCGTCCGGCTTGGCGAGCGCCGCGTTGAGCTGGTCCTTGGAGACGTCTGGCCGCCCGAAGTACGTGCTGACCTTGGATGGGCCGGTGACCCAGAGCTCGCCAACATGGTCGCGCGGCACGGGCTGACGCGTGTCCGGGTGGACGACCCGAATGGTGACGCTTGGGCCGGGCTCGCCGTTGCCCACGAGTGCGAGTGCATCGGAGTCGTCCTCGGCGGCCAGCTCAATGCGCGAGCCAGGCAGGCGCGCAAAGTCGCTTCGAAGGCGAATGACGAGCGGCACGCGTGGGGGCTGGTGCGTGGACAGTAGTACGACGTTCTCCGCGATGCCGTAGAAGGGGTCCATGTAGTCCAAGCGCACGCCCTGCCCTTGGAAGGCATCCACGAAGCGCTCCAGCGTCTCCCATCGCACGGGCTCCGCACCGTTCGAGTAGCGCGTGCAGCTGGACAAGTCGAGCTGCGCGAGCTGCTTGGCCGAGATCTTGCGTGCCGCCAGCTCGTACGCGAAGTTCGGCGCGCACGTCATGGTGCCGCCGTAGTCGGAGATGGCTCGCAGCCACACGAACGGGCTGCGCAAAAATGACATGGGCGACATGGCGACCATGAGAGCGCCGGCGTTAATGGTCGTGAGGATGGCGCCCACCAAGCCCATGTCATGGTAGAAGGGCACCCAGGTCACGCCGACGGTCTCTTCGCTGACGTGCATGGCGGCCTTGATGCTGGCAAGGTTGGCGTTGAGATTCCCGTGCGTGACGCAGACACCCTTGGGGTCGCCTGTGCTACCGCTGGAGAACTGCACAAAGGCGACGGACTCGGGCGGCGACGGCGGCGGCATCCCCATGTGGGGCGCGGCCTTGGCCTTGCGCATGTCGTGCCACTTGAGGCCCTGTGGGAACTTGCTTGCGCCAATCATGAGGCGACGGGCGCGCAAGAAACTAGTATGCGAGAGCACGTGCTTGAGCGTGGTCGCCTCGACCGCCTTGGCCATCTTGAGAAGGCCCGCCTTGGGGCTGTTCGGGTCCGGCGGGTACACAGGCACGGCAACGAAGCCGCCGAGCAGGCAGGCCATCATGGCGACGATAAAGTCCGTGCCGGGGAAGAAAACCAATAGCACCATGTCGCCGCGATGCACTCCCCAGGTGAGCTCCATCATGTGCGCGACGCCGAGCGCCTTGGTGACCAGCTCGCCGCGCGAGAGCGTGGCGGCCTCCTTGCCCTTGTCATCGAGCCACACGATGAGCCTGCGATCAGGTTGTTCTTCGCCAAGGCGCACTACCTCTTCGCCGATGCTCATCCTGTCGCGTCCCTTGCACACGCCACGCCACCCGCTGCGAGTTGCGTGTTTAGAATTCCTGGCAGGGACCGCCGAAAGGAGCTAAAACCAAGAGCTACATTGCGAAGGGTCAGCACCGCATGCTTGGAAGTCAAATCCAATCATGTCCGACCGCGCTTGGGTGGTGGGAGGCGCTCACTCGCCGGGGCGGCCAGCCAGCAGCCAGCCTCCTCCCTGAGCTCTTCGAGTGTTGCGCCAGGCTGCCGCGGGCCGTGGGCCGCGCGGCCAGCCAGCAGCCAGCCTTCTCCCTGAGCTCTTCGAGTGCTGCGTGCTCCTCCATGGCGCCAGGCTGCCGCGGGCCGTGGGCCGCGCAACTAGCTCTTTGACCCCAGCGCGCGGCGCTCGGCGAGCGAGCTTTGCTGCCCCGCCCAGCCGGGCTGACACTGGCTGGCAGTGTGTCGCGTGACCGTCACGGTCGCGCAGGGCGGGCTCAGACTGACGACTGAGAGGGCGACCACCTGGATCTTGGGCCAAAGAGGGGCCAAATACCGCCGCAGTGGCAGGCTACTCCCACCACTCGCACCGTGCTTGCCAGTGTGGTAGCTCTGGCCAGTGCACCACCAAAGTAGTACCTCTGGCAGCGGGCTGCAAGTGTACTGCAAGCCAAGTCAGCAAAACGGTGAGCGTGCGTGGAGGAGGCTCCCTGCAGTGATCGGCGGTCTGTCCTGTCCTTGTCCGAGTGTCGGCGAGTGATGACTGATGATGATTCGTCAGTCACGGTCACCTTGCAAGCACTGCCGTGACGCCGCTCGGTGATCGCAAAAGTAAAAGCTACCAGCAGGGGAGAAAAACGAAACACGCGCTAAGTTACCTAGCTTGGGCATCCCCGGCCCTTTGGAGCGCGTCAAGCTCGTGCACCCGCGCGCGGGACCATGTTTGTTGCCTTTTGGAAGCGAGCGGAGCAGCCAACCTGAGCCAGGTGGAAGCTAGCTAGAGGTCTGTGGTCGCGGGCGCGCGAGCGGCGAGCAAGCGACGCACGCGGGCGCGGCTAGGCCTAGCTAGAGAGAGCAAGCAAGAGGTAGACAAGCCAGGCAAGAATAGCGCAGCCAAAGGAGGCTCCCAGCTGCTCAGCTGCTGCGGTCCAGTTGACCACCGCAGCCAGAGAGAAGGCGTGACCGCAAAAGCCGGGAGCATCGCGCAGTCTTGCGACCCAGGGTGCTGCCGTTTCTCGGCTGCTCCTCTCTAGCTAGAGCTAGGGCCGTGTAGCGTAGTTTCGCGGCGTGCTTGACCTCCGCGGTCATACGCACTGCAACCCCAGTGGTAGTATTACAGGCTGCAATGAGGCTGCGCCAGCAGGAAGGCACAGCTGAGCGGGCCGCAAGTGCGCACTGCCACCACTCACGGTTGGGCTCGTGATAACGGAGGCATAGCAGCCGCGGCCTGGCAGGGCGCCCCTGCGCTAGCTCAAGCTAGTTACCCTAGCTCGAGAGAAACGAGCAGTTTGCTGCTGAGCAGACAGACTGGCCGGGAAAGATGAAGGACCAGCTGGTGCGCGGCTTCACGACGGTGTACTGCTCCATCATGTTGCTCGTGGGCGCGAGCCTGGGACTGCTCCTGCAGGTCGTCTGCTTGATCTGCTTCGCGTGGATGCTGCCCAAGCACTGGCGTCTCACGCTCATGGGCCGCCTCTCGCGCGGGCTGCTCCGGCTGTTCACAATCGACCTCAACCCGTTCTGGTCTGTGCAGGTCATCCATTGCCATGAGGGCGGGGACCTTCCCAGGCCGGCCATCTACATGGCGAATCACCTGTCTCTGGGCGACAACCTCATCTTGTGCAAGGCGCTGGCGCCGCACACGGCCTACAGCGTGGTGCTCAAGAAGGCCATTCTCGATTACCCGCTCATTGGATGTTCCTCACGCATCCAGGGCGACGTGCCCGTGCACTGGAAGAAGCAGGTCGACGGCCGCTGGAAAGTGAAGAAGGGCACGGTCAGCAAGATGATGGAGACGGTGGATGACTACCTGGCGCACCAGATGGGGATGCTTGTCTTCCCCGAGGCCAAGGTGTCGCACTCGGGCGACCTGCTACCCTTCAAGGGCGGATTCTTTGACGTGGCGCTGCGTAATCAGGTGCCTATCGTGCCCGTGGCATCTTGGGGCATCCAAGATGGCTGGCCACCAGGCAGCTTCGTCATCCGACCAGCCTGCATCGACGTAGCGATTGGTGAGCCGCTCTACCCGCGTGATGGCGAGAACCTCGAGTCGCTCAAGGCGCGCACATACTCCGCCGTGCTCGCCCTGCGCAATGATTTGCCCGTATACAAGCGCCAGCAAGCTCGAGCCAAGGCCGTGAGCCCTGGGCAGCCTGCCCAGCCTGAAGTGTAGTCTAAGCTAAAAACCAAAAGCTTCGATCACTTGCGAAAAGGTACATGAGCGTCGTCGGCGTGATGATGATGATGATGATGGTGATCATCATCGAGAAGACAGACTCCGCCAAGAAAAAGGGATCAAAGTCGCGGAGCTGGACGTGGCGTGGAGCACGACGATGCGGGCGACTCACAGTGAGGTGCTTGGCGTCGCCAACCTGGACGTGTGTTTGAAGACGGCGGTCAGCGTCGGGCGCCCACACGTCGTGAAGCGCGGCGTAGAGCACGGCTGCGCCCGTGACGGGGCTGATCAGGAGGAGCTCCCACTGGAGGCGGGAAAAGTGGACAGCGAGCTGCTCGCGAAGGAGCGTGAGCACCTGGTGGAGCAACGGCATGGGCCGCGGGGCGTCGTGGCTGGCACAGATGCGCAGGACGTGATGATCGGCCTCGAGCAAGAAAAGGCCATCCTCGAGACGAAGAAGAGCGCGCTCGCGTGCAAGCGTGCAGGCATCGGGTGTCGCAGGCGCGAGGGCGGCGCACTGCGCGACGAGGCGGTGGAAGACTCCGTTGGGTAGCGAGAGCGCACCAAAGTCGAGCTCGCAGGTAAGCCCACGGCAAAAGTCGCCGAGGTCGAGGGCTGCCGGCGCCAGGGCGAGGAGTCCCGTGACGAGGAAGAGCTGATCCTCCCGGTCTTGAGCACCGGGCGTGGGGGGCCAGCGGCAGAGCAACGCGTTGGCGCTCATGAAGGCGACGAGGAAGTTGCGCTGTGAGCGGTCCGCCGGCCAGAGCTCATCAAGGAGCTGGCGCGAGGCGATGGAATCGCGGCGCAGGCGAGTAAAGGCCGGCAGCATGTGTGGCTGCAAGGCGGCGGCAATGCGATCAGCGTGGGTGTCGGCACAAATAACCTGCGCGAGCTGGTCGAGGAGCCACTGCGGATCGACGACGACGAGGCGCTTGAGGTCCTCAGATGCATCGAGGTGCACGAGGACGCCGAGTCCGTGGAAGAAACGGAGCATGCTGGCCACGTCCTGCGGAGAGCGGTCGTAGTCGGCGGCGATGCCCAGGAGATGGTCGTACGGCACAAATGGCTGGCCATCGTCCAGGAGGTCGTCAAGGACCTTGATCCACGCGAGCGGCACGGACTCGTGGACGTAGGGCTGCGCGGCGGCCGTGGCGACCACGGCGGCTCGAAGCAGCGCAGCGCGGTCCGGGTCTGGGCTGACATTGTCGAGTGGGAAGAAGAGATGCGCCATGGCGCCTGCGGGCGGACGCACGAGTCTGCGCAGCGAGGCGGGACGCAGGTGCTTGCGCAGCGCGCGGTCCACGGCGCGCAGATCGTGCACTTGGTCGCGAAAGGTGCCGACGAGGAAGATGGGAGCGTTTGGCGCGTGCAGTGCGATGCTGCCGAGCCAGAACCGAAGCTTATCCATGGCGGCCGGCCGCTTCGCCTTGTCCACGACTTCGCGCATGTCAAAGACCACCAGGTACAGGCCCAGGTCCGTGAGGAAGACGTGATGCAGCGCGTAAAATACCTCCTGGCCGCCGTGGTCCCAAATCGTGAAGCTCAGAGCATCGTGCTCGCCGTCTTCGCCGCGCAGACGGCTCAGATCCTGCTCCGTGAGAGCGAATCTACGAGCTGCCTCGTCGCGCGGGACAAGCGGTCGATGCGCCGAGAAGGGGCTCTCCGGCTGCGGGTCGAGCGGCTTGGCTGCCATGGTCACCTGCGCGTCGCGACGCCCGCGAGACCCGCGCAGGGCTCGCGACAGTCGCCGGCCGACCGAGCCCCGCGCCCGATTGCCCGGGTAGCTGTGCCCCTTGGACCGGAGGAGGCGCGCGGCGGCCGTGCGCACGAGGGCCTCAAATTCGCCGCGGTCGTCCGGGACGACGGCCCAGTCCTCCGCGCGTGTGCGCTGGATGTGCGCCATCTCGGTGGAGAGGTGCTCCAGAACGGCGTCCTTGCCCAGCAGCGAGCGCACCGTGGAGGACTTCCCCATGGCGCTGTTGCCGACGACCGTGATCTTGACGCGCCCCCACGGGCGTCGCTCGCATCCGTCGAGGACGCTTTGAACAGCTCGTTGCCAGGTCGGCATGTCACAAGGGACCCCGTCGAGCGCGTTCGCGCTGCTGTTACGTGCCAGCGCGTCCCGTAGAGTTGCGATAATGCCTGGGTCTGAAACGTCATTCCATTCCACGCTTTCCATTCTCACAGTCTGAGTCAGTCTGCGGCGCTCAAGGTCGTAAAGACAGGGAGCGGGCACGTAAACGTACTCGAGCCGCACGAGGCTTTCATTTGTTCCCAGCGCGCATGCGAGCCTCTGCGCGCCCACGTTGCCAATGTCATTGGTGGTGAGGCTGAGGTGTGTGAGTGCCTGGTTGGCCTCAAGCGCACCGCCAAGGGCCTGGGCGCCGTGAGGCCCAATCTCGTTGTTGCCGAGGCTGCAGAATTGCATTAGCCAAACGTTTCTCGTCTCGTCTCGTCTCGTCTCGTCTCGTCTCGACACAACTGAACAAGGTGTGCACGTACTTGAGCTTGCGCAAGAAGGCGTTGCTCTGTAGCATCGTTGCGAGCGCCTCGGCGCCCTGGTCGCCAATCGCGTTCTGCTGCAGGCTGCACGCACACAAGCGCGATGGCACGCCGAGAAAGGTCAGTGAGCCTGATTGTGAGATCGACAGCGACGGGCTGGCGAAGCGCACGAGCCCATTTGTTCGCTGGCCCAGTCGTTGGTTTGAACGCACTCGAGCTCCGTGAGCGCCGTATTGGCTTTCAGCGCCTCAGCGAGCGCGGCGGTTCCTTGGTTTCCCATGTGGTTGCCGCGGAGGCTATAAATAACGTCACGGTCAGGCAGAGTCACTTTCACAAAGGCGCCGCACCTCCTGATGTCACGTACCGGAGCGTCTTGAGACCGAGCGCGTCGCCGTGCAGCGCCTTGCCGAGTGCGACGACGCCGCGCGCGCCCAGCTTATTGAAGTCGAGGCTGCAGCGTACACGGCAAATGTGCGTGAGACGTTTGACCTGCATGGCGGACGAATGCGATGGCGACCAGGCCCAGGACGTACTTGAGATCTTCTATTGCTTGGCAGGTCTGCAGCGCCTGTGCGAGCGCCTTGGCACCCCTGGGGCCCACGTCATTGTCCTCTAGACTGACGAAGCAGCAAAACAAAAAGCGGAAGCGCGGACGCCAAAATCTCGGTCAGTCGCTGCAGTCCTTTTTGGCAGGCAGGCAGGCAGGCAGGCAGGCAGCTCAGCTGCATGCATGCACGCCACTGGCGGGTCTCGCATGACGTACTTGAGCTCACGGAGCGTGCCATTGGCTCGAAGGGCCTCGGCAAGCCTCTGCGTGCCTGCTTCGCCCATCCAGTTGTCGGCGAGCCTGGGGGAGAGAGACTCAATGCATGTGTATCAGTTTGACCTGCTCAATGGCTCTGCAGCCACAAGCGCGCACGTACGATAGCCTGACAAGGGTACAATTGCCGAGCAGCGCGGCGGCAAGCGTGCGCGCGCCCCATACCGAGTTGCTGCGGCTTGTGAGGCCAACTTCGTTCTCGCCGTCCCGGATGGCCTGAGCGGCCAGCGTAGCGGACTCGCACCAGCGCATCGTGCTGGCAAACCGGGTTTGCCCCTGCGCTTGCGCCTGCGCTTGCGCTTGCTTGCGCCTGCGTCGCGGGGGCGCGACGCGCGAGGCGGATCCGCGACGTACTCAGTCGTCGCCTTGCGGGTGCCGCGCGATGCCCTGTCGCACAGCCACCGCGAGGATTCCGTGCGTCGACTGTGCGTCGAGCCTTGGGCAGGCTGCGTGTGAGGTCACGGTTCGCTTTCCCCCCACTTTTTTCTCCTTTTGTCTCAGTGACTGCAGCCGGGCTGACAGTGAGTCACTCGTGGCAGTGTGGCGCTGGGCTGCCAGTGGCGGTGGCACTCGAGGTTGTGCAGAAGGAAGGGAGTAGGGCGGCCAGCGCTTGGACGGCTCAAGCCAGCTTGCTCTAGCTAGAGCTGGCTTAGCTAGCTCGGACGGCTAACTCTTCGGCCTCCGCGGGACGCTCATCGTCAGCGCAACATGGCAATCGTCACAGAAGAAAACATGAACATAAAAGAGAGAATGGAAGACGAAGCAAACAAAGGAAAGGGGGAGGAGGAGCACACATCGATCTCGTGGCCATCTTTCTACCCCATCACCTTTCTCCTCCCTTTCCCGTCTCACAAAGAGAACACATGCGCGTGCGCTTTTGCGCGTGCGCTCGGTGTGTGCTTAAAGTGGCTTGCGGAAAGAGAACTGGCGGCGCTTGCCTCCGGTGCCACGGCTGTCCTCTTCAAAGAGACCGGTGTCGGTGCCGTCATTGCGCTGCTGGTCCTCCTGCTTCTGGCGGCGGAGCTCATCGCGCAGGGACTGGTTCTGAGCGGTGATGCGCTCAAGCTCCTGCTCGCGCTGGTCAAACTCGGTGCGGAGGCGCGGGTCGGTGGCACGCACGGAAGGATCCGGGAGGAAAATGGGGTTGGTGGAGAGGCTGAGGTCCTCGTCGAGGTCCTCGACCTTGTGGTCCTCGGGCTTGCGGCGCTGCAGGTACTTGGTGTACTTGGAGAAGATGGTGGGGAAGAGCTCCGAGAGGACGGCAGTGGCGTAGTATAGGATGGTGAGGATGATGAGGGTGATCAGGAGGGCAGAGAGGATGCCGCGCTGGCCGTCGAGGTTGGAGTCGCCGTACATGGACTGAATGAGGATGCCGCCGAGGCAAATGAGAATGGCGGAGCCGAGGAGCGCGAGCTCGACAGAGTTGTAGTCGAAGAAGAAGTCGGCGGCGTTGCGGCGGCGGCGGTTGCGGCGCGCCATGCGGCTCAAGGCCTTGTCCTCATCGTCGCCCAGGTTGAAGCGCGTGGCGTGCTGGTTGTGTTGAGCCCGGAGCTCCATCTCGTGGTGGACCTTGACGGATTCGGTGACGCGGCGCTGGAGGATGGTGTACTTTTGGTACTTGGGGTCGTCGAGACCCTTGGTGGCAAGGTCGTCGAGCTCCTTGAGAACGGCGCTGCGCTCGCCGTTGCTCATGTACGGACGGTGAAGCGAGGTGAGGACAAAGGAGCCGAAGAGGACGAGGATGATCATGGAGAGGACGGCCACGACGTTGGCCCGAAGGAGGAGCGCACAGCAGGCGATGAAGGCCTTGCGCAGGATGATGAGGACGACCCAGGTCTGCTTGCTGGGCTTGAAGGAGACGTAGAGCGTGGAAAAGGACTTGCGGAAATCATAGGTGCGCGGGCCGGACTCGCGCGTGTCGCCGACGCCGTGCGCGCGCAGGTACTGGTCCTCCTCCACCACGTCGCGATGGCGGCGGATGGAAAGGTACACGAAGACCGGAAAGCCGATGGTGTAGACGATGAGGAAGAAGGCGGCGAGCGGGACGAGGCGCTGTTGGACGCCGCCGGGGTCGCCGCAGCGGCAGAGGGAGCCTCCATCGCAGGAGAGCGAGGTAAAGGAGGTGTACGTGTAGCCGTCCGACTCGGGAAGCTCGGTGCAGTCGAAGATCTCGAGCGCCTTGCGCGTGACGGCAATGTAGGCAATGTAGACGATGATGAGGTAGATGGCAACGAGGCGCGCAACGTGCGAGCCGAGGCGCACGCGCTTGGAGGAGCGGCGGCGCAGCTTGTAGGCAGTGTAGCCAAGATGCACGAGGATGAGGACGCCGAGGACGACGAGCGGCATGGACTGCGAGAGCCACCACTTGGTCTCATATTCGAAGGTGGGTACGACGCACTCGATGCCGATGATGTCGATGTTGAGCGAGAGAAAGGAGAAGAAGGAGAGGAAGCGCTCAAAGGCAGCGGGCCAGCGCAGGTTGACGGCGGAGAAGACGGAAAGCACCTGGGCAAAGTCGATGCCGATGGCGAGCAGGGCGAGGTTGAGGTTGTGCTTGTTGAAGTAGTAGCCGGCGACGATGGCACCGACAATGAGGAGGGCAAAGGCGACACCGATCATCCAGACGTTGTCCGGGCACTCCTGGCAGCGGTTGTTGAGGCGGTAGTGCGTGTTGAGCGTGCAGAGCGCGCAGCGCTGCGGCATGGCGCACGTGCACGTGCCGATCGGCGCCTCGTCACCAGCGTTGTACTCGCCGTCAAAGGACACAACACACGTGGCGCAGTTCTCCGGGGAGTTGGGCGAGCACTCCGAGGATGGGTCCGGGTTGCAGTCGGCGTCGACACCCTTGTAGATGCCGGTGAAGGGGTCCTGGACGGTGCGGCAGGTGTTGTTGTAGCCGGCGGCGCCGCGCACCGCGACGCACTTGTCGTAGGCGTAGCGGTAGGCGTCGGAGCACTCGTTGGCGCCGTCGCAGGCCTCGGCCGGCTGGCACGCCACGTAGTCGGAGCAGGTCTCCTCGAGGACAGCGGCCGGATAGTCCGAGATGGAGTCGCGGTCCCAGCGCTCCGTCGGGCAGCGCAGCTCTGCGCGCTCCGTGACGGTGATGCCGTCGTCGCGCCAGACATCTACATCCAGGCGGTAGTAGCCGGGCGCCGAGTAAGGGTCCGTGTAGGGGGCGTCGCCCTTCTCGCAGAGCGCGCCCGAGGGGCAGTCGGCGCAGACCTGGTAGAGGCCACCGTAGGTGCCAAGGACGGTGCCAGACGATGTGGAGTAGGACTTGCAGCGCGTGTTGAAGTAGGAGCCGACCAGGTCGTGGAGCTGGTCGATCTGCAGCTGGTCCTCGTCGGAGAGCACCGAGGTCTCGCTCGCGGCGCGCACACGGTCGGCCTCGAGGAGCAGGGACGGGTCGCGCTGCGCAGCCCACTGACGCGAAGCCTGGTCCGAGACGCAGACGAAGAGGTTGCGCGGGCCGACAACGTCCGTGTCGGGCGTGCAGGAGAGGAAGGGCAGGCCATCGTCGATGTCCTCATCTGGGCTGCGCCAGGTGGACTGAGGGCAGATTCGGCCGTCAATGTAGATGGTGGTGTTGGCGTAGACACCACCAAAGTTCGCGCCGCGAAACTCGACCGACTCGCCGCCGGCCGCGTCGGCGAACTCGTAGCTGTCGCCCTGAAGCGTGCCAGGGGTGGCGCTGGTGAGCGAAGGCGCCAGGTAGTTGAAGCGCACGTAGCGGTCCTCCGCCGCCGTGGCGTTGGAGCCGACCACCTCCGCGTAGGTGACCTGGTTGCCGACCTTGAGCAGAATGACCAGGTTGATGCCGGAGCCGGGCGGGATCTGGAACGTGATGGCGGTGTGGTCATGCGAGCAACCGTCCGACTCGGTGCAGTACTCGTTGTGGTCTCCGACCGAGGAGGTGGTGGCCGCCAGGTACTCCGCACCAGTGGTGAGGTCGAGGAAGGTGATTTGCAGGTCGTTGGTGGCGTTGGCCAGCTGGTTGGAAAAGTTATCGCCGGTGAGCGTCATGAGGGCCTTGACTAGGCACTTGCGATAGACGTCCTCGGCTGTGCCATAGAGCAGCACGGCTTCGTTGCGGCGCGCCGCGTAGTCCGAATACGGCTCGAACTCAAAGCAGCCTGAGGTAGGGCCGGACGCCGTGTCCTCGAGCGATCGCTCGTCGAGCGAAATGAAGGTCGGGCCCCAGCGCGGAAAGTTAAAGGCGGTCTGCGAAGCGAGCTCCTCGGCCGAGTCGACCGGCAGCGACACGTAGAGCTCCTGCAGGTCGTTCACCAGGTACATACTGTAGCGGTCGCCAACGGTGAAGAGCGCGCGATTGACGGCGAGCGCCGAGCAGCTGCAGTCCTGCTCGACGCCGACGGCCCAGAAGGAGTCGTCGCCGCAGCAGGAGGCGTTGGCCAAAAAGCCGACGCCCTCGAGGGTGAGCGGTGTCATGGCCACGTTCTCGGAGATGATGAGCAGCGGGACGGCGCAGCCGGCGTCCTCGCGCGCCAGCTCGGCATGCTCCTCGATGCCGCCGGCCGAGCTGACGAGGACGGCCGCGTCGCCGTCGCAGTACTCGTTCGCGAACACCTCGGTCTCGCGAAGAAAGGCGCCGCTTTCGTAAACATCGTAGGTGCGCGTGATCCAGGCATAGCCGCGGTAGGTGGAAGAGACCTCGCAGACCACCGTGTCGTTGGGGGCCCGCAGCAAGCGCGCGCCCGTGGCGAGGGCGCGGCGCGCGCGGCGGCCGCCGCTGCCGAGGTCGGTGGCGGCGCTGCCGCGCACATACGAGGTGGGGAAGATGTTGACGTTGATCTGGCCCGTGGCCCCCGACGAGACGTCCGTAAAGGTGCCGTCGCCGCCCATGACCGCCACCGAGCCAACGGCCGGAGCGTTGTAGGAAAAGAGTTCGGTTGCCGTGACAGACTGGCCGGCCACAGTGAGCACGATCTGCAGGTCCTTGCCGCGGTACGGCGGAAGGCGAACCGAAAAGGAGGTGTGCGAGTAGGTGGCGATGCGGTAGCCGGCCGAGGTGATGTTGGCAGACGAGTCGCGCTGCGCAACGAGCAGGTTGATGGTGCCGTCCAGGGAAACGAAGCGCAGCTCGAGGTCGTCGTTACCGAAGTTGTCGCCCGTGAGGGTCAGGTAGAGCGGCGCACCCGTGGAACTGCTGAGCGCCGAGGTAGGCGCCACGAGCGGCGTGAAGGACGCGATCTCGGGCGGCAGGTAGGAGAAGAGCGAGCTGGCCGTGGCACGCTGGCTGCGCACGTTGACGACGACGGAGAGGCCAGTGCCCTGAGAAGCAGGGATAATGCAGGTGATCTCGTCGTGCGTGTTGGCGCCCCCCGTGCACTCCAGGGAGCCGATGGTGATGCGCGGCCGCAGTGGCGCGCAGTCCTCCTGCAAAAGGTCCGCGCAGCTGGCCAGGTACGGGCGACCGAAGTTGGTGCCAGTGATGGTGAGCGTATCGCCGCCGACGGTGCGCGACGCGGTAAGGGAAATGCCGGAGATCGTGGGCGCTGAGTAGGACAGCGAGGGCGAGAGACCAGCGGCCGCCGCGTTGGAGCGCGTATCCTGGTCCGCGGCGGTGAGGAGAATCTCCAGACCGACGCCCTCGCCCGGCGGCACAGGACAGACCACCTGCGAGTGGCTCCAGGTGCAGCTGGAGAAGAGACCCACTAGGGTGAAGGTGGTCTCAAACACAAAGAACTCATCTGCCACGGTGGTCCGCTGGTACAGCTCGAGCACACCCGTAGATGCCGCGCCAAAGTTTGTGCCCGTTACGGTGAGGAGCATGCCGCCGTTCGTGGGCGCGGTGGTTGCATCGTTCTCCAGCGCCCAGGTGAGAATGGCCGGCGCCCGGTACACGACGAACTCATAGGAGGAGTCAGCGGTGGACTCGAGGCCGCCAAAGGTGGTGAGCACGATGCCATTGCTGCGGCCGGCGCCCGAGGGCACGCGAATGCGCGTCTTGTGGCACTGGCCCGACTCGCCGAGCGAGGGCGCGCCCGAGGCGGAGCACGAGACCGTCTCGTGCGAAATGAGTTCGGCGGCGAAGTCGCCGACCTTGACGGAGGGCGTATCGGCACCGAAGTTGATGCCAAAGAGGTCAATGATCTCGGTGCCGGCAGACTGGTCCGTCTCGTAGACGCGATCCGCGACGGAGACGCCGTCCTGGTCGAGCGCCTTATAGACAAACGGATTGGTGGTGGCGACAAAGAGCTCCTCCGAGTAGCGCGAGCCGCACCTAACCTGCACAACGGCACCGTCAACGGCGGCGGTAAGCGTGATCGTGGTGTGGGTATGCGTCTCCTCGACGACGGCCTCGCCGTTCATGTAGGTTTGGCAGCACTGCGTGTTGGCGCAGAAGTTCTGGCCCGCGAGCGTGACGCGCAGCTCGCCGTTGCCGTTGTCCGTGGGCTCCGCGTAGACGGAGCTGAGAACGGGCGCGCCGTACTCGAACTCGTAGGTGCTGGAGTAAAAGGTGCCGGAGAAGCGTTTGGACGTGACCTTGAGACCGACCTCAGGTGAGCGGTCATAGGTGGCGAGCGCCGGCACAGTGAAGCTGACGCGGCGCTGCGCGGCGCTCGTGTCGGACGCGCAGTGCGTGGCGAGAGTGACGGGCGTGACACTGCTCTGCGAAAGGTCGAAGACGCTGCCAACCGAGAAGGTCTGCGCGCCGAAGAGAATGGTGATGATAGCCTGCGGGTCGCAGACCGGCAGGCCGTCAACGTCAATGTACATCTTGTAGTTGCCCTCGGTACTGATCTTGTTGCCGGCCGTGGTTGGGTCGCTGCGCAGCGCCAGCGGCGTGTACGAGGAGCCCGCCACGGCGGTGGTACTGGAGTAGGTCTGGCCCTTGACCGTGAGCGTCCAAAAGAGGTCCTCGCCGATGCCGGCGATGGTCTCGCAGGTGATGCTGGTGTGCGAGACGACGGCACAGGTGGAGGTGATGTTGTAAGCCTCTGGGTTGACCTCCGGGCCGTAAGTGACGGACTCGAGGAACTCGTCCGAGTACTCCTCGGGACCGAAGTTGACGCCGGTGATGACGAGGGCGTCGCCGCCATCCACGTTGAACGTGGTGAGGCTGAGCCCGGAGATGATGGGGTCGCCGTAGCTCGTGGTCTCCACGCGCGACTGCTGGCCATCCACAAAGACGGTCCAGGATAGCTCGTCGCCGGCACCGGCCACAGTGTAGCAGTGCATGACCTCGTGGGCCGTCACGACGGTGCACTGGATGCGCGTACCGGCGTCGTCGGCCATGAACTCGTCCGGGTTGTCCTCGGGACCATAAAAGGCCTCCACCACGGCGCCGTTATAGGGGCCAAAGTTGGACCCGCGCAAGATGACCAGCTGGCCGCCGACCGTGCTGGCGTCCTTGGCGCCATCGCCCTGGTAGGTGCCTACCGTGGGGCGCGCGTAGGCCGTGGTGGTACCCGCCGGCGCCACGACGCCGGCGTGGCCGCCAAAGTTGAAGCTCCACGTGTGCCCAGCGCCGGAGCCCGGCTCGGTGACGCAGACGACCAAGGCGTCGTTGCGCACGACGCAGTCTGGGGTGTAGACGATTGGCGTGGCGTCCGAGACGCGCGTGGACCCGCGCGTGTAGGTGACGGTCATGAGCGGGCAGGACTCGGTCTCCGCGCTGGAAGCGGCCGAGGACTTGAGCGAGCCGCAGGCCGCGCCAAAGCCAGAGCCGTCGATCTTGATCTGCTGGCCGCCCACGGTGGAGCCTTCGGTGACGGCCTCGCCGCGAAAGCCGGTGAGCACCGGGACCTCGTAGCTGAGCGTGAGAACGGTGTTGTTGACGTTGGTGAGGCCGTCAAAGGTAATGAAGAGCTGCATGTCCTTGCCCATGCCGGGCTCGATGCCGGTGCAGGTGATCTCAACGTAGTCCGAGGTGACGGCACAGTCGAGGAGCGCATAGGTGGCTGACGCAGCGGCGGACGCGCCGCTGCTGCCGCCGTCAAAGAGCAGGAGCGCCTCGACGAGATCCGGAGCGTCCTGGGTGGAGCCAAAGTTGGTGCCGGTGATGACAATGGGCAGGTCGCCGTCCGAAGGGAACTCCGTGACGCTGAGCGCCGAGAAGGACGGCAGGCCATGCGAGCCGGCCGAGAAGGCGTCGCTCTCCGTGCCGGCGATGCGCACGACCCAGGAGAGATCGGCGCCGAGACCCGGAACCGTGGTGCAGGTCAGGTCGCCCGAGGCCAGCATGGAGCAGGATGACGGCGTGTAGCACGTGCCGGAGGAGGCGGTGCAGTAGCGCACCGAGGTGTCCGGGGTGGTGTCAAAGCCGCCGTTGCCGGCGTAGTCGGCCTGCGTGCCGAAGCAGGTGCCCGACAGGGTGACGGTCTGGCTGCCGGCGGTGGAAAGCGCCGTGGCGCCGGACACGGCCGTGATGATGGGCGGCGAGTACGAGAGCGCGCTGGTGCGGAAGGTGGGCGAAGCGTCGCCCGCAATGAGGCCGCCCGAGACCGCGACCGTGACGATCCAGTCGAAGTCGGCGCCGATGCCGATGGGTGCATCGCAGAGCAGCACCGAGTTGTCGCCGGGGGTCTGGAACCGCGCGTTGGCGCAGGTGTACTGAATGCCAGTCTTGCGGTTCGTGTACGTGACCGTGAGCTCGTTCTGATGCGCAGCGGTGGGCACCTTGAGACCGAAGTTGGTGCCCGTGATCGTGACCTCCGTGACGCCGTCGCAGGCGAAGGCACTGGCCGCATTGGGGCTCACAGCGGTGATGGTGACGTCGTTGACGTTGGCAACGTTGACGGTGATATCGTTCTCGATTGTGTTGCTGCCGGAGTCGGTGACACGCACCCCGACCTGGAACTGCTGCGAGTCCTCGAAGTCGACCACAAAGTCGTTTTTGCCGAAGAGCTGACCGTTGATGATCTCGAAGTTGTCCGTTCCACTCAGCAGCGTGTAGATCAGGTTGTACGGCTCGTCGCCGGCGTCCGGGTCCGTGACGACGGCCTGCATGTCAAAGATGGCGCTACCGGCGAGGTCGTCGCCCTCGGTGACTTCGACCGTGAGCGAACTAACGAACTGAGGAGGCTCGTTCACGTCGGTGATGCGGATTGTGTAGACGGTCTCAGCATAGAGGTTCAGCGGATCGGTCGCACGCACGCGCACCGTAAAGGCGGTGATGCCGCTTTCGTAGTCGATCAGCGAGGCATCCCCGACGGTGAGCGTACCGGTGGCCGCGTCGAGGGCAAACGGACAGGCCGACGTCGGTCCACAGGACTGAATTGAGTACGTGAGCGTGTGCCAGTCGCCCGGGGCGGTCGTGGCGTAGGTATCCGGGTCCGACACGCGGTTCGAGACTTCATCCACCACCGCGTCCTGAGCAATGGTCTCGAGGACCGAGATCGTGACAGTGTTGGTAACGAAGCGCGGGGACTCGTTGACATCAGTGATCGGAATGGTGATGGTGACGACGCCGTCGGCGCCCTTGCTGTCGCGCACGCGCACGACGAGGTCGTACGAGTGCGAAGAGGAGGCTTCGTAGCTGTAGGTCGAGGCGCCCACGGTGATCTGCCCCGTGTCCTCGTCGATGTCGAAGTAGCTGTTGGTGGTGGTGGAAAAGGTCCAGGTCTCGCCGTCGTCTGGGTCCTGAAGAAGTGCGGCGTCGTTGAGGCTGCTCACCACCACGAAGCCGGAGGCGGCGTCCTCGCTGACCGAGTTGAGCCTAGCCGCCAGCATCGTCATGTCGACGTCCGGAGCGGTATTGATATCCACGACGGTGACGTAAAAGTCGCACGAGTCAGAAAGCGCGCTGTCGCTTGGGTCCTGCACCTCGAGATTGAGCGCGAAGACTTCGCCCTCCGCAATGGTGCCATCGGTCTGCGCCTGATAGACGAGGCCCAATGCGTCGTCAAAGGTAAAGTAGTTGGAGGCGTTGATGCTGGTGAGTACGTAAGCAAAGTCCACGACGGAGCCGGAGTTGAGTGAGTCCTGGTCGTAGGACAGGCTCTCGAGCAGGTCCAGTGAGGCAACAGTTTGGTCGGAGGTCTGCATGTTGGAGAGCACGGAGAATGCGAGGCGCGAGCAGTTGGTGAATACGGGAGCATCGTTCTCGTCGGTGATTTGCACAATGACGTTGATGGTGTCAGACTCCACGAAAGGGTCCGTCATGACGCCGGAAAGCTCGGTGGTGTGCTCAACGTACTTGGTCCCAGAGCGGTCGCTCTTGAACCAGTCATAGGCGTACGGGCACATGTACCAGGTGGATCCATTCGTCGGGATGGCCGCCTGCTGGTCGGAGGCCAAAACGTCCGGGGAGCCGCCATCCATCGGGGTGGCGTCAAAGCAGACCTGATGGCAGCGGTCCGAGACGCAGCGCGCACCGGAGCCGCACTGGGCGGCACGGACAGCGGCTGACGCTGAGGAGTCGCACAGGGCGCCGATGGAGGTGGACGGGCCCAGGTCCGAGACGCGCACGGTGAGCGTCCACTCCTTGGTGGACAGCTCGTAGTTGAGCACGACCTCGTTGCTGGTGCCGGCGTAGAATTCGCGCTTCTTCACCTTGAAGCCCCCCGTGACGACGGACTCAATCTCGAAGAAGATGGCGCCATTGCCCTCAACGACCTCGTAGGTGAGCAACGAGGCGTCGTCCGCGTCCGGGTCGCTGGCGAGGTTGATGGTGCCGGAAACAAAGTCGCTGTTCTCGGCGGCCGTCAGAACATGTTGGGAAACGCTGAAGGAGGGCGCATCATTGACATCGGCCAGGGTGACGTCGACGTCATAAAAGACCTCGCCGATGTCCGGCGCGCCATTGTCCAGAACGCGCACGCGGAAGTCGACGAGGGCGTTATCTGTGACGGCTGCAGGCGATTGCACGATGGTGACCCGGCCCACATAGGTGCCAGGAACCTCGGTGCTCTCGCGCGTAGCGACCTGGAAGTAGGAGTTGCCGCCATAGCCGTCAACGTTGGTGTAGGTGTGCGTCTGCTTCTCGAGGAGCTCGTTGTTGACGACAATGTCGACATTGTCCGGGTCGTCGACGGCGATCTCGAAGGGCAGCACGACGCCGGCGGGCCAGTTGCCGGGGAAGGTCCAGTCCTGCAGAAGCGTTTCGGCCGAGATGACGGGCGGCTCGTTGACGTTGACTACGAAGACGGTGACATACGTGGTGGATACGGCATCTCCGCCCGGCAGCGAGCCGCCACCCGAGGTGGCGGTGACGCCCATCACGTAGCCGCGGTTGGTGCCGCCCGAGAGGCTGGTCGGGCCGTCCTCAAAGTCAAGCCCGGGGCTGGCGACAGTGATAAGACCGGTCGTTTCGTCGATGGAGAACAGGCCGCCGTGTGTCTCTGTGAGTGCGAACGTGATGACATCGCCACTGTCGCCGTCCTGGTCCGTGGCGGAGACGCCAGCGCCCACAGTGCACTCGCCGGTAGGCTCCAGGCAGACGTGGCCGGCCTGGTTTTCCAAGATATAGAAGGTCTTGTCCGAGCTGGCGAAGCTGGGCGCATCGTTGGCGTCGGTGATCTCAATGCAGAGCTGCGCCGAGGCAACGCCCTGACGGCCGTCCCGCACCTCGATCTCAAGGTAGTAGTAGCGCTTCGAGGATTCGAAGTCGAAGGCCTGGGCGCCAGCCAGCGAGGCGCGCAGTGTAATGCCGTCGGCGCTGTCGATCTTGAAGGCGTCCGCGTCGTTGGTGACGATCTGAAAAGTGAGCGCGTCCCCGTCCGCGTCCGAGACCAGCGGCAGCAGGCCATCCTGGCCGGCCGGCGTCATGGGGACATCGTCGATCGTGATCGGCTGGGAGGCGTCGAGGGGTAGGCCGACGAGGTCGGTGAGCGCGACGGCGTCGTTCTCCCCGGCGGCCTCCGAGATGGAGAGCATGAACATGAGCTCCTCGCCAGAGCCGCCTTCCCCAACGTCGGAGGAGTTGCTGTCGGGCAGGTTGCAGCCAGTCTCGGTGTAGAGAAAGACGGGCGCGTCGTTGATATCCGTGACCCAGATCTTGACGAGCGCGTACGAGGTGATGGTCGACAGGCTGTCGCCGTTGCCGTCGTCGGTGACGCTGATGAGGAATTCGTAGTAGTTTTGCGTCGCGTAGTCGATCTGGCGTGCGCCGCGCGCCGACAGAAGGCCGGAGCACGGGTCGATCTTAAAGTGCATGTCCGAGGTCTCATTCACGATGCGGTACGTGAGGATGGCCGCGTAGTCTTCGTCGGACACGAGGAGCTCGGGCGTGGAGCTCGGGCTGACGAAGCCGCCGCAGGAGGTGCCTGAGCAGGCTGCCACCGGCACGTTCTGCATGACGTCCTCCTCGATGACGCGGTAGTAGACGGGAATGTTGGCGGTGTCGCCGGAGGGCAGCTCCACGTCCTCGGACGCGCTAAAGTCGTAAAAGGCGGGCGCATCGTTGACATCCGACACAGTGACGGTGACCAAGCAGGTGATGGTGCTCAGGAGGGTGCCCTCGAACGAGACTTCAGCCACCACGTTGAGCGTGTAGCGGATGTCGAGCTCGGGGAGGCAGACCTCATAGTTGAGGCTGTCGTCAGCGAGCGAGAGCACGCCTGTGGCACTATCCACCACGAACACGTTGCCGTTCTTGGCGGCCGTGTTGGGCGTGCAGGAGGCGTCGCTCGAGTCGATGTATGCCAGGTTGCTCAGCGAGTAGACGATGTCGTAGGAAGCCGCCGGCTCCGGTGCGTTGGCGTAGATGTTGGCGCCCAGCGTGTCGTACACCACCGCGCTAGCGGACTCCATCTCACCCACCGTCGCGGCGGCGCCATCGGAGCTGCGGCACGCGCTCGTTCCCCAGGTGGCCAGACTGTAGCGACCGCCCAGGTAGCACACGTACTCGGATGTGCACGCTTCCTGAGCCTGGCGGTTGTTGTTGTTGGCGGAGTTGTTGGGCGTGGTGTAGTAGCCGTCACTTGCCACGACCGGGCGGCCGGAGGCCGCCGGGCAGTATACCATGATGTTGCGCAGGCCCGAGATGTCATAGGTGGCCGGATCATCGGCCTTGAGTAGGTCGATGAGCGCCGACTCCCAGCAGTTGACCGACTGCGGGCTCGTGTTGACGTAGTCGCCCAGCGTCGGGCACAGGTAGCCGGTCTCGCATGGCGAGCACTGCGCCGAAGAGGTGCCGCCGTAGTCGGCGCGGTAGTAGCCCGCAGGGCATTTGAGGCGCTGGCCGCCCGAGCAATAGTAGCCCGGCTCGCAGAGCGCCTGCGAGTCGCGCGTGGTCGCACTCGCCCCGATCGTGTAGTAGCCCGTGTCCACGTCTGTGGGTGCCGTCGAACCGGCTGGACAGTAGACGCCCGTGCCGCCGCATTCCTTGGCCACCGTGGCAACGTCCGGGCTTGACCCGTCGTACTTGGTCGCGGCCGGGCAGGCGTCGCCACCCTCGCAGTAATAGCCTGCCGGGCAGGACTCCGAGCAGCTGCCGTCCGTCTGGCCGGCAAACCCGCAGCGTCCCGCCGTGCAGGGTGCAGCCGTCGCCGTCGTGCTCCCCTCGCTCGGGCAGTAGAAGCCTGGGTCGCACTGACGGCAGTGCGCTGCCAGCGACAGGCCGGTCGTCCAGCCGTAGGTGCCCATCGGGCACGGCTGCGGGCCGCCGGCGGCCGCCGAGGCGTCCTTGACCGTGCCGGACAGGCAGTAGTAGCCCTGCGGGCAGGCCTCCGTGCACACGCTCGCGCGCCCCGCCGCGCCCACCGTGCCGGCCGGGCACGGCGTGCACGCGTCCAGGCCCACGCCGCCCGAGGTTGACCGGTACGTGCCCGCCGGGCACAGCGTGCAGTCCGCATTCTGCGACGCCCACGGCGCGTACGCCTGGCTGAGGTACGAACCCGCCGGGCACAGCGCGGCCTTCATGCACACGTACGCACGCGTGTCGTCGCAGCGCTGGTCGTGCCACAAGCCGTCCGTCTCCACGGACATGCAATCCTGGCCCGTCGACGAGTACCCGTCCTCCGCCACGCCGCCGTTGTCCGGCTCGCCCGAGGCCCACTCCGTGTACGAGTACGACTCCTCGGTCAGCCATTGCCAAGCCGTCGTCTGGCCCTGCAGCTGATACAGGCCCGCCCAGCAGCTTTGCGTGCCGCACAGGCTCGCCACGTGCGCCGTCTCTTCCGCCGTGTGTAGCGATGTCAGCAGGCTGCTCTCGGCGGCGCAGTCATCGCGGGCCTCGAACCACATTAGCGCGTTCGCCGGCGCCTTGAGCCGGTAGCACCGCCCCAGCGCGGCCGCGTAGCCCGAGCCCTCGCAGACGGTCGGCAGCGCCCCATGAGCGCCCGCCGCCACGCTCCAAAGCACTGCCGCCAGCACCAGCACCTGAGCCGCCATCGTGCGTCCTCGCGAACGCGGTCGCGTTTCGCGCGACGCTACGCTACGCTACGCTCACGCTCACGCTCACGCTCACGCTCACGCTCACGCTCACGCTCACGCTCGCGCTCGCTCGCCTCGCCTTGCTTGCCTCGCCTTGCTTGCCGCCTCGCAATCGTCAATCGTCGAGGCCGGATGGACGGATCCCTCCCTCCTCAAGGCTCCGCCCGCTACGCCTCGCCTCGCCTCGCCCCGCGCCGCCCCGCGCGCCTCGCCTCGCCCGCGCCGCGACCGGTCCCTCGCGCCGGCGCCGCCGCTGCGGCCGCCCGCGCCCGCCGCCGCCGCCCGCGCGCCCGCGCTGGCCGCGCCGCGCCGCGCCTGGTTTTGCTTGTCCCGCGCTGCGCGCGCGCACAGGCCGCCAGCCGGCCTTTTCTACCTTTTCGTGCAACCAGGTGCAAGGCGAGCAAGCAGACCAGAGCACAGCACAGCAGAGCAGCCTGGCACTTGGGCACGAGCTCGCTCGTGCTCGCTCGCTCGCTCGCTCGCTCGCTGAGGCAAGCCGGCTGAGTTTCCTCGCCGCGCCACCACGAGCGACGACTCGGACTCGGAGGGCCGCCGGCCGCGCCTCGCCTCGCCTCGCCTCGCCTCGCCTCGCCTCGCCTCGCCTCGCCTCGCCTCCGAGTCGCCTCGCCTCGGCCTGGACTCGCGAGTCCGCGCTGGCCGCGCGCGCCCTGCCCAGTGGCGCAGCCTCAAGTAAGTCCCCTTGCGCGAGCAGCCGACTTGCGCCAGTGGCGACTCGCGCGAGTGCAAGTGCAATCTAGACTTTAGACTAGCTCTCTCTCAGGCTGCCTCGCCTCGCACCTGCACGCGCTGCCGAGCCGGCGTGTGAGCGCCTAGCGTTTCCCCTAGCCGGGCCTAGCCGGACAAGCGGCCACGAGGCGGAAGCTCCGCGTGCACAAGGCCACGGACAAGCACGTGGCGCCCGGCCAGCCAGGCAGCAGGCTGAGCCGCAACACGACCGAGCCGCCGCCGCGACGCCGCCGCTGGCTGGCCGCGCGCGAGGCTCCGCGCCGCGGGCCCCGCGCCGCCGCCGCAGGCCGCCCGCCCCCTGCCGCAGGCCCGGCGCGGCTGCTGGCCGCGGCTGCTGGCCGCGGCTGCTGGCCGCGGAGAGGGGTTACCGCGGCACGCCGTCGGGGTCTCGAGGCTCGCGCCGTGGCAGGAAGCTCCGAGCCGCGCCGGTTGCTCGCGGCCCTCGCGCCTCGCCTCGCCTCGCCGCGCCTCGCCTCGCCGCGCCGCGCCGCGCCGCGTGCAGTGCGCCGCCCACCGCAGGATGTCAGGACGATGGCCGACCGACCGACCGCCAGCGGCCGTCTACGCCCACGCTGTGACAAGACATGGCAGCCTTCCTGCGCCCGTGCACCGCGGTGCACGGCGGACGGGCCTGAGCGAGGGCGAGCGACGCGGCCGGCGCGCCGCGAGCCTGCCCTGCCCTGCCCTGCCTCACGAGCGAGACGAGACGAGACGAGACGGCGAGGCGGGGCGCGCCGAGGCGAGCGACGCCGAGCGCCAACCGCCTCCGAGACTCCCGCCGCTCGAGTCGCCTTGGCTTGCCGAGGCGCGGGCCGCCACAAGGCGCGGGCCGCCACGCGCACGCCGCCTGCGCCCAGGCTTACTTACGCTGGCCGCGGCGGCCGTAATCGGCCCTGCGGCTGCGGCCCCCTGACTGACCGTACCTGCTCGCTCTGCTAGTAGCTAGCTAGCTGCGCTGCCGCGTCGCCACGGCCAGGCCGCCCGGCCAGGCCAGCGCGCTCGCCTCCGTTTCCCAGCACCGCACGCGCCGCGCCAAGCTCCATCTGGCCACGCCAAGCTCGCCGGCGGCCACGGCTCGCAGCCTGGCAGCTCGCCCAGCCAGGCGCAGCGGCCAGCGGCTGAGCGGCAGCCACGACGCCACGAGTGACGACTCCGACGAGACGGCCGCGCGGGACGCTCGCCGTCCGTCTCGCTGGCGAGCGCCTGTTCATAGGCGGAGAAGGCGCAGTCTGACTCTGAGCGCGGCAGGCGCAGCGCAGCGCGGCCACGGCCCACGGCGGCCCATCAATCTCGCGACCACGCCAGCACGCGCCCTGCAGCGGTGCTCGCGCTGGCCGGCACCGACTCTGGCGGGATGCTGCAGTGCCGGTGACGGCCGGCTGTCAGTGAGAGGCTGCTCGCGCGCCACGTCGCGGCGACCACGTGCGCGGCGCGGCGCCGAGCCGGGCCGCCTGGGCCGCCTGCTGGCTGAGTGAGCGTAAGCGCGAGAACCAACGCGCGGGAAGGCGAGGCGAGGGCGAGGCGAGATGCGGCCAAGGCGAAGGCGAAGGCGAGGCAAGGCGAAGGCGAGGCAAGGCGAAGGCGAGGCAAGGCGAAGGCGAGGCAAGGCGGGGCGTTGGTGGAGGGGCGGGCTCGCCAGCAGAAGCGGGGGCCGCCAGGTCGGGGCCAACGGAACAAACAGATCTTTTGTCTTGAGATCATCCGAGTCTCGAGAGAGTCGCTCGAACGGAGACCCCCAGACCCCACCGCTGGAAAAGCTCTCGCCGCCGCCACGATCATATCAACGCGAACGCTCGCCGAGACTGACTGAGAATCTAAAAGACACCGAGTTGCACATCATGATGCAAAAAAGAAAAAAAAAGAGTACGGTGAACGGGACTCGAACCCGCGCAGGCGAACCTACTGCGACACTTAAGTCTATTGATCGTCCAGATACAAAGTAGAACTTCCTGAACACAGCGCCTTAACCACTCGGCCATCACCGCCACGGAATGTTGCCATTTCCGAGCTGTTGGAGGAGTGAGGCACCAAGCGTTTATAAGACATGTGCTTTCGAGCGGGCAAAGGTGGGTGTGGACACGCACGCCAAAAAGCAAGAGCAAGCAGTCTCCTCTCGAGCGCGACGATAGCTAGCTAGCTAGCTAGACACAGCCTTGATCTTGTGCGTTATTTGGCGAGCCTGAGAAAAAAAATGCGGCTGGGAGCTGCGCTGAGAGGTCAATGCGTTGTGCTCCGCGGCTGGGAGCTGTGCTGAGAGGTCAATGCGTTGTGCTCTGTGCTTGGACGTGCAGCAGCAGCTCTGCGCTCTGAACGTGCAGCAGCCGGATAGAAACCTGACACGATGGATTGAAAGGAATGAAAGGAAAGCAAGGTCCGAGGCGAGGCGCTTTGGCAGATGGCGCTTTGACGTTTGCTCGCGCCCTCACTTACGGTTTGGAGGTCGTCCATCGAAGCAAAAAAAAAAGCTGTACGGTGAACGGGACTCGAACCCGCGCAGGCGAACCTACTGCGACACTAAAGTCTATTGATCGTTCAGATGCAAAGTAGAACTTCCTGAACACAGCGCCTTAACCACTCGGCCATCACCGCTCAATGCGCTTCACTCCAATGCGGGTCATTCCCACGCTGGAGATGACACGAGGGCCAGATGCCCGCTCATGAAGCCTCCCATGGCACCCCTCCATGGCTTAAAAAGAATGCGTATGGGGCCGCGCCTTTGCTCGCGTGCTTTGAGCTCTGCTCCACCGCTCTACTGCTGCACCACCCACTGGCACTGTCAGCCCAGCTCAGAGCCGCGCCACTGCCAGTGCACGGACCCAAAAAATAGCCCCAATCTCAAGGGACAAAAAGGATACGGTGAACGGGACTCGAACCCGCGCAGGCGAACCTACTGCGACACTAAAGTCTTTTGATCGTTCAGATGCAAAGCAGAACTTCCTGAACACAGCGCCTTAACCACTCGGCCATCACCGCTTTCGCTCCGTTGCAGGTCATTTCCGCGTCGGAGCTACTTGATTTTTCCGACCTGTTCAGACCCCTTTATACTCTGCAGCACCGATTTGCTGTCATCGGCGGTACTGCGCGCGTCGTTCGTGCGTGCAGTCGCGGCCGGGTCGGTCTGGGCGACGTCTGGGCCGAATAGATAGAAGCCTGGGCCCAATAGCCCAATCACACCTCTATGCTTACTCGTATCCGCCTACCACGCGGGGGTCCCTCGGTGACGCCCGGCACAGGGGGCACTAAAGCGTATTAAGAGGGTACTTTACTCCCGATTTGCTCCAAAAAGTGGCCTAGAGTCTGGCGAAGTTAGTTCCGCATTCGATCAAAAACGCAGCGATGGGGCCGAGCTTGAAGAGGCCCACTCGAAGCGACCCAAGGCTCCTGCCCCCTATTCATTTTGGCCGAAGGCGTGGTGGTTAGGATGAGATGAGCTCGGCAGTTCGCCCAGAGCGGCTTTGGGGGGAGCTCGCGCGCGACTTCGTCGCGGAGCGCGCTGGAGCCGCAGGCGCTGCGGCGCGCGGCTGCAGGCGGCCCTGGCGGGTGCCTTGTGCCTGCTCTCAGCTCGCACGCCCCTGCCGCAGCGCTTGGACGTGGAGTCGGGCCCGCACTGCGACATCATGGCATCGGCGAGGCCTAACCACCGCGTGGAGGACGACAGCGACAGCGACAGCGACAGCGAGTTCGTGCCCCTGGACAAGCGGGACACAGGGGACGAAGACGAAGAAGGAGAGGAGCTTGGCGACGAGGATGCTCGTGCTGAGGCCGCTGCGCAGCAAGACTTCGAAGACATACTTGCGTTGGTCGACGAACCGACGCGTGGTGCGAGTGCATGTTCGAGGTCGGCCTCATTCAGCACAAGACCGTTCCGGGGCTCGCAGTCTCGCCGGATGGAGGCGCTCGCGTCCGGCTTCCACGCGCGGAGTGCGACGCATCGTCAGTACTATGCAGCGTCGAGATCAAGACGCGCGTCGCGCCTGGAGGCGCGGTAGACGCACGTATCGTGAGCACCCAGATGAACACGTGGGGGACGAGACTTGGTGGAAGGCCATACCTGCCGAGCACCGCGCGCAAGTCTTGCACCAAGCTGTGGTCCTCCAAATCGATCACGTGCTCTACGTTGCTGCCAGCACGAGTTCGTGTTTGTACGCCTGCCTCGTTGAAGTGCCTCCGGACGCCCGGCTCGCCATGGAGCGCGCTCTGAAACCGTGGGCGGACAAGCTCACGACATGGGCGCACCAGAGCATCGACAGCGGGTGCGCCGCCCAAGCCACCTGCCATCTTCGGCGAGGAGGAGGGGGCGGTGCTGAGCTCGCACTTCCGGCTGTGGCGCGCCATGCGCAAGCTTGTCGCTCTGAAGGGGCCCATGCGGCCCGTGCATGTCATCAAGTGCTTACCGCAGGAGCTATACAACGTCGCAAAGGGCGGCGTCGACGGAAGCACACAGTACGTGGAGCAGATCACCAACACGCAGTGCATGAATCTGAGCTGCGACCAGAACATCGCGTTGCGCACGTACAAGCAGCTCGTTGTCAACGCCATCGTGGTCTACCGCTACTTACAGGCTGCGAGGAAGAGCAACCTCGAAGACAGCGACGGGCTAAAGGCCCTCCGCGACAAGGTGAACCGCTCTGAAGCGCTCAGCACTGTCTCGTTCCGCCTCACTGTCGACATGGTCCGTCACGTCTACAGGAGCAGGCAGCTCGATACGGCGCAGGTGGAGTTCAACATGCAGCCAAGCATGCCCAAGCCCACTGGGCTCACCAGGGAAGCGGCGAGGGACCTCGTGACCGCCGGTAAGCGCAAGCGAACCCCCGAGTTGCAGAAGTTCTTCAACCACGGCCAAGCCCGCGACATCCGCCTCGATGCCGCACTGCAACATGACTCAGAGGCAGCGGGAAAGGCATCCTTCAACGCCAACAACAAGAGGATTCCCGCCAAGCGGCTCTGCGTCATCTGCGGCAAGCAAACGCACCGTCGTTGCACCATCTGCGGTGTGCCTCTGCACGTGTTCATGAGAAAGAATGAACGCACAACCTGCTTTTCCAAGTGGCACACGCGCGTGCGCGTCGAGCCTCACGAAGGCTTCAAGAAGCGCAAGACAAACGTCAACGGAACACCTTCGCCCATTTGCCTCGATCATGTCGATTCGAGCAGCGCCAGTGCCTCGTCCGGTACCCCTACAGCGCAGAGCAGGAACGACCACGTAGCCCAAGCCAGCTACACCGACACCCCATCAAGCCATAGTTCAAGATCCTCTCGCAGCAGCCTCAGCACGAGTCCATCGTGCCCTTGATGCAGCCCAAGTTGGCCTCAGCATCCGCACAGGCCAGTCGGAAGTGACCAACACTTTACGCTTCCATACAAACCCAGTAGTTGAAAGTTCCAAAAATGATTAGAATCATGATAGCAACAGGTCAGTCGAGCGCAAGCAGGAGAGCCGATTTACTAGGGATAATATCCCAATCACACCTCTATGCTTACTCGTATCCGCCTACCACGCGGGGGTCCCTCGGTGACGCCCGGCACAGGGGGCACTAAAGCGTATTAAGAGGGTACTTTACTCCCGATTTGCTCCAAAAAAGTGGCCTAGAGTCTGGCGAAGTTAGTTCCGCATTCGATCAAAAACGCAGCGATGGGGCCGAGCTTGAAGAGGCCCACTCGAAGCGACCCAAGGCTCCTGCCCCCTATTCATTTTGGCCGAAGGCGTGGTGGTTAGGATGAGATGAGCTCGGCAGTTCGCCCAGAGCGGCTTTGGGGGGAGCTCGCGCGCGACTTCGTCGCGGAGCGCGCTGGAGCCGCAGGCGCTGCGGCGCGCGGCTGCAGGCGGCCCTGGCGGGTGCCTTGTGCCTGCTCTCAGCTCGCACGCCCCTGCCGCAGCGCTTGGACGTGGAGTCGGGCCCGCACTGCGACATCATGGCATCGGCGAGGCCTAACCACCGCGTGGAGGACGACAGCGACAGCGACAGCGACAGCGAGTTCGTGCCCCTGGACAAGCGGGACACAGGGGACGAAGACGAAGAAGGAGAGGAGCTTGGCGACGAGGATGCTCGTGCTGAGGCCGCTGCGCAGCAAGACTTCGAAGACATACTTGCGTTGGTCGACGAACCGACGCGTGGTGCGAGTGCATGTTCGAGGTCGGCCTCATTCAGCACAAGACCGTTCCGGGGCTCGCAGTCTCGCCGGATGGAGTCGCTCGCGTCCGGCTTCCAGGCGCGGAGTGCGACGCATCGTCAGTACTATGCAGCGTCGAGATCAAGACGCGCGTCGCGCCTGGAGGCGCGGTAGACGCACGTATCGTGAGCACCCAGATGAACACGTGGGGGACGAGACTTGGTGGAAGGCCATACCTGCCGAGCACCGCGCGCAAGTCTTGCACCAAGCTGTGGTCCTCCAAATCGATCACGTGCTCTACGTTGCTGCCAGCACGAGTTCGTGTTTGTACGCCTGCCTCGTTGAAGTGCCTCCGGACGCCCGGCTCGCCATGGAGCGCGCTCTGAAACCGTGGGCGGACAAGCTCACGACATGGGCGCACCAGAGCATCGACAGCGGGTGCGCCGCCCAAGCCACCTGCCATCTTCGGCGAGGAGGAGGGGGCGGTGCTGAGCTCGCACTTCCGGCTGTGGCGCGCCATGCGCAAGCTTGTCGCTCTGAAGGGGCCCATGCGGCCCGTGCATGTCATCAAGTGCTTACCGCAGGAGCTATACAACGTCGCAAAGGGCGGCGTCGACGGAAGCACACAGTACGTGGAGCAGATCACCAACACGCAGTGCATGAATCTGAGCTGCGACCAGAACATCGCGTTGCGCACGTACAAGCAGCTCGTTGTCAACGCCATCGTGGTCTACCGCTACTTACAGGCTGCGAGGAAGAGCAACCTCGAAGACAGCGACGGGCTAAAGGCCCTCCGCGACAAGGTGAACCGCTCTGAAGCGCTCAGCACTGTCTCGTTCCGCCTCACTGTCGACATGGTCCGTCACGTCTACAGGAGCAGGCAGCTCGATACGGCGCAGGTGGAGTTCAACATGCAGCCAAGCATGCCCAAGCCCACTGGGCTCACCAGGGAAGCGGCGAGGGACCTCGTGACCGCCGGTAAGCGCAAGCGAACCCCCGAGTTGCAGAAGTTCTTCAACCACGGCCAAGCCCGCGACATCCGCCTCGATGCCGCACTGCAACATGGCTCAGAGGCAGCGGGAAAGGCATCCTTCAACGCCAACAACAAGAGGATTCCCGCCAAGCGGCTCTGCGTCATCTGCGGCAAGCAAACGCACCGTCGTTGCACCATCTGCGGTGTGCCTCTGCACGTGTTCATGAGAAAGAATGAACGCACAACCTGCTTTTCCAAGTGGCACACGCGCGTGCGCGTCGAGCCTCACGAAGGCTTCAAGAAGCGCAAGACAAACGTCAACGGAACACCTTCGCCCATTTGCCTCGATCATGTCGATTCGAGCAGCGCCAGTGCCTCGTCCGGTACCCCTACAGCGCAGAGCAGGAACGACCACGTAGCCCAAGCCAGCTACACCGACACCCCATCAAGCCATAGTTCAAGATCCTCTCGCAGCAGCCTCAGCACGAGTCCATCGTGCCCTTGATGCAGCCCAAGTTGGCCTCAGCATCCGCACAGGCCAGTCGGAAGTGACCAACACTTTACGCTTCCATACAAACCCAGTAGTTGAAAGTTCCAAAAATGATTAGAATCATGATAGCAACAGGTCAGTCGAGCGCAAGCAGGAGAGCCGATTTACTAGGGATAATATGGCTATCCTGATTAAACTCCGTCTAGGGCGATGGGATTGGGATATGGCTATCCTGATTAAACTCCGTCTAGGGCGATGGGATTGGGATAGATAGAAGAAGCTCGCTCTGCTCAGCCTGCTGTCTGCATCAGCGCATCGCGAGACGCTCCGCGCGCTGAGCCGCGCTCCAAAGCCAGATCGCTGCGCGCAGAGGCCGGCTGACGTCCGTCCTCGAGACGGAGTTGGAGACGTCGGCGCGCGGCGGCGCTTGCTTGGCGTGAGCGAAGGGCTGGGCGGACTGGGCGCCCTCCCTCTCTCTCTCTCTCTCTCTCTCTCTCTCTTCTCTCTCTCTCCACCGCCGAATGCTGCTGCGGGAGGCGGCGAGCAGACTGGCTTGGGCGCCCGCGCGTGGGGGAGGTCGTGCGCTCGCCGGTGCAGCCGCTCTAGACCGCGCTCGCGTCGCTCCAGGAGGCGCTCGCGCGGCTCGTCTTCTCCCTCTTCTTCTTCAGGGTCAGGTCCGCACCATGACCGGGCGCACGACGCGCGGCGTGGTGGTGAGCGAGTTCTGCACGCCGGAGCAGCTCAAGCTGGGCGAGCTGCCGCTGCCGGAGCCCAAGAAGGGCGAGGTGGTGGTGGCGATCAAGTGCGCTGGCGTGAACTTCCCGGACACGCTCATGATCCAGGGCAAGTACCAGTTCAAGCCGGAGATGCCCTTCGCGCCGGGCGGCGAGTCCTCGGGCGAGGTCATCGAGCTGGGCGCGGGCGTCAAGGACTTTGCCGTGGGTGACCGCGTCACGTGCATGACTGGCTGGGGCTCCTTCGCCGAGAAGGTCGTCGTGCCTGTGGCCAAGCTGGTGCGCGTGCCGGACGCTGTGGACGATGCGACGGCCAGCGGCCTCCTCATGACGTACGGCACCAGCTACCACGCACTGCGCCAGCGCGCCGACCTGCAGCCCGGCGAGACCGTTCTGGTTCTCGGCGCGGCCGGCGGCGTCGGCCTCGCTGCCGTGGACATTGCCAAGGCCATGGGCGCCACTGTCATCGCCGCGGCCTCCTCGGCCGACAAGCTTGACGTTTGCCGCGAGTACGGCGCTGACCATGTCATCAACTACGCGGAGGAGGACCTCAAGGATGCTATCAAGAAGCTCACCAAGGGCCGCGGCGTTGACGTTGTCTACGATCCGGTCGGCGACCGCTACGCCGAGCCTGCCGTCCGCTCGCTTGCTTGGAAGGGCCGCTAGTACGTGCACCGAGTCAGAGTCAGAGTCAGAGAGAGAGAGAGAGAGAGAGAGAGAGAGAGCGAGAGAGAGAGAGCAAGAGCGCGAGCGAGCGAGAGAGGGATCACACATGCATGGAGACACTTTATCTAACGGACACGTGCGCGTTTCTCGCAGCCTCGTCATTGGCTTCGCGGCCGGTGACATTCCCCGCATTCCGCTCAACCTCACGCTGCTCAAGGGCGCGTCCATCGTTGGCGTCTTCTGGGGCGCCTTTACCAACATTGAGCCGGAGCTCAACGCGCAGAACACGCAGACGATTCTTGACTGGGTTGCCCAGGGCAAGCTGCGCCCTCTCGTGACTCAGACGTACAAGCTCAGCGAGGCCGGCAAGGCTCTCCGTGACATGCTTGACCGCAAGGTCAAGGGCAAGGCCATTCTTATTTGCGATCCCAAGGCGACCATGCCTTCGTCCAAGCTTTAAATTCTTTAGTAAGCAGTGCATCACTTTCCTCTTTACTCGAATTTCAGCGCCAGATTTCAACAAGCCCTTCGTCTCAATTTTGCAAGACAGGACCTCGTCCCATTCCTCCTCCGCCGAAGCGGTCGAAAGAACAGGCGAGCAAAGGTAGTATGAGCGAGTGATCTCCGCTACTCGTTGCTCTCCGCCTTCTTTCTTGCCGGATCCTCGCCCGTGGCGGTCGAAAGAAACGGCGATCTTCGCTCCTCGTTACTCTCTGCCTTCTTGCTTGCCAGATCCCCGCTCACTGCTATCTTTTCCAGATCTGCTTGCGGTTGGACGATGCTCGCTCGACAAGTTTCAGACACGTTGCGATGGGCCACGGCATCGACGGACGCCTCGGCTCTTGGGCCGCGGCGCCTACGGACGCTTCTCACCTCACCTCTGCGTCACGTGCTTGTGCTTGTGGGCGTGTCCGCGGCGTTGTCCGCAGCTTTGCCCTCCTCCGCGCATCATGAAAGACTTTCGGTGCAGCTGAGTTTTGGTGCAGCTGAGTTATGATGCAGCTGACTTTCGGTGCAGCTGTCCAAGGTCCAGCTGTCTACGGTGCACATGTCCACTGCCACAGCTGCCGCAGCTGCCGCCGCTGTCGCCGCTGCCACAGCTGCCGCGGCTGCCGCAGCTGCCGCCGCTGCCGCAGCTGTCGTTCCTGCTCCGCACGCCCCAACCGTATCTCAAAGAATGCGCAACACGTGCGTGACCTCAGCGCAGCAAGCTGCCTGCAGGCGGGCATCATCTCGACCGTGGGCTTGCCTTCATTGACCAACGCCATCCGTCCAATACCACTCGTCGTTTTCCCACGTGTCGGCTTTGCCCTCGACATCTTCCTCTTCGTCGTCCTTGCTTCCCGTCCGTCGTGCCTCCGTCTCGCCTTCGATTCCCCCCTCGTCTTCCGGTCCCGGTCTTCCGTCCCCCATCTCCGTCGTTGCTTTGTTTCCCCCCTGATCAGAACATGCATGCCTTTTATAAATGACTCTTGCCGGCCGTGTCACTCGTCCTCCTCGGCGGCTTCAGCACGAGCAAGTCTTCACGTCGCAAATCGCCCCGCAAGTGGTCTGCTGGCAGGGGCTGGAAGAAAGCGTTCAGGTCTGAGTTGGGCGCCACGGGCTGCCAAGTGGCGACGCGGTCCTTGCCCTTGGCGATAAGCACCGCATGCACGCCGGCCGCAAAGTCGGCGTGGTAGCAGAGACGCTGCACGACGCGGTACTCGGTGACGAGCGCGTCCCAGAGCGTAACGTCCGGGTGCGCGTTGACCTGGAGCGCGCGCAACGAGAGCGCCAAAGAGGTTGGAGAGCGTGTCTTGAGGGCGGCAAGGGTTTCGCGCGCCCAGTCGCCGACTTGGTCTTTGCCTTGGTGACGCTGCTCCTCGGCCTGAAGCGCCGCAACAATGCCCGAGATGGAGGTGGTCTGGAGCGAACCGAAGCAGCGACGCAAGGCCGGATCGAGCGCAGCGAGCTTACTGGGCGCATCCGAGGCGTCCCAGGCGATCGCAGCAAGCTCGCGGTCAACGTCCGCGCGAGTGGCCGAGCGCGGCAGCGCGGCCAGACGTCGGCGCAGCTCCGGCACGTCCGCACTGCGCACGGCGTGCGTGGCAAGGCCGGCCCAGAGGCAGTCGGCGGCGCCAAGACGCGCGCCGGTGAGCGCCATGTAGAGACCCACGTGGGCGCCGGCGCGCAGCCGCGGCAGCGCGTACGTGGCGCCGACGTCAGGAAGAAACCCGATGCTGGTCTCCGGCATGGCCAGCACGGTGCGCTCCGTGGCGACGCGGTGGCTCCCATGCACGCTGAGCCCGACGCCGCCGCCCATGGTGACGCCATCCCACACGGACACCTGGTTGAGCCCCTGCTCCGCGAGCTCGCCCACGAGCGTGTTGACCAGGTACTCCTCGTAGAAGAAGTCCACGTGCGCAAGGTCTCGGCCCGCGGCCGCGGCGCCGCGCAGGGCGTCCGGGTCCGCCGCCGCGGCCAAGGCGGTCTCCCTGGCGGCCACCACGTCGCCGCCGGCGCAGAAGGCCCTGCCCTCGGCCGTCAGCAGCACGACGCCGGGCTTGGTGCGCGCGAACTGCGCCCAGGCGGCGTGCAGCTCGCGCACCATGTCCAGGTCGAGCGCATTGAGCTTGTCCGGCCGCGCCAGGCGCACCTCGACGCCCTGCGCGCCGCCCAGCGCCTGCGTGCGGACAGCCGCCATGCTCGCTCGCCCGTGGCGAGGCGAGGCGAGGCGTGGCCGGCGCTGGCCGGGAAGGTTGTCCGGCAGGCAAGGGCAAGGCAACGCAAGCCCAGGCAGGCCCAGGCAAGGCAAGGCAAGGCAAGGCACGCCAAGCCTCGCTTTGGGGTTCTTGGGGCCGCGCCGCCCTCGGCTCGCTCGCTCAAAGCCTCGGTCTGCCGCTGCGGCCGCTTGCGCAGTGTCGCGGTCCGCGGGGCCGCTTGCGCTCTGTCCGGTCCGTGGGCGTCCGAGGCCGCCCCGAGGCGGCGTCGTCGCAAGTTCGCACCGCATGCAGCGAGGGGGCGGCCTGACGAGCAAACTTGCAACTCCCTGCGCCCTGTCCGCCAGCGCCTAGCTAGCTAGCTCGCGGTGGTATCCGGTACCCACCAGCTGCTGCTGAGCACCGGCGCGGCCCGGCTGTCTGCTGACCGCCGCCAGATCCCTTTGCTTCGCGCTCTCGCTCCGAGTCGCTCTCTCTCTCTCGCTCGCTCGCTCGCTCGATCCAAGGCGCACGGCAGGAAAGATGGTGCTCGCGGAGGGCGTGAGCCAGGAGGCCTTCGAGGCGCTCAAGGCCAAGGTGTGGCGGTTCATGGAGGAATACATTTACCCGAACGAGCAGACGTTCCTGTCGCAGAACAAGGCGATGGAGAAGCTGCCGGCGGAGCAGTGGAAGTACGCGCCGATCCTGGTCGAGCTCATGGCCGAGGCGAAGCGCCAGGGCCTGTGGAACATGTGGCTGCCCAGCGACACGGCGCGGCTGGCCGGCCCCGGCTACGAGGGCGCAGGCCTGAGCAACGCGCAGTACGCGGAGATCTGCGAGATTCTCGGCACGGGTGCGCACATGGAGTTCGCCTCGGAGGTGACCAACTGCTCGTCGCCCGACACGGGCAACATGGAGACGCTGGCGCGCTACGGCAACGAGGAGCAGAAGGCTCAGTGGCTGCGCCCGCTGCTGGACGGCGATATCAAGTCGGCTTTCGCCATGACGGAGCCGGCCGTGGCCAGCTCCGACGCCACCAACATCAGCGTCGACATCCAGCGCCGCGGCGACCACTACGTCATCAACGGCCGCAAGTGGTGGATCACCGGCGCCGGCTCCACGCACTGCAAGATCTACATCCTCATGGGCAAGACCAGCCCGGACGCCTCCTCCTTCAAGCAGCAGTCCATGATCCTCGTGCCGGCCGATACCCCGGGCATCACCGTCGTGCGCCCCATGGAGACCCTCGGCGACGCCGACGCGCCCAAGGGCCACATGGAGATCCGTTTCGAGGACGTTGTTGTCCCCGTCTCCAACGTGCTCGGGGGCGAGGGCAAGGGCTTCGAGATCTCCCAGGCCCGCCTCGGCCCCGGCCGCATCCACCACTGCATGCGCCTCATCGGCACGGCCGAGCGCGCCATCGCCACCATGTGCTCGCGCGCCGAGTCCCGCGTCGTCTTTGGCAAGAAGCTCTCCGCCTTCGACAACAACATCCAAGACATCGCCCAGTGCCGCGCCGAGCTCCACATGGCGCGCCTGCTTGTGCGCGACACCGCGCACAAGCTCGACGTGCACGGCAACCTCCGCGTGCGCAAGGAGCTCTCCATGTGCAAGGCCGTCGTGCCCTCTGTGTGCCAGCGCGTCTGCGATCGCGCCATGCAGATTCATGGTGCCATGGGTTCCTCTCAGGACACCTTCCTCGGGACCGCCTTTGCTGGCGCTCGCTGGCTGCGCTTCGCCGACGGCCCCGATGAGGTGCACTGGCGCACCATTGGCCGCCTCGAGCTCCAGGAGCAGAAGAAGAACGTCCTTGGCAAGATCCCCTACTACGTTCATCGCGACCCGCCGCACAAGCGCAACCCGCCCACCGACCCGGAGCTCCTTGCCAAGCTCAGCAAGCTTTGAACACACAGAACTCAGCAACCAAAGAGATTTGACTTGTCATGAATCATGAATGTACAAGGAAAGGAGGAAGACCAAACCAAGGATTGAGGAGACGAGACGATCGATCCGCCAAGGCGAAATAATGAGAACAAACGCAGGAGGTAGAACAGGGAGTCAGATGGTACGTCGGCAGCATCCTCGTAGTAGCAGGTGAGCAACTACTCGAGACGGTAGAGCAGGCGTAAGAGCAAGCGTAAGCGCAGGCGAGCAAAGAGTATGGCACGGAGGCGTGACGTCTCCAAGGTTCGCCGCTCCTCAATGTCCGAGATGCAGTGCAGCAGCCTCACTCGCGCGCCCTACCATCGTGGAAGGCGGGCAGCACGCCAGCTTTGCTCCGCATCTGCCTGCTCATCGCGTCCCTGCGCAGCTCCGACATGGGGCTGAGCATGCCGACAAAGTCCTCCAGCTCCTCTCTGCTCACCGCCTTGACGGCCAGCCTCGTGCGCAGGCGCGCCGCAGTCCTGGGCGCTGGGTCCGCCTGCGGCTGCTGCATCACCTGCGCTTGCTCCGGGCCCTGCTCCTGCTCCTGCTCCTGATCCTGATCCTGCTGCGCCGCCCCCCACGCCGCGCGCTGCCCGGCCTGCTCGCGCTCCATCCTGGCGTGGCGGTGCCCCCCTTCTTGCTCGGCGCGTCTTGATTCGTGTTTGCTGCGTGTTTGCTTCCCCTCCCCCCGCTCAACCTCGCCAAGGCCGCCTGCCGGCCGGCCGGCCTGGCACGCCCCGCGCATCGCCCCAGCTGTGTGGATCTGCTCCCCGCAGCCATTCTTGTGCGCCGCCCTCCCCCGACGCATGGGAGCGCTGCGGGGGCCCCACTGTGCTCGGGAGAGTTCGAATCGAAGCTTGCGACTCGTGCAGGCGCCGGAAAGCTGCTCAGCCCGCGGCTGGCACCGCCGGCCCCGCAGCCGCCCTCGCGCCCGCGCCCTTCAAGCGGCCCTGGCGCCCCTTGGCCCGAACGCGCGGAGCCTTTCGAAGCCGCCCCGCAGCCGCGGTGGGGATTTCGCTCTCGGCCCGAGGCCCGCCGCCTCGCTGCCAAGTTTGCCATGCGCCGCGCCCTTGCCAAGCGCCGGGCCGACTCGGCCGCAGCCGCCAGCCGTCAGCCCAAGGCCGCTGGTGCTTGCCGCCGGCCAAAGGCCGCTGCCTCCCGCCTCCGCCGCGGCCGGCCGATCCGCGGCTGGGCGCAGCACGGGGGCCGCGCCGTCCGAAGTGGTCTTTCCACTGTGATGGACCGCGCGCGACAGCCGGGGGTGCGGGCCTCGCGGTATGCCTGATCAAGCAGAGCGCAACATGTCGCATCACCAAGCAGCCACAGCGTGGGCCGGCGCCCGTCGAGCCTCGCTCATCACGCGCGGGCGCTCGTCGAGCGAGTCGAGTGCTCGCCTCCGCGGAGACGACAACTTGGCTGATGATGCCTGATGATGTGAAGGCGCGCAGGCTGGCCGGCCAGCCAGCGCCGCGGAAAGACGCGACGCGTTGGCTCCTCCACCTCCTCCACCCGCCGCCGCTCGCTCCCCCGCTCGCGACGCGCCTAGAAGCGCGCGCGAACGCCTCCTCCCAGGCAGGCAGGCGGCTGCGCCGGGTACGGCGTGGCGCGGCCTCAGCTGGCCGGCGGCTTGGTCGGGATGCAGAATGACGACAGCTTGAAGAACTTGAAGGCGTGGCTCGCTTTGGACGCCGCTCCTCCTCGAGCGCGGCTCTAGCCTTCCATAGCGATAGCTCTAGCTGCCGCGACGCCGCGCGGCTCGGGATCAAGGCCCGGCCGCTGGTCTGCGACTCTACGGCCCTCGCTGTGCTCGATCCGAGTCCTGGCCGGCGCGCGGCGGCGCGGGTCCGGGTCGCGCGTCGAGTCTCGCGCCAGCGCGTGGCACGCGAGCCGTCCGAGTCTCGACTCGGCCCACGAATTCACGCCACCATCCTTCATCATTCTGCATCATCGCGGCGCCCCGTGTGCGCCGCGGCCTGGGCTCAGGCTGGCGTACTACGTAGAGGGCCGCGACAAGCGCGCGTAACACAGCCTGAGCTGGCGGCTCGGCGCTCGTACAGCGCAGAAGCGCGCAGATGTGCTTGACTTGACATCATCGGCCCGAGCAATTCAAGGCATGGGGAGAACTTCCAGAGGCTCGCCACGGCGCGCCACGAGCCAAAGTCGCCCAGCTCGGGAACGAGGCGATGCAACAGGCCCGACCGCCCAAACTTCTTTCACTGCCAGTGCAAGTTCAAGTTGTCCCATTTTTGGCAGCTCCGCGCGGACGCCGGAGCCGAGCGCCGCGCAGGGCGCCCCTGGGCTTGGCCGGGCAGCCACTGGGGTCCGACTCACTGCCAGCACCAGTGGGACCGGGACTACCGCCAACTTGCACATGCTGCCGCGCATTGCCGCCGCCGTTAACGTTAGCGAGCTAGTGGTAGCTAGCAATGCCAGTGCCGGTGGGCCGTGGCTCGGCCAGCGCGGCCGAGCGCCGGCACTGCAGCGGGCAACGGCCGTGGCCTCGCCAGCGGTTGGTCGCACTGCAGCGGTCGCTCCCTCTGGGCACCAAGCTTGGGCCCTGTCAGGTCACAGTCTCTGACAGAGCGTGTCTGAGCGCTCGTTGTCCGGGTCGGGCCGGCAGCCGAGCAGAGCCCGACCACTCCCGCGGCGTGCCCGTGTCCTTCTCGCCCTGCCCTGGGCGGCGCCCAGCGGGCGCGCGGGCGCGCCGTGCCGTGCCGCGCCGCGCCGGGCCGCGCCGCGCCCGGCCAGCCACCCCGGCCGGCGTAGCGTGGCTGCCATGCGGAGCGCGGCAGCGCTGCTGGCGCGCTGGGCGCATGTGCTGGCGCTCGTGGCCGCTGCCATGCTCGTGGTCGAGACCGTCACCGAGTACGCATGGGCCACCGCCACGCAGAGCACTGCGACGACGAGTCATGGCGCCCTCGCCGCGGCCCGGGCCTCGTCCCTCGCGCCCCAGCGGCAGCGACAACGCTTCAACCTGCGGCGCAAGAAGCCGACCGCCGCCGCCGGGAGGCCGGAGCAAGTGCAAGTGCAGCAGCAGCAGCAGCAGCAGCAGCAGCAGCAGCAGCAGCAGCAGCAGCAGCAGTGGCGCGTGGACGGCTACGAAGGGCTGCCCAGCACGCGCGAGGGCGCGCTGCTGGAAGACCTGACTCCGACAGCCGTGGCACAGCGCAAATGGTTCGTCTTTCAGCCGAGCGGCGGCTTCAACAATCAGCGCATCATCCTCGAGCGCGCCATGCGCATCTGCAAGCTCCTCGACCGGACCTGCCTCGTGCCGCCAGCCGGGCGACACTCGTCCATGTACAAAAACTACAACAAGCTCGAGCCCGACGACCTCATGGCCATGGACCGCGTGCTCGACTTTGCGCTCTTGCAATCCTACCAGGCAGCCACGCCCACAGCGCTGCCCTTTGAAAAGGCGCTCGCCCGCCTTCACGAAGCCATCCCAGAGGACGCCTGGCTCACATTGGAGCAGTCGCGCGCCGAGCGCCAGGCGGCGCCCATGTCCCTCGCCAACATCACAGCGCTCAAAACCTCGCCGGCACACGTCATCTACTTTGCAGGCCCCACCATGTGGCAGCGCTTCGCGGTCAATTTCGAGCAGGAGGTCGCCGCATACGTGCGGTACGCGCCATTTTTTCGCGCGCTCGCACTCGACGTTGCAGACGCGCTCCATCTTGGCCGCAACTTCGTCGCCGTGCACTCGCGCCCCAGCGACCACGGCGAGAAATGGGAGCAGCGCCGCGCAGACACCGCCGACGCAGCGCCTGCCGACACCCTCACGCCCGGCGAGGCGGCCGCCACGCGTCCGCCCAAGGTCGCACATGCTAACGGCTTCTCCAGCAAGTATCTGCACTCGGATCAAGCCGTCCTCGACCCAGGCGGCTTCATCGCGCGCGAAATTTGGCTCGCGCTCGTCGAGGCCGACCTCGACCTACACCGATTCACACGCGTCTACATTGCCACCAAACCTTCCATCGACTACAGGCACTTTGCCAACCTCACCTCCCACGGCTTTTCCCCCATCTTCTCCGCAGACATCCCACCACCGCTCATCGCCCGATTCGACGCCGCCTTTCCGCGTCTCGAGCAGACTCGTCTGCGCAATGACCTCCTCGGCATCGTCGAGCAGATACTCTGCGCTCACGCAGACGTCTTTGTTGGCTTCAAGGGATCCACCTTCTCCGAGTACATCGCGCGCATGCGCCACGAGCCGCGCGCAAACATTCTCCCTCCCGGCGAGCCCCTACAAGCACCGCAATGACCCCGCCTGGTCCTTGCCAGCCACCCTTTTGCTTGCAAGTGCTTGTCACTCACACATGCGGCTCGTAGCCGTCGCATTACACACTGAAACTGGCTAATGTCTCTCCTACTTTTGGGTGTTCTTCTCCATCGGACCTTGTACCACCAACTCGAACTAGAACTCCGACTCCGACTCCGACTCCGACTCGTACTCGTACTCGTACTTCAACTCAGAGTCCGCGTCGCTTTCCGCCCTGACCGCTTCTTCTTCTTCTTCTACTGCTTCGTACCTCTTCTTCTCAATCACACATGGGCGTCCGCCGCTGTTCACCAGCGCGAATGCATACCCAGCCCAGATCAAGAGGTTGCCGCCGAAAACTTCTTCAGAAGTGCCCCCCTGCCACGACTCGAACGTGAACCCGATCCCGTCCCCGGCGAATCCGGCATGGCGGCCCCCAATGCTAAGCCGTCTCTCTCTCGATGTGCGCGCTTCGATTGTGTGGCCCGCCTGGAGGCTCGCCGGGATGCTGCTGCTCCGAAACCTTCGAGGATCGTTAAACTTGAGAACCCAATTCTTGCCATGTCTGCTTGCGAGGACGAGGTCTTTGGCACCGAACAACGTCAAAGAAGTGCCCGCCTTTCGAGAGTTGTGGCAGTGAAGGTTAAAACCGCGCCCCCCATCTTTCCAGATGTCAATGTGGATGCTCTTCACCTCACCATCCACGCCAGGCATGAACCGATTCATGGCCGAAGTAACCATGAGCCATGGACCGTCCACCGCGAGAGAAGTCACGGGGTAGTTGCACTTGAAGTATTTCAGTCTCTTCAGGAAACCAGGCACCCAGATGTGGACCTCCTTCTCTGATGCTCCCACGACGTACTCGTCTGACCTCGCCCACTGCAATATCTTGCCCACACGTGTGTAAGACTCGACAAGCTTACCCTCGCAGACGTCCCAAACATGTATTGCGCCGCTGGACGACAGCGCAATCAGCATGTAGGAGTCCAGCATCACTTGGTCAATTGCCTTTCTGTCTTGCCCGGACGGCCCGAGCTCCGCCATTTTGGAGCCGCCTTGCACGTCCCACAGGTGCAGATACCCGTTCTCCGTCCCAACGATGAGCAGACTCTCCTCAAACAAAGTCATGGTGCTCACCCCATCCACCGGGAGATCCCACGTCCGCAACAGCTCCCCCATTTCGGCGTTCCACACGTGCACCTTGGAAGATGTACAGATGGCGAACAACTGGCCGTCTGACACGCCACGCGTGACTTTCAAATCTTCTGGAGCCTCGGCCTCCTCTCCTTCTGCCTCAGGCGCGTTTTGAAGGCAGTGGCGGTCCCAGACCACCACGTTATATCTGTCCGGAACCACGATTCGGACGAGGTCTGCAGCAATGCAAACCCCCCCCCCCATGATGCGCCTCACGTAGTTCTCGATGAGGTTCTTGCGCAGCGTGTTGTGCTCCGCGTTGCGCTTCGCATTTTGGTCCGCGAGCGTCTCCAAAAGTCTGTCCAAGGTCTCTTGCGCCCCTGGAAAAAAGCGCGTGAGGGGCACCAGATCCCCGTTGGAGATCAGTTGGCCCTTCCACTGGCGCTCGCCACTGGCATCCAGGAGCTCATCATCGGACGGACGATCCATCGAAGCCTCGGAAGGCAGGTCTGGTGCGTCATAGATTCCGGGCGCGAGCTTTGTGAAACCTGTGAAACCACGAGTCACGACCAAGCCGCCGCTATCCATATCCCACACGCGAACGGAGCCGTCGAGAGAACCAGCGATAACCTTGTCGCCCTGGAAGCTCAGCGACAGGATTCCCCCCTCGTGGCCGTCAAACTCGCGCACGAGCGTACCGAGCGCCACGTCCCAAATGCGTACACAGGTCTCCCTGCAGGACGCGGATGCCAGCTTTGCATCCTGGCCCCAAGCTAGCCTTGTCACGTCGACGCTGTGACCCTCCAGAACTCGGATCGGCTCGCCACCCTTTGCTTCGCACACACAAATCATGCAGTCGGACGCACCCGAGACGATGTACGAGTCGTGCAGTGCCACGCACCAGACAATACCATCGTGAAAACGCTCCGCATGTGCGAGCTTGCCACTTTCGGCGTCCCAGACAGCAACCATGCCGTCCAGCGAGCCTGCTGCGACCATACCCCCGTGCACTGCCACACTTACGAAGCTCTCCTTCTCGTCTTCGTCGTCCTTGATCCCACAACCATTGCCCAACTTCTCTACCTGCTCCGCGTTTACCTTGGCGCCCTCCTTCTCGAGTTCTCCTGCAGCTTCGTCGCCCTCGCCCTCGAAAACGTTGCCCTCCTCCTCTCCCCCGTGAACCTGCTGCTGCTGCTCCACGACCTCCTTCACGTTCTTGAAACCGCGCGGGACTGTCAAGTCATTGTTGGACAACACTGAACCCGTGGTCGCGTCCCAGATGCGCACGCGTCCATTATTCAGCACAACAGCAATGAAGTCGTCATCAAAGGCAACATCACGCGTCACTTGCCCAGGATCCAGGCTGCCCCACAAGTAGGAGCGCTCCCGGCGCCTGATCGTTGTGCTGAGATCAAGCTTGTGGAGCTCCTCGCCAGTGACCGCGTCCCACACACACAAAGTGCCGTCGTTCGACACGCTGGCAATCCTTGTACCATGCAACACGAGCCGGGTCACCCTGCCTTTATGACTCCTAAGCTCGTGCAGCACAGGATCCTCGGGTGCTCGTTGGCAAACCTGCACCGGCTTGAGCCACACTCCTGCAGGCTCATGAAGAGAAGCTCGGAGCGGGTGGCTCGTGTCACCAATGCGCGCCAGCACCTGACCGGCCAGTTCATCCGGGTCCCGCACGAGGGCCTCCATGGCCCTGGACAGAAGTCTCGGTGTGTCGCAGTCCCTATCCAGCCGAAAGGTGTACGCGTCGTGCAGGATGCCGTCCAAGAAAGCCCTGCGCTCTTTGGGCGTCGCACACCACGAGATCGTGGTGTGAACCCACGCGAAGTCGTTCAGGAGCCTGATCGCCTGTTTGCGCATGTCGCTCTTGGCAAGGTGGAAAATGACGTGCCTGAGCACGAAGACGTCGTCACCCTGCCGTTGTCTGCCATCGCACTTCCTCGCCCTCCTACGCAGTACTTTGGCAAGCCGCTTGTTGCCTTCCTTCTCCGTGACAGCCAGAAGCGGCCCCGCCCGGCCCTCGTCCAAGAGGAAGTCCGCCATCGACTTGTGGACGAAGCGCACTATACCCATGTCCACCTCCAGAAGCTGCGCCGCTTTACGTAGCACACTCTCCGCCTTGCGCCGCGTCTCCGCCTTGTGCGACCGACGGCTTTGCAGTACTTTGGCAGCAATGCCCGTCGGCAGGGGTTCACGCGCCGCGCATAATGCGCCTAGAAGGTCCTGGTACACGTCTTCGTCCTTTTCGAGAGGGCCGTTCAGCAGCCTCTTGAAGTACAATTTGTACATTCCGTCAAGTTTCGACGGATACTTCTCGGTGACGTCTTTTGCGCTGAGCGACGCGCACGTCTCTTCCTTGAGCAGATTCCACAGCATGTGAACGTACAGAAAGTGCCCCCCAGCATTGTCCTCTAGCTTCTCCATGGCCGCCTCGAGCTCATCTTCACTAGCCATGAAAGGGCCAATTCTCATGCGGAGGAATTCCCTCACGTCCTCGAGGTTCTTTGGATCGTCGAGTCGGAGATAGCGCGGGTGGAACGGACCCAGCTCGAATTCGATCCTGTCCTCAGGTCGGCCAGTGACCAGAAGCCCAAGCCAAGGCGGCGTGCTGTTCCACAGTTGGCAGATTACAGTCAAGAGCGTGTCGTGTTCTTTACGGTTCGCCTCGTCTATGGCGTCCAACGCCACGATGATGCGCTTAGACGGCGCGGCAACCTTCCTGCACGGCTCCTGGATGATGAGTCTGAACAGCTGTTGCGGACTCTCACAGTCGCGAGCGTCCTGCAGGACCTGCTCCGAGAGAAAATTGCTGAAACCCGGGACCACGTGTCCTAGCTGATTCGCAATAGACTTAAAGCAGACCAACGCACTTCCGGTATCGTGGTCGTAGTACCGAAAGAAGTGCATGGCACCAATCGTCCATGTGTCGTCAGGACCGGGGATGTGCACGCTTGCAGAGGAGCTCTCAACGTCTTGCTCCGGGTTATCCACAAGCCCAGCATCAGCGCACAGCTTTCCCATGATGACCGATTTGCCGAAGCCGGCCGGGCCAAGCATCACCATGATGCGTTGATCCCACGGTTCCTTACCAGCCCATGCGTAGACTTCTCCGAGTGTCCACTTGCGCGTACCGCTCAGGTACTCGCGGGACTTTTGGAGGCACTCGTTGTGTCGGTCGAAATTAGGGTTCGGAAAGGGCTCGTTTCGCTTCTTCGCTCTGTCTTCTTCCTCCTCTTCGTCGGCCTTCTTGGCCCTTCTCCTGATGTAATCTGCCAATTTGCGCATCGAAATTGCGAACTGGTCCTCGTCGCCATCTGTTTTGTGTGGATAGTATACCAAAGTGCGCATGAAGTCAAGCACTGAACGCGGCCACGTCGACTGGTCTTCCACCGCGGCTTCCATGACCACGGGAAGAAGGCGCTTGGGTTTGCTCTTTTTGGCGATTTCAAACTCCAGTCGGACATAGTTATTCTTCTCGTTTGAAGCCGCTGAAACCATGTAGCGTCGCGTCAGGCACGCCACGAAGACGTGGCACCGGTGGATCTGTTCAATTATCCACTTGTCAATGCGGTCGCTAGGATGCACGCCACCCTCGTCCAGAACCACTTCCATGTCCTTCGCGTTTTCCCTGAGCCACTTGCACATCTTTTTCACGCGATGATGATTGTTGCGGCCCTCGTCATCGGCGTCCCACTTATGCGACATGAAGACAACAATCATGATCGTAGCTGGGCGGCCGCCGCGCCGCGCCGCGCCCGCGCCGCGCCCGCGCCGCGCCGCGCCGTGCCCGCGCCGCGCCCTGCCGCCGCGCCGCCGCGCCGCGCCAGAGGGACGGCGGGTTAAGAGTTTGCCGGCGGTCTCATTCACGCATTCGCGAGTCAGCCTGCCAGTGCTGTTGCTGCTTGATTGATAGCTCTGCCACTGCCAGCCTGAGTGCGTCCGGCCCGAACAGCCTGCACGCGGCCCGGTGTCCTGACTTGGTTTGGGGAGATGAGAGCGCTTTGTCCCCACTAGCCGCGCCGCGAGAGCGCTTTGTCCCCACTAAGCCGAAGCGTACTGTGTTTCTCCCATGTCAGCAGCCCGAGAGCTTTTGTGAGCCGCGGTGCAAGCACTGGCCGGCCGAGGGAGAGCTTGAGCTGGCTGGGGGAAGCCGCAAGCGAAGTCACCCCCGAGTCAAGAGTCGGAGCAAAGCCTGGGCCGGCTAGCGGAAAGTCATCGCATCTGATTACTAACTTAGTCACAACGCGTACCGCCACGAGAAGACACTGGGCGCTCGCTTTCGGACCCTGACTGGGTGCTTCTCTTGGACTCGGACTTTTGCTCGCTCGATTGCTTGTCTCTGCCAGTGCACACTGCACTGCACTGTCTAGCTAGGCTAGCTAAGAACCCGGAAGAGTGCCAAGTTGCGCCAAGTCGCTGGCTGCGCCTGGCTGGAGTGGGCGGGAGCTAGTCATCCGAGAACCGCTGAGAGGGCAGCCGGGGCAGGGAGAATGAATCACAGACAGAGAGCCTTGCAGACGGCGAGGAGGATGCCGGTGCTGCCCGCGGCCGAGGCGTCACTAATCTCCTGGAGCGTGTAGTCCGGGTCGCTGGAGCCGTCGACCTGGACGACCGTCATGTCTGGGCATGTGATCTCGTAGTCGCCAGCATAGACGTCCGTGAAGCGGATCTCGACATCGGCCGAGGTGGAGCACTCGGTGCAGTCCCACCAGAGGTCCTCGTCAGCTGCGCCGGGTGGCAACGGCACGCAGCTAATGTAGCTGCACCACTTGCACTCGTTGGCCACGTCCACTTGCAGGTACAGCACGAGCACGAGCACGACGAACATGACCGGGATGAAGGTGATGGACAGGCCCTGCACGACGAGCTGGTAGGTCTTGCGGTCCTTGCGGAAGCCCCAAATGTCGTAGCGATTCTGCACGAGCATCGTGAAACCGAGCACCAGGCCACAGCAGAAGCCGCCGAAGTGCGCGAAGTTGTCCAGGTACGGCAGCAGGCCCAGCCCGAGGTTGATGATGGTGGCAGCGACGAGCTGGCACAGCATCATGCGATTCTGCCCGCGGTAGAGCGACCAGTTCTGCACGAGGTCGGCCCAAGCCGCGCCAAAGAGCCCGAAGATGGCGCCCGAGGCGCCCACGGAGAGGCGCTGCGGCAGGAAGATGGCCGACAGGAGCACGCCGCACACGCCTGACGCCACGAAGATGACGCCAATGCGCAGCGAGCCGAACTCGCGCTCCTGAGGGAAGCCGATATTCCACAAGCCCAGCAGGTTGAAGAAGAGGTGCAGCAGACCGGCGTGCAGAATCACCGGCGTGAAGAGCCGGTAGAACTCGCCCTCGAGGATGAGCGGCGTGTTCTTGGCGCCCATGCGGTCCAGCGTCTCCGTGGACGGGCCGATCAGCGGGTTCACCGACAGCGCCTCCACCTCCCACCCGTTCACGCCGATCTCCGCGATCATGACGATGATGAGGAGGGCCGCCGTTGCTTGGCTGAAGCGCGGCTTGAAGTCGTTCTCCTCGCGAACGTAGTCCAGCCCGCGGTGCGCGCGGTCGATCTCCTCGTGCCGCTCTTGCATCTCCTGGAATTCCATGTTCACCACGGCCGCGGCCAGCTCCGCGTCCTGCATCTCTGTGGCCTGCGCTGCGGAGCGCTCCTCGTGCTCCAGCTCGCGCTGCAGCCGCGCCGCCATGGCCTCGTCGCGCGGGTCAGGCCTCGCTCCTTGGCTCCACGACTCCGCCAGCTCGCGCGCCACATCGCTGTCGCGCCGCGCAGGCACCACCACTGCCGGCATCAGCTCGTCCGAGTCCACGGGCGACGCCACCGACACCCTTGAGTCGACCGAGTACCTCTTGGTGGGGTCCATCCTCGCGCCTGCCTGCGTGCCTGCCTGCCTGCCTGCCTGCGTGCCTGCCTGCCTGCCGCTCGCCGGCCTGCGTGCCTGCCTGCCTGCCTGCCTGCCGCTCGCCCGTCGCTCGCCTGCAGCCCGCGCGCGCCAGGCCGCCGCTCCCGCTCGTACGCGCTCGCCGCCTGGGCCGCGCTGCCCGCGCCGCGCCGCCGGGCCTGCGCTCGGCGCCTGTCTGCTGGGCGCCCGGGGTCCAGGTCGGGTCCCTGCGGCTGCGCGTCCGGCTCGCCGCCGCCGCCCGCCCGCCGCCCGCCCGCCGCCCTCGCGCGCGCGGTTGCCTCCCTCGCGCGCCGCGCCGCGGTCCGGCGCTGCAGTGCCGCGCCCGCGCCGCGCGCCTGGAGTGCCACTGCCGCCCGCGCTGCGCCACTTGCGCGGCGCGTGCCGCCACTTGCGGCGGCCCTTGCGCGCCTTTGCGGCGAAGTTTGCGCGACTTGCGCCTCGCGCGGGGGTGGGAGCCGCGCGTGCACACGGCCGCGGTCCCGCTCCGTGGGACCGGGCCGCGGCTGGCCAGTGTCCCACGCCCGCCCGCCTGGCGCAGGCTGGCGCAGGCTGGCGGGCAGGCAGGCGGCGGGCGCCCGCCTCGCCGCCGCGCCGGGCTCGCGGCGGCCCGCGGCCCGCGGCGGCAGCGAAAAGGCGCGAGGCCGGCAGCGCTGGACGGCGAGGCGCAGCGCAGCGGGCCCGGGCCCGCTGGCGCGCGGGGAAAGGGCAGGCGCCGCGGATAGGCGACTGGCGGCGCGGATAGGCTAGTGGGCGGCGCGCCAAGGCCGACTTGCGCCGGCGCGAAGGCCGACTTGCGCCGGCGGAGCCAGCCTGCCACATTCGTTGCCTTTGGAGCCTGAGGTGAGTGAGGAGTCGGAGGAGAAGCGCGGCGCGGCGGCCGGCGCGGCGGGGGAACCAAACTCGCGCGGCGCGGCACGGCTCGGCTCGGCGCGGCGGCGCGGCGCGGCGCGGCGCGGAGGCGGCGGCAGAGGGCGCTCGCGAGCGCGCGGGCTGATCGCGGGCCGGTCGGCGGGTGGCGCGGCAGGCGGCGCGGCAGGCGGCGCGGACCGGCGGCACGCCATCTTCGATTCGTTCACTTCGTTTGAACTCGCTCGCTCGCGCTCAAGGCTCTAGCTGGGGCGTCGCTGCAGGTCGGCCGGTCGCTGCAGGCCGGGCCGGCCGCGCTCGCGGCTCCGCGCAAAGAAGAAAGCGGCCCGGCGCGCGGCGCGCAGGAAAGATGCTGGCGGTGCCGCTCAAGCCGGCCAAGGGCCTGGACTGGTCGGGCCCCTTGCGAGCGTACATCTCGAACAACTACAGCGCGGAGGAGCTGGACAAGCATGCGAGCTCCATCCAGCGGCTGAGCACGGCGCGCGAGCGCGTGGCGAACGCGAACGGCGCGGGCGACAGCTCCGTGGACGCCCTGGAGTCGTACCTGCGCATGCTGGGCCAGGTGGAGCCGCGGTTCCCGCTGGGCGAGGGCGGGCTGAAGCTGACGTTCACGTGGTTCGACGCGCTGCGGCCGCAAAAGAAGCTGGGGTCGACCCAGTTCGAGTACGAGCGCGCGAGCGTGCTCTTCAACCTGGGCAGCGTGCTGTCGCGGCAGGGCATGGTGCAGGACCGGTCCGATGACGGCGGGCTGCGCAAGGCGTGCGCCTTCTTCCAGCGCGCCGCGGGCCTGTACAGTCACCTGCGCGAGGCGGTCCTGAGCCGCGCGCTCCAGGGCCCGCTGCTGACGGACATGTCGCCGGAGGCGCTGGAGATGCTGGTGAACCTCATGCTGGCGCAGGCGCAGGCGTGCTACTACGAGAAGGCGATCCGCGACGAGCGCAACGCCTCGGTGCTGTGCAAGATCTCTGCGCAGGCGTGCGAGTGGTACGGGCTGGCGCTGGACGCGTCGCGCGCAGGCTCGCTGGCGTCCACGCTGGACAAGAGCTGGGCCACGCACCTGGACTTCCAGCACCGCTGCTACAAGGCGTCGGCCCAGCTGCAGTACGCCAAGGTGGTGCACGACAAGGCGGAGGAGACCACCGAGGGCTACGGCGAGGAGATCGCGCGCCTGGACCTGGCCGCCCGCCTCTGCGCCGAGGCGCTGCAGATCGCGCAGGCCGAGCGCCTGCACGCGTCCATGGTGGGCGCCGTGCACAGCATGCAGGCCATCATCGAGGACCGCCGCGAGGACGCCATCGAGAACAACAACCGCATCTACATGCAGCCCGTGCCCTCACTCTCGAGCCTGTCGGACCCGCCCAAGGCGGCGCTCGCCAAGGTCGAGGCGCCCGACGAGACGCTGCTGGCCAGCGCCGACATTGCCTACACGGCGCGCCACGGCGATGACGTCTATGACGACAACGTCTTCGCCGGCCTGCTGCCCGTCAACATGCAGGAGGCCGAGGCGCTCTACAAGAGCCGGCTCTCGCAGATGGTGGAGGAGTACGGCAACAAGGTCCAGGACGCCACCGAGAACGTCAAGCTGCGCCTCTCGGAGGCCGGCCTGCCGGCCGCTGTCGAGGCTGGCGACGCCTCGCAGGCCGGCCTGCCGGACGCCGTTTGGTCGCGCCTCGAGTCGTGCGTCTCCTCGCGCGGCGGCATCGCTGGCCTGCAGATCGCGCTGCAGGACAACGGCGCGCTCGCCGATCGCATCAACGGGCAGCTCCGCGCCATCGAGGCCAAGCTCTCCGAGGAAGAGGCCGCTGACTCTCGCTGCCGCTCCACCTGGGGCGACCTCTGGAGCATCTCGCCCTCGGCCGAGCTCAATCAGCACATGCGCGGCGACCTCACGCGGTACCGGACGTTGCTCGCCGAGGCCAGGGCCTCGGACGGCGTGCTGCGCACCAAGATCGACTCCAACAAAGCCAAGATGGAGATTCTTGGCTTCTCACGCTCGCAGATTGACCGCCTCTTCCCGTCCACCGACTCGGTCGACGCCGACCCGGAGGTCGAGTCCACGCGCGTCAACCTCGCGCTCATGCTCGTCGAGCTTGGCTCCTCCATCCAGGAGCTTGAGGGCCTGCAGGGCCAGCTCGTCGACGACACCTCCGCGGACTCCATTGCCAAGGCCATGCTCGACGCGCCGGGCGGACCGTCGGCCATCTCCGCCTCCGAGTCCAAGCTCAACCGCCTCATTGACGCTGAGGCAGCCAAGTACACCGCCATGCTCTCCGAGATGGACCAGCGCGTTGAGGACATGCCCATGCTGCTCAACCGCGTGCTGGAGCGCAACTTCGACTTTTCCAGGATGCGCAGCCAGTCCGAGGCCATGCTAAAGCGCGAGGGCGTCATCGCCGAGATCGACGAGGCCATTCGCGCCTTTGAGGAGATCGCCACTTACATCACCGAGGGCGAGAAGTTCTACCAGAACCTTTCGGGCCGCATCGGCCAGCTCGAGACCACCGCCATGGACCACGCCTATGTGCGCGAGATCCAACGCAAGGAGCTCGAGACCGAGCTTGCCAACCAGTTCCAAGGCGGGCCCGGCGGTGGCAGCGGTGGCGCTGCCGCCGGTGCCCCCGCACCTGCGTATCCTCAGATGCAGCAACACCAGGCCCGGGGCGCCTACCCGGGCATGAACAACGCCCCCTTTGCGCGCCAGGCCTCCGTCCCGCTCATGTCGCCATACGCAGTCGGCGGCGGCGCCGCCTTCGCCCCAAGCGCTGCGCCGGCGTATCCCATGGGCTCTGGTGCTGGTGCCCCGCCCCCTCCTTCGTATTCAAGTGCCACAGGCGGCGGCTCCGACGTCAATGCCAAGGTTGAGCAGATGCGCGCCGTCGTTGGCACCGGTATACCTCGCGAGCGTCTCGAAGAGGCACTCGACGGCGCTGGTGGCGATGTTAATCGTGCCATCAACCACATTCTTGGTGCGGAGCCTACTTCGTCTAGCTCCAAGCGTACCTCTAAGAAGCGCTTTGGTTGGAAGTGAGTCAGTCGGAGTCATTCGGACGAGATGATGAGACGCGCGAGTACAGGACAAGGTCAAGGCGCACGTGAGCACAAGGATGCGCACCTGCGCACAAGGTCAATGCGCACCAGAGCACAAGGCCAATGCGCACCTGAGCACAAGGCCAATGCGCACCTGAGCACATGTGCACCTGAGCACATGTGCACCTGAGCACAAGGCCAATGCGCACGTGAGCACAAGGCTAATGCGCACCTGAGCACGGCAGGGAACGCGCACGGCTGGTACCATGTCTGTGGGCACTGCCAGAGGCAAACGCGATCGTTTGGATCTTGGTTGTGAACAGTATAAAGGTAGAATTTCGTTGGCCAGCAGCATTCGTTTTGCATTTGTTTCAGAGAGCGAAGAAGTTGCCGCACCTCGAATTTCCAGTGGCTGCAGTGGTCGGGTTCAACCGCTGCCGCCGCCACGGCAGCCGCCGCCCCATGTCTCAAGATCGCATTCCTATTTGTGGTAGGTCTAAAATTCAAGCATCCCAGCGCCATGACCTTGATTTCGCGCCGGCGCTTGTTGGTGTGCAATTTGTGAGCGAAATTGGAATCGTTTTCGAATTTAGTAAACCTCAAGCAGGTAGCGGCCCAGCTTCTTGAGCTTCTCGACAGCGTCAAGATCAGCCTCGTCGCTGGTGGAGAGAGCGACACCAAGCGCGTTGGAGACATCGGGGACGGGCCAGACGGGACCGCACATGTAGGCATGGGCATCGTGGTTGGCGAGGAGGTCGCGCAGAACGAGCTTGTCCTCGTTCATGCGGGTCTGAACATAGATCTTCTCGGGCTGGTCGCGCGAGAAGGCAAGGCAGAGGTCGACGAGACCCTCGGCCTGGTAGGCGTCCCACTCGTCGCCGTAGAGGTACTCCTCGTTGCGGTGGCGGGCACCAAAGTAGAGGCGGATGGGGCCGACGGTGTGGCCCTGCTCCTTGAGCCACTTGCGCTCCTGCACAAAGGCGCGGAAGGGGGCGAGACCCGTGCCGAGGCCGGTGAGGATGAGCGCCGAGTCGTGGGTGTCCGGGAGGCGGAGCACGGAGCTAATGACATCGACCGTGACGCGGGGCTGCTTGGTCACGTCGAGGCTGTTGAGGAAGCGAGTGGCGGCACCGTAGCGCTTCTTGCCGGACGGGGTGACCCAGTCGACAGCGACAATAAGCAGGTGCACCGAGGTGGGGTGGAGCTTCTGCGAAGAGGCGATCGAGTAGTGGCGCGCCACAATGCGCGGCACGATCTCAATGAGGTCCTCGATGGTGAGCTTGGCCGAGCGGTACTGGAGCAAGAGGTCGGCGAAGCGCACGGTCTCGTACGTGCCGAGCTTGAAGGCCTCCGAGTCGTCGGTGCCGGTGTGCATGAGCTTGAGGTGCTCGTAGCGCGAGGAGGCAAAGCCGGCGAGCGCGCAGTAGAAGCGCTTGGACGGCTTGCCGAAGAGGTCGAGCTCGGAAATGAGGATGTTGCGCACGGACTTGATCTCGACCTTGCCGTCGCGCGAGGGGAAGGAGACGAAGTCGTCCGGGTTGAGGCCGTACTCGCGGATGAAGGCGTCGACCTCGGCCTCGTCGTTCTCCGGGTAGACACCGAGAGCATCGCCGATGCGGTACTGGATGTCCGTGTCGCTAATGTCGAACTCGAGGTGGAAGATGTCGCGGCCGTACTCCTGCGGGGTGAGGCGGATCTTCTTGGTGAGGCGCACCTGGTAGGCCTGCTCGCGCGAGGCGGGCTTGATGGCGTCCGTCTTGGCGTAGGCGTCCGGGAAGATGAGCGGGAGCGCCGCCTGGTGGCGCTGCAGACGCGTGATGGTCTCCGAGGAGCCGACGCGGGCGGCGACGGGCTGCGGCGCGGAGGCCACGGTGAAGCGCGGCACGAAGCGGTGGTCGAAGCCGCGCGAGGCGCCGCCGCGCGCGTGCGGGATGGGCGACATGGCGCCAAACTGCGAGGAGCTGAGCGAGCTGACCTCGGCCGAGTCGCCGAGCGACTGGATGCGCGGCACGTAGGCGTGCGGCGCGCCAAAGGAGAACTCGCGCAGCGCCGAGGCGCTGTCGGTCAGGTAGCCCTCGACGCGGCCAACGCCCGTGAGGAGCGCGTCGCCGAGGGCGCCGCCGAGGGCGGCGCGCGCGGCCGAGCGCACGGCCGTGCGCAGCTGGCCCGCCAGCTGCGCCGAGAAGCGCTCAGGGCCCTCGCACTGGTAGAGCGCGGCGACGAGCGCCATCCAGCGCTCGGCGGCGGCCAGGACGGCCAGGGGCACGGGCTCCGGCGAGCGCTCAGCGGCGTCGCGCAGAAAGGCGTGGGCGTCGACCGAGATGACACGGGCCGACTTGCGCACGAGCTCGCTGCGCACCTCGGCCGGGAGCTCGAGCGGGCCGGCGCGGCGCGAGTCCGGGACGACGATGACGACGCCGCGCTCGCGCAGGAGCTCGGCGCCAAGGAGGCCGGCGCTGGCCAGCGAGCGCTGCTCCAGCACGACGACGTCGGCCTCCTGCACGGCGTAGGACTCGGCGAGGCGGGTCTGGCCGGCGGCGCCGACGCGCAGCTCGGTGCGCACGAGGCCGTCGTCGCCGGCGTACGGGTCCTCGCTGACGAGCACCTGGGACGAGGTCTGCGAGGCCATGGCGGTGGCGGCGGCGCGCACGGCCGCGACGGCACCCGGGCCGCCGGCAGTGAGCGCCACGATGGCGCGGGCCGAGCCGGCCGGGCGCGAGAGGCCCTGGCTGCCCGAGGCGAAGGCGAGCTCGGCGCCGAGCGACATCTGCGGGCGCGCCACGAGCAGGTTGGCCACGACGGCGTGCGCCATGGCCGGGGTGAAGCCGTCCACGAGCGGCGGCAGGCGGGCCGACACGAGGAGCGGGAGCGCGCGGCCGGCGGCGCCCGAGGCGCCCGAGGCCCAGACGTCCGAGTGGATGCTGGCGGCCACCTCCTCGAAGAGGGGCGCCAGCGCGCCGGCCTGGTCCACCGTGCAGATGCGGCGCGTCTGCGGCGGCAGCGCCGCCACGAGCTCCTTGACGGACCACGGGCGCAGCATGCGCACCTTGAGGACGCCGACGAGATCAGCCTGGTGCGCGCCGCGCGCCGCCACGGCCTCCTCCACGACCACGGCGGGGGCGCCCATGGCCACCACCACGACCTCGGCGGTGCGCGAACCGGAGTACTCAAAGGCGGCCGGGGCGGCAGCCACGGCGGCCGGCTGCGCCGGCGCGGCCAGCAGCGAGGGCGCCGCCAGGCGCACGGGCGTAAGCTGCTGCAGAGCGCGCGAGCCGTCGAAGAAGTGCAGCACGGGCGCGCGGCGCGCCTCGGCCAGCTCGTGCGCGGCCAGCGCCATGTCCTGCGTCTCCTCGGCGCGCGCCGAGGCCAGCATGATGACGCCCGTCTCGCGCGCGGCCATGATCTCGCTCAGGTCCTGGGCCACGCTAAGGTCGCCGTCGCTCACCGAGAGCGCCGCCACGTGCACCACCACCGGCAGCGACTTGGCCGCCATCTCGAAGAGGTTCGGCAGCATCGCCTTGATGGACGCGCTCGTGGCCAGCACCGTCACGCGCGAGCCGCCGGCGGCGGCGCCCACCACGGCGGCGCCGGCGCCGGGCCGCGTCTCCATCTCCAGAATCTGCGCCTCGCCGGCCGTCTTGTCCAGCGTCTGGCCCAGGTACGAGGCACCGGCCGCCGGGTACACGAAGACCACGTCGCTGCGGGCCTGCGCCACGCGCGACACGGCGTGGTTGACCGTCGTCAGCTGGGCCACGCCCGTGGCGGCGCTAGGGCGCGCGCCCGAGGCGTCCACCTCGCCGGCGCGGCCGGCCGCGGCGCGGTGGCCCACGGCCACCACCTCCTCGGGCCGCGTCTTGGGCTCCTTGCGGCTCATCCAGCTCGGGATGTACTCCTCGTCCTCCTCCTCGGTCTCGCCCGACGACACCGACGCCGTCGACATGGCCGTCGACGCCACGGACGCCACCTTGGGGATGTTCTGCTGCTTCTGCTGCTTGGCCTCGTCCTTGGCGCCGAAGGTGGCGGCCACCTCCGGCTGCGCGGCCATGACCTCCTTGGGCCCCGTCGACGGCTCCTTGCGCGACATCCACGACGGCATGTCGTCCTCGTCCTGTTGCTGCTGCTGCTGCTGCGGGGGCACGGCCACGAGCGGCTTGTGCTCCAGCTTGGGCTTCTGCGGCGGGACCTGCTTGCCGCCCAGCGTCTCCTCCTTGGTCATCTTGTACAGCGCGTAGCCGCCCATGAGCAGGCCGCCGGCCAGCTGAATGAAGCCCTCCATCTCGCCGCTGCCCTTGCCCATGGTGCCGCGACGCGCAGGCGCTCTCCCGCTGCGCCTCCTGCCTGTTTCGTTTCGACTTTGCTGCTCCGAGCCGAGTCCGAGTCGGTCCCGCGACGCGTGCAGACCAGGCGCCCGCGCCACTGGCAGGCAGTGCGGGCCGCTGGAATCAGGGCCTGCCAGTGGAAGGAAGGAAGTTTGTTACAGGCAGGCCGCAGGCCACCCGACGCCAGCCGTCACCGCCCGCGAGCGCAGCACAGCACCGCCGCCAGCCAGCTCTGCTACTGCACCGCACTGCACTGCACTGCAAAGCCAGAGGTCAGTCACCGTGACCGAGGTAACGACGTGACGCTGCTCGCGCGGCAGTGACGTGGGTGGGCCTCGCCGGCGCGAGTCCGCCTCGCCGAGCCTCGCGCCGCGACTTCGCTCCGGAGGGAGGGAGGGACAGACAGACATCACACGTTGCTCTCGGCTGAGACTCGGCATTCGTCAGTGAATCGTCACATCGGCGCCGCCGCTGGAGTCGCCGCGCGCGACGCCGACGCCGCGCGCCGCCCCGTCCCATCTTCACGCTCGCGTGGCGCCGCGCCGGCCGGACCGCAACATTGGTGGCGGTCGCCGGCGCCGCGCGCGACGTCAGCCGCCGGATGCGCCGGCCGCGCGCCGCCCCCTCGCGGCGACGTTCTCCCTGCTTGCGCGCGGGGCCGCCGCCGCCGCCGGGGGGCACGGCGCGCCTTCGCGCCGTGACGTCGCGCCCGGCCGGCGGAACCGCGCGCGGGCGACGCAGACCCGCTCACTCGGCAGGCAGGCCGCCGCCGCGCGCCGGCCTGCTCGAGCCGGTCGCGCCGCGCGCAACCGCTCCCTGCCGCCTCGGCGCGAGGCCGGTCGGGCGGCGCGCGGAGCCTCGGCCTCGCGGCGCCCGACGAGACGGCGCGAGATGGTGGCCATCGTGAACCCGGCGTGACGTCGGGGCGCGAGACGTCATCCGGACGCGCAACCCGCGGCCCGCACGGTGTGCGGCGGCTCGGGGACCCGGGGCGCGGGCACCCGCACGTGCGGGACGACTTATCCTCGGTAGTTGCTCGCGGTCAAAGCCTGGCTGCGGCGCGCGCCGCCCGCGCCAAACTGGCACTGGCGAGCCGCGGCTCAGCCGGCGCCGGTTCGTGGGACTCGCTGAAAGTCTGTGGTGGTGGCCACTGCAAAGGTTTTCTTTTCTTTCCTTTCGTTTCCTACGTGTGCAGCCCGGCCTGACATGAGGCGAGAGGGCCAACCTGGGCACGGGTGATGGCTGCCGGCCCCCAGCTGGCTGCCCCCAGCTGGCTTGCAGACCGGACGGCTCTGCAGCCAGGCTGCCGTCCGCCTTGCGGCGCTTGAACCGGGACGCTGCACCGGCTTGTGCGGACGCTTGGCTACGGTGGAGGGACGGGATGCACGCCCTCATGCACCTCGTGTGGTGCTCATCTGGCGGCGCATGGCGACAGGCGGGCGGAACTGCAGACCCCCCCCTCCCCCGCCTCGACCTTTCGGACAAGCCTTGGGCTCTTCAAGCTCCTTGGAGATGAACGCCCATGCACGGCGTCCAGTGGCAATCAAGCAAGCAAGCAAGCAAAGCGAATACAGTTTGGCAAGCAAAGCAGACCCCGTTGAGGCTTGCGATCACCGCCAGGATGACGATCACGAAGCTCATGCTGCTTGCGACGCAGCTGCTCGCTGCAGCGGCCTCCGTTCGCGCCGCGGCTATGGTCTGCGACTCGTGCGACCCCGCGGACCTGGCGCCTTCCGTCACCAAGGTCTCGTGCTCTGGATGCACCGGCCTACCCAGTGCGATCCTCGCCATGACGGCCCTCACAGAGCTGTGCGTCTGCGCGCGCCGTCGCAGCATAGGCTAAATCATGCTCACTCACGCACGTATCTGTCGCTACGCTCGCACAGGAACCTTGACGAGGGTAGCCTGCTCACGACCGTGCCCAACATCACGAAACTGACCACGCTTCGTAGACTGTACGTCAGCTCTGACTTGGCTTAGACGAGCGTGGCACAGGGGCGGGTTGACTGACGACTCAAGTTTCACGGCCTGCTTCAGCACGCTCAACAGCAACAGCGTGAGCACCCTTCCCGAGAACCTCTGCGCCCTGAGCAAGCTCACCTTTCTGTAAGTGGCATCTTCAACTGGCTCACCTTGACTCGGCATTTGCCGCTAACAAGAATCAAGAACCCTACACAGCGAGGCGTACAGCAACGTGCTCACCAGCCTGCCGAACGCGTTGAGCTGCTTCACCGAGCTCAAAGCTCTGTACGTTGGCTAGCCACACATGCAGACAAGCCTGTCTCCCTCGCAAGCGTCTCACGGCCGCATGCGCGCAGCTCCGTAGCCAAGAATGAGTTGACCGCTCTGCCCAGCGCCCTGACGCAGCTCACCGCGCTCACGTATCTGTAGGTTGCCTGGTCCGCGCCGGGACTGCGAAGCTGCAGTGCTAACCTTGACCATGAGTATGCTCTCTGCAGGTCGGTCCGCAATAACAAGATCGAAGCACTGCCCGACGACCTTGCCGATCTCTCGGTGCTCCACACCATGTACGTGCGTGCGCTCCCGGTTCGAGAAGGTAGGGGTGGACGGTGACTGACACGGCACGGGCGTCAGGTGGATCGACTTCAACAAGCTCACCTCGCTGCCGACCGCTTTGCCTGCGGCCCTCTCACGAATGTACGTCCCACCCCATGGCTCAGCTCGGCGCGAATACTAACGCTACGCGCGGGTGGCGCGGGCGCGAAGGTATGCCGGTTCGAACCACCTGACCTCGCTCCCTGACAGCTTCACGGAACTCGGCAACCTCAAGACGGTGTACGTTCCTGTGCGCCGGCCAGAGGCGAGGCGCTGGCTCTGACAAGCACTTCGCAGGAGCCTTGGCACCAACTCCCTCACCGCGCTGCCGGACGGCATTGGCGAGCTCAGCTCGCTTGACACCTTGTAAGTGATGGGCCCGCGGTCGTGCCGGAGCGCCGGAGGTTGCCTCACCCGCTGCACTCATTCGCTCACTCACCGCTTGCGTTTGCCCCTCGCAGCGGCCTGAACTGGAACCAGCTGAGTGACCTCCCCGAGGGCTTTGACGACCTCATTGCCTTGACCTCGCTGTACGTATTCACTGCCAGTGCCAGTGCAACCGCCGTCTATCGCGAGCCCACCCACTGCAGTGGCACCCGCCCTGCGTTGCCGTTCGCTCGTGATCGCTGACGACCCGCCCTGACTTGCGCGCAACTGCGTGTGCCGCACAGCGTGCTCACGGACAATCTCATGACCATCGTTCCGGACCTCCTTGCTGGCATGACCAACATCACAAACCTGTAAGTCTCGTTGCGAGCGAGGCTTGCATTGTACTCTTATTTAGTGCGTGCACTGACGGTGCCTTTTTGCAGTGAGCTTTCTGGCAACCCGCTGGTTTGCGGCGCGCAGCCGGACCTCGGGGCGATCGCGTCCGTGGACGTGGATATGGCAGCACTCAGCACGTGCTCCCCGACGCCCGCGCCGATTGGCCTCAAGCCGGCCGGGACGCCCACGCCCTCGCCCACCTTTGGAGATATCGCAATCGGCTTCCCGGCACCTACGGCGCCCACGGCGCCCACGGCGCCTACGACATCCTCGCCCTCCTATGTAGACATCGTCATCGCCCTCCCGTCGCCCACGTCGCCCACGTCGCCCACGTCGCTTACAACGCTCTCGCCCACAACGCAGGTGGACCAAGGCGTCGAGTCCCCGACGGTCGGCGAGACCCCATCGAGCGACCCTGCCGCCGGTGGCGCTTCTCCTGTCGACGCAACCGAGACCGGTCCCGACGCCCCCGACGATGCTGGTTCAGCCGGCTCGTATCGTGCTAGCACGGCTCTGGCCCTGGCGCTCGCCGCTATCGTTCCTCAGGCTGGCTAGCTAGCTCGCCTTGTAAGTAATTCACCAGCACGGACGCCGAGTCGGGCTCCACGTCCTTCGTCACAAGATGATGATGTCGGACTCGGATGCAGAGTAGCTCGCGGAGCCTCTCACAAACTGTGCTTCCAAGTCTCGCTTGTGCCAGGAAGACAGCGGCATGTCCTCACAAGGCGGCGTGGCTGGCAGGCGCCACTGCACGGCGTCCACGGCCTGCCTGCCTACGTTGCCGCCGCGACGGTCACGTCGGCTGCCGCTCGCGGCGCACTGGAAGCACTGCAGTGGGTTGATCGGTCCGGGTCGCGTGCTTGGCGACGCTGGCGGCGCGCCAGCTTCACGGGGGATGCGGCGCGCATGGCCCTGGTCCACGTCCTGCGCAGCGACGCCAACTTGAAGCCCTCGGTTGCTGACTGCAGCGATGCTGGCTGACTCCAGCCGCCACAGGACGCCCGCCATCATCCTCGGCGTCACGCCGTCGCGCCGGAAGCATCTATCTTCTCTCAAGTTGCACGCAGCCTTGTGTGCCATGCCATTATGCGGTGTCGTCGCCGTGCGAGCAACGTCATGCGGCGGGGCGGCTGGCGACCACCCACTGGCGGCCGCCGCTGCGCTGCTCGCGTTCCCGCGCTGCGGCTGCGGTGACGGCTGCGCAGCCTGGGCCGCGCAGCGCAGCGCTGCAGGCCGCTGCAGTAACTTCTTTCTTGGCTTCTCCAGGCCGAGTCCGCTTGCTGTTTGTTTTGTTTGTCGCCGCCGAGCGGCTGCAGCGCCTTGTGGGCCACGGGCGGCAGCGACCACGACTAGCTAGTTGCTGGAGCGGCGAGTGGAGGCGAGGAGCGGCAGCAGGCAGACTGGAAACGCAGCGCGGCGCGAGCGCGGCAGGATGGCGGGCGGCAGCAGGGGCGCGGTGCTGGTGAGCGGCGCGGAGGCGAGCGCGCACGCCGCGTACCTGCTGAGCGACGCGGTGCTGGTGCAGGCGAGCGCGGATGCGGCGGGCGCGGGCGGCGTGGCCGCGGATGCGGTGCGCGGGTGGGCCGCCGGCGGCAAGGCGAACGCGGGCGGCGCGACGCCCGGCGTGCGCATGGTGGAGCGCGCGGACAGCACGGGCGCGGAGCTCAAGGAGGAGGGCGCGCGCGTGGCCGTGCTGACCGGCAGCCAGATGGTGCGCAAGATGCTCGGCAACCTGTACGCGCTGGGCAGCGAGCGCCTGGGCGCCGGCAACAGCGTGGTGCTGCACGTGAGCGCGGCGTCGCGCGGCGAGGACGGCAGCGTGCACGGCGACCTGAGCGACGTCATGGCCGCGCGCGAGACCGGCCTGGCCATGCTGGCCGCCAGCTCGGTGCAGGAGGCGCACGACATGGCCGTGGTGGCGCACCTCGTGTCCGAGGCCCAGGGCGTGGCGGCGGTGCACTTTTGGGACGCGACGCGGCACACGAGCGGCCTGAGCAACGCGACGCTCATGTCGGCCGAGGACCTCGCGGACCTGCGCGCCGACATGGCGGACCTGCAGGGCCTGCCGTCCGTGGCGCACGCGCTGGACACCGCGCTCAAGCGCGTGGACAGCACCGGCACGCCGAGCGGCCTCTTCGAGTACCGCGGCCCGGCCGACGCGGAGTGCGTCGTGGTGGCCTGCGGCGCGGCGGCGGCCAGCTTCCCCGGCGCGCGCGTCGGCGTGGTGCGCGTGCGCGCCGTGCGGCCGTGGTCGGCGGCGCACTTTCTCGCGGCGCTGCCCGAGTCGACGCGCCGCATCTGCGTGGTGGACCAGAGCCGCTCCGGCGACACGCCGCTCTTCAAGGACGTGGCGGCGTCCTTCCACGCCGGCGAGGCGCAGTACGCGCCGCCCGTGCTCATGAGCGCCTGCCTGGCGCCGCACGCCGGCCTGGGCTACCACCCGGGGCTGGTGGTCGCCATCGAGGACAACCTGCTGGCCGCGAGCGCCGCCAAGTCGCGTCTGTCGGCGCTCGAGGTCGAGGCCGCCATGGAGAGCGTGCCGCTGCCGCCCGTGAGCACGCTCATCTGCCAGGTGGTCAGCTGGACGCTGCGCAAGAACGGCGCGGCGGCGCGCAACGCGCTGGCCGCCGTCTGCGGTCCCGTCATGGGCCTCAAGGTGCAGGCCGTGGACGCCGTCTCGCCGCAGGCCGGCGTGGCGCGCACCGAGCTGCGCTTCGGCACCGTGGCGCTGCGCAACTTTGAGCACACCGTGCGCGGCGCCGACGTCATCGTCGTGGACGACCCCTCGGTGCTCGTGCTGCCGCACTGCGATGTGCTGCACCAGGCGCGCGTCGGCACCAAGCTGCTCATCAACGCGCCCTGGACCACTGCTGAGCAGGCGGCCCGCGAGCTCACGCCGGCGCTGCGCGCGCGCCTGCAGGCCTCGGGCGCCGAGCTCTTCGTGGCCGACGCCACGCGCCTGGTCGGCGACGCCCCGGCGCTCAGCTCCTGGGCCATGCAGCTGCTCGCCGTCTTTTTGCTGGGCGCCAAGGCCGACTACGCGCAGACCTACACGCACATGTCGCGCGTCGCCGCGCGCGCCGTCCCGGAGGCGCAGGCCACCTTTTTGCCCAAGCTCCGCCCGGAGGCCGTGGCCTCGGCCGTGCGCGCGCTGCAGCTCGCGCCCCTCGCGCCCGCCGCCGCCGCGGCCGCCACCAGCGAGGAGGACGCCAGCCTGCCCTTCCCCGTCGACCTGGCGCCGGCCGCCCTGGCGCCGGCCCCGGCCGCCCTGGGCGAGGCCTCCAAGGCCGCCGACCCGGCCACCACGCCGTACCGCGCGCTCATGGCGCAGCTCTTCGGCGAGCGCCTGCTCGTGGCCGACGCCACGCACTCGACCGTGGCGGAGTCCGTCGAGGTCTCCTACGGCGCCTGCCTGGCCAAGGCGCTCGCCCGCAAGCGCCTCGTGGACTACGTCAAGCAGATGCTCTCGGACCGCAAGGCCGCCAAGGTGTGCTCCAAGGAGCTCCTCGCCTCGCTCGGCATGTGGCACGGCAGCCACGACAACGCCGTGCGCTGCGGCCGCGTCATCCCGCGCCTCCTCGGCCTGCTGGCCGCGGAGAAGGACCGCCACGCCGACGTCGCGCACGTCTTTGCGGAGCGCCACCTGCTGCCCAAGGCGTCCACCTGGATCGTCGCCGGCGACAACTGGGCGCAGGACCTGGCCACCAACGGCATCCACCACCTGCTCAAGAGCGGCGCCGACGTCAACGTGATCATCTTTGACCACGACGACCTCGTCGAGCCGGCCGACGCCCAGCTGGACGTCGACCTGAACCAGAGCGCCGTCTCGGTGGCCGCCTCCATGACGGCGGCGCCGCCCGCCGTCGGCGACCAGCCCGTCCAGCCGGCGCAGTCGTCCAAGCGCAACATCGGCCTGTACTGCATGAACTACGGCAACGCCTACGTCGCCTCGGTCTCGGCGCTCGCCTCGCAGTCGCAGACGCTCCGCGCCCTCGCCGAGGCCGACGCCTACCGCGGGCCCTCGGTCATCCTCGCGCACGCGCCGCGCCCCGCCGCCGGCACCGCCGAGGCCGGCAACAGCGTGCTCGCCGCCCTCGACGCCAGCTTCCACTCGGCTTCGCAGTTCAACGGCGGCAAGCAGGGCTCCGTGCTCGAGGTGGCGGCCGCGGCTGTCGACTCGGGCTCCTGGCCGCTGTACCGCTGGAACCCGAGCCACCCGGACGAGGAGTTCTCGCTCGACTCGGCGCGCCTGCTCAAGTCCATCGAGGAGTTCCTCAAGCGCGAGCAGCAGCTGAGCATCCTGTCCAAGGCCATGCCCACCAACCCGGTCGGCGACGCCGACACCACGCTCGAGAACCGCCGCGCCGCGCAGCACGACGAGCTCCTGCGCGCCGCGCAGCAGCGCCGGCTGGCCTCCCAGTTCGACCAGCTCGCCGACGCCGCGGGCGCCGGCAGCAACCCGCAGCTCAACCTGCTCGTGCTCTTCGGCTCGGACGGCGGTAACGCCGCCTCGGTCGCCGAGAAGATTGCCAAGAAGGCCGAGGTGTCCGGCTGCGGCGAGACGCGCTGCCTCGAGGCCAACGACGTGGCGCCCGAGGACCTCGTCGAGGAGCAGCACGTCGTTCTGGTGCTCGCCACGGCCGGCCAGGGCGAGCCGTGCGCCAATGCCAAGCACTTTTGCGAGGCGCTCCAGGGCGCCAACGTCAAGCTGGACGGGCTCAAGTTCGCCGTCGTGGGCCTCGGCGACTCGCACTACTGGGGCAAGGACACCGCCGACTCTGCCAAGTACTTTTGCCTCAACGCGCGCCAGGTGGACGAGCGCCTGGCCGCCCTCGGCGCGCAGCGCATCGCGCCCATCGCTCTCGGCGATGACCAGCACGACGACGGCTATGACGGCGCCGTGGCCGAGTTCGAGCCGGCGCTCTGGAGCGCGCTCAACGTGACCATCGACACCTCCAAGGACCTGGGCGGCGCGCCGCAGATCGTGGACGACGACATCAAGCTCAAGTCCAACTTCCTCCAGGGCATGATCGACGAGGGCCTCGCCGACACCACCACGGGCAAGCTGCTGCCCGAGGACACCAAGCTGACCAAGTTCCACGGCATGTACCAGCAGGACCAGCGCGAGCTGCGCGAGGCGCGCATCTCCGCGCACCAGGAGCTCGCCTACTCCTTCATGATCCGCATCGGCCTCCCCGGCGGCATTGCCACCTCGGAGCAGTGGATCGCCATGGACGACATCATCACCAAGTACTCGGGCAACCAGATCCTCAAGGTTACCACGCGCCAGGCCTTCCAGATCCACGGTGTCATCAAGTCCGAGCTCAAGGACACCATGAAGGGCATCAACCGCGCCGCCATGGACACCCTGGCCGCCTGCGGTGACGTGAACCGCAACGTCATCGGCGACCAGAACTGGCGCAAGTCGCCTGGCCACGCCGAGTTCAACGAGCTCGCCAAGAAGCTCCAGGCCCACCTGCGCCCGCAGGCCGGCGGCCACTCGTACGCGCAGATCTGGCTCGACAAGAAGATCGTCGCTGGCACCGTCATGGAGGAGAAGATCTACGGCCCCACCTACCTGCCGCGCAAGTTCAAGATTGCCCTGGCCGTCAACAACGAGCGCAACCTCGTCGACGTCTTCTCGCACTGCCTCGGCCTTATCGCCAACATCAAGAACGGCAAACTCGACGACATCATTGTCACCGTGGGCGGTGGCATGGGCACCACCTTTGGCAACGAGGCCACCTACCCGCGCCTCGCCGATGTCCTCGGCTCTGTCCGCCCGGACCAGGTCCTCGCCGTGTCCGAGGCCGTTGTCAAGGTGCAGCGCGACCACGGCGAGCGCGAGAACCGCAAGAACGCCCGCCTCAAGTACACGGTCGAGCGCATGGGCCTCGACGTCTTCCGCACCAAGGTCGAGGAGCTCTGCGGCTTCAAGATCGGCAAGGCTGGCCCGATCCGCCTCCAGAGCAACTCCGACGAGTACGGCTGGCAGAAGGGCTACGACGGCAACTGGGACTTCACCCTCTTTGTCGAGAACGGCTCCGTGCGCGACGACCCGAACTACAAGCTGCGCTCCTGCCTCTATGACGTCGCCAAGGCCAACCTCGGCGGCGAGATGTCTCTTACCGCCACCCAGAACGTCGTCATCGGCAAGGTGTCCCCGGAGAACAAGTCGCGCATCGAGGAGATCCTCGCCCGCTACGGCGTCTCCAACGAGCGCTTCACCGCCATGCGCAAGTCCTCCATGGCCTGCGCCTCGTTTCCCTACTGCGCCCTCGCCATGGCCGAGGCTTCCCGCTACCTGCCCACGCTCCTCGACAAGCTCGACGACGTCGTCATCGAGGCTGGCCTCCGCAACGACGAGCTCGTCGTGCGCGTCACCGGCTGCCCCAACGGCTGCGCGCGCCCCTACATGGCCGAGATCGCCCTCATCGGCTCCGCCCCCGGCCGCTACCACCTCTGCCTCGGCGGCGGCGGCTCCGGCGAGCGCATTGCCCGCCTCGTCAAGCGCGGCTGCGACGAGGACGAGATCCTCGCCATCGTCTCCCCGCTCATTCGGGACTACGCCAAGTACCGCCTTGACGGCGAGCGCTTCGGCGACTTCCTCATCCGCCGTGAGGTCGTCATGCCCGTCCTCCATGGCCGCTGCTTCTGGGTTGAGGACCCCAAGGACAACGACACCAACACTCCCTCCGGCACCAACCACATCTACTGGTAATCAAAAACCCCTGCACAGCGACAAACGTCGCCTCTTTCTGTGCCCGTATCTTACTACGATAAACAAACAACCCAAGAACTTACGTCTCGTCGATGTAATGATGCAATGTGCCGGGGGGGGGGTGGCGTCACGACCGGCGGATGCCATGGCGACAGTCAGCCCCCGAGTCAGCCTGGCGTTGATCTGCCTCGCGTGGACCCACAGGCCAACGGAGCGCTGCCATTGGTCGTGCTTCGCGCGGTTCCCTGGTCGACGAGTTCCGAGTTCTTTGGCGCAGACCAACGACGAGACCGAGACCGTGACCGTGACCATGTCCATGACAGAGTTCGATGCAGGATACTTTGATGACCTTCTAGAGCTACTAGCTAAGCTCTACGAAAGCAAGCCCCGCCCTTCGTCCGCCGAGGCAGAACGCGAGGACGGGGCGAGATGTGAGCGAACGCTGTTGCTCGTCTCTCCCCGCCTTTTCGCCTCCCGGATCCTCGCCGCTCCCTGGCGATCCAGATGTGCTTGCGGTTTGGCATTGCTCGCTCGGCGAGCAAAGTCGCATCAGCTTTGACGGACTCTGCGCCACGCGATCAGACTTTGATGTCGTGTCGTTGTACGACTCGCTCGGCACCTTGCAGGAGCTGCCTTGCCCAGCACTCGCGAACGCAGAACCTGAATTACTAATTCGAGTTGGTACGCTCCACGCGGTTGGAAGCGCGGCAAATGGCCGCGCGCGCGCGCGCGGCGGCGCGGTGGGCCCTGGCGCTCGCCGCCGCGGCGGCGCTCGCGGCGGGCGTGCGCACGGCGCTAGATGCGCGGCGGCGGCGCGCGGCCCTGGCGGCGCTGGCGCAGCGCAGGCGCGGCGGCGCCGCCGTGGTGACGGGTGGCGCGTCGGGCGTGGGACGCGAGGTCGTGGAGCTGCTGGCGCGCGCCGGCTGGCTCGTGGTGGCCGTGGACAAGAACGCGGAGGCGCTCGAGGCGCTGGAGCGCGACCTGCAGCAGGCCGCTGGCCTCAACGTGCGCGCCGAGCTGGTGGACGTCACGGATGAGGCCGCCTGCGTGGCGCTGCGGGACCGCGTCGCCACGGCGCTGGGCGCCGCCGACGGCAAGGGACTCGATGCGCTGGTGAACTGCGCCGGCGTGCTGGACGCCGCGCCCGTCCTGGAGACGCCCTGGGCCACCATCGAGATGCAGGTGCGCGTGAACCTGCTGGCGCCCATGCGGCTGAGCCGGATCTTTTTCGAGCTGCTCCTCGCCGGCCCGCGCGCCGGCGCCATTGTCAACGTCGGCAGCATTTCCGGCCGCGTGGCCTGGCCGTGGCAGGGCGCCTACGCGACCACCAAGTTCGGCCTGCTCGGCTTCAACGACACGCTGCGCAAGGAGGTGCGCGCGGCCGGCCTCGGGCTGCGCGTGCACGCCATCCTGCCGGGCGCCATTGACACCGGCATGCTCTCGACGTGCGCCCCGCTTGTCACGCGCTGGCTCGAAGCCAACTCGGCCAGCCTCTTTGCGGATGTCATGCGCGACCGCCGCGCCGTCTTCGAGATGGGCACGCGCATGCATGCAAACCGCCTCGTCTTTCTCAGTCCGCGCGCCGTGGCTGAGGCCATCGTCGCCACGGCGGTGGATCCGGGCGCGCCGGAGCACGTCACCCTCAACGCGCCCCTGCATGCGCTGCTTTACTGGGTCCTGCGAATGCTGCCCACTGGCTGGGCCGACCGCGCCATGGTCTATGCCTGATGTGACACGCCCCCTCACCTCCGTTGCGCGCTCTCCGCTGCAGCGACAGTGTGCTGGACCAAATCTTTGCCTGAAGAATCATTTGGCGCGCGCTAGCTAAGTTAGAGTTATTTTTTGGGGGGTCAGACTGGCTGAGACTCGTCATCCTTTCTGTCTTGTGTTGTTACATGCTCGGAGGGTGCTGCCCGGCAGCGCTCAAGCAGTCTGACCGCATTGTCCAAGCCACCGCACGAGACGCACCATTGCTCGGCGCGCAAGGTGTCGCTCACCGGCTGCAGTTTGCTGGCCGCGCTGTGTTTTGCCGACGTGAGAAGCACTGCGCGCGCGTCATCGTCCGCCGCAAGGACGCGGTCACACTCCGCGGCCAGCAGCTTGTACAGTCGCGGGTTGCTGTACTTGGTGCCGCACTTTTTGCCAAAGGGCAAGTCGCTCACGACGCGCTGCACGGCGCCGTCGCGCAGTGGCATGCGCATCGCATCCCACTGCACCACGTCCAGGTAGCCGTGCATGGGCGAGGCGCGGGCGTTGCGCGCGGCCTTGGACACGCTAAGGTCGTCCAGCTCGCCCGCGAGCCCGAAGACGGCCGGCACCGTGGCCACGGCCACCTCGGGCACCGTGCCGCAGCCGGCCATGGGGTCGACGAGAATGTCGCCCGCGCTGGCCCGCGCCGTGCGGACGAGCGAGTACGCCGTCGACGGCCGCAGCGGCGTGTACACCCGCTCGCGGTCCTGCGCCAGCAGCGTCTGCCATGGTGACGTGTCCAGCAGCCGCACGCCCAGCAGGAGCACCTCTTCGGACACGCGCGCCATCATGGGCAGGTTGCACTCCCCGAGCACGCCCTCCCACGCCGGCATGAGCAGCTGCAGCCCGTTGAAGACCGGCCGCCCCAGGTCCGCGCTAGTAAAGGCGTGCTTGCCGTACCGCTTGCGGAAAATGCGAAAGGTGATGGGTGTCTCCTCCCCGGTCTCGGCGCCCTCCTGCCGCCCGCGCACACGCCACGCCGCGCGCCTCGCGGCCTCCCAGCGCGCCGGGTCGGTCTGCGCCGTGGCGTGCTCGATCGCCTGCAGGGCCTCCTCCTCGTCCATGCTGCTCAGCCCGGGGATGCGCACGGCCGCCACGAGCGCGAAGGCGTTCTCTATCGCGTACCAGGCGCCGACCGTCTCGGCCGTGAGCGCCTCGTAGCTCTGGAGCGGCGCGAACGCGAAGCCGCGGTCCCGCGCCACCTCGCTCTCCGTCACGCCCAGCGACCGCACCATATCGTCGGCCACCACGCGCTCGAAACCGATCGAGCTTGTCGCCCACACGCCCGGCTGCCCGCTCGCGCTCGCCACCTCGGCCGCCGTCATGGTGGTGGCCTTGGGCTTGCTCAATGGCGCTCCGACTTGCATTGCAGGCAGCGAGCTCACCGCCTGACGGACTCGGCGGGCTCGCGGCAGGGGGCTGCGGCCTGCGGCCTGCCTACCTGCCTGCCTGCCGGCCGGCCGGCCGCGCGCCGCGCCGCTGTCTGCGTCTGCAGCCGAGGTCTCTGCGCTCACCGTCACCGCGGCACGACCACCACGGCCACCAAGCTCCTCACGTTACGCTCGACTCGGAAGACGAGAGTCTGAGTCGAGGCGCAGTAGCAGCGCGTCTTCATGCCTCGACCTCGACCTCGACCTCGACATCATCATCATCATCATCATCATCATCGCTTTGCTTCATAGCGCTGGTGGCGTGGCGTAGCTTGCAAGCTGCACCCGTAGCATGTGATCTTTGCGCCGCTCGTGCCAAATGAGCTGCTCGGCACTCATGGCGGCCGGCGCGCCAGGGTCGTCACCATCACAACAAGCCTTGGGTCCGTTCGCATTGGCGGAGAGAAGCCGCTGGAGATGAGCCCGCTTGCTCGCTGCAGGGCGATGCTGCTTCACGGGCTCAACTGCTTCGTGCTCGTCAGACTCGCAAACCGCACCGCGAAGTGCACGCAGAGAGGCTTCCCATTGGTCGAGCGCGCCGTCGTCATCTACACGCAGGACAAGCTCGTTGATGCAGAGTGCAGGACCCGGCAGCCGGCGTACCCGTGCCTGGCGCAGGTCCTCGACAGCCAAGTCGCCGTCGAGCTCCAGACGAAATCCAGTGATGACTGCCTCGCACCGCTCGCCGGAAGGCTCCTCGCTGCAGCAGACGAAACCTCGGGTGCGCAACAGAGCGCTTCCAGGTGAGATGGCACGTACGACGCAAGAGCCTCTGGCTCGCAAGTCCGCGCCGACGGCGGCGTAGGGCGACCATGCGGCGACCAGGCCGGGACCCACATGTTGCTCGCAGGCCCACTTGCACGTGCCAAAGAAAACTGTGCCGGGCGGCTCGCCCAGGACCCAGCCGCTGCGGCCCGCGATGCTTGCCCTGCAAATTGTGAGGCCATCGCCTCGACAGTAGACGACATCATCCTGATGCCGGACGTGCGGGATGCGCTCAAAGATGCCGCCCGCTCGCTCTGCCTGCACCATCAGAAACCTCGGTGCCACGACGTCGTCTCCTTCCTCCTCCCTCGCGATCCCAACGCGCCCGAGGGCGTCGGGCTCCGCGCGGAACATGGTCGGGGTTCCCAGCCGCAGCTCAGCGCCAGTACGCCACCGCGCCGCGCCCGCCGCCCGATCCCCCCGTGCCAGGCAGGCAAGCTCGAGCTGCAGCGCACTGCCGGGCGCTTCGCGCGTCCTGCCCTGCCCTGCTGCCAGGTCCCTGTCGCCGCGGTCCCGTCCAACTCCGGCTGGACTCCCTTCTTCGAGTCGAAGCTTGCATTGCACGGCCACTTGCGCGGCCACTCCGCCGGCCTGCCCTGTCCTGCGAGCGCCACTATCGCAAATCACTCACACTGCCACCCTTCGGGGACACCGCGCACACCCGTGTCGTCCTCGGCTGATGTCATGTCCGACATCGCCGCTCGGTCGCCGCTCGGCCTCCGGGGCGGCCACTGCAGCCGCGCCCGCCAGCGGCCAGGCCCACTGCAAGCGGCCGAGCAGCGGCCGCGCCCCGCCCGCGCCGCGCCGCGCTTTCCATGATCCATTCTGCGTGGCTTCCGGTGCTCTGCTGGGAGTCGGATGACGCGGGCGTCTGCGCCTCACGATCATGTACGGCGGACGGTTCCGCTGCGGGCCGCACGCGGGCCCGGCGCCGTCTCCGCCGCCGCGTCGGGGCGGCGCGGGCGCACCGGACCGCGCGCGCGGGCGGCGCAAGTCGAGTATCCGCGGCGCAAGTGGCGCTTCGGCGCGCGGCACTTGCGCGCAAGCGCCGCAAACGTGCGCGCAAGTGGAGAATGGCGCGCGGGCGCGCTTTCGCGATCAATTCGAAAAATGAAAAGAAAACAAAATTCAAATCCAATCCAGAATCGCAATCCATCGAGCAAGGTACGTCGCGCGGCGGCGGCGGCGGGGGCGGCGGCGGCGGCGGCGCGCGCCCGAGCGGCGGGCGGGCGGCGCGCGGGCGGGCGGGCGGGTCGCGGGCCGGCCGGAGCCCGGGCGCAGCGGCGGCGGACGGAAGGTTGGCGGGCGGATGCCGGAGCGAGGATACGCACGCCACGTTGGCGCAGAGCGGCGCGCGGGACGCCGACAAGACGCCGAGGTTGGCGGGCGCTGGCCGTCGGCCAGTGGCCGGAGGATATTCGTTCGTCCGCGCGGGCCCCGCGCAAGGCCCGCCGAGGTCGGCGCTGGGCGGAGCGGGAGAGGAGGAGGAGGGAGGGCTCAGGAGAGAGGGAGACACGAGCTGCGGCGCCGTCTTTGTGGCACAGTACAGCGCAGCGCTCGCTGCTCGCGGCACGCCGAGGAGGGGAGAGCAGAGGACTGACGGCAGACTCGCAACGCCGACACAGACAGACAGACAGCAGCAGCAGCAAGCAGCAAGCAACAAGCAGCAAGATGGGCGCCAACAAGTACGAGGAGGAGCTCAAGGCGACGGCGCAGGCCATCGCTTCGGCCGGCAAGGGCATCCTGGCCGCCGATGAGTCGATCGGCACGATCGGCAAGCGGTTCGCGCCCATCAACGTGGAGAACACTCAGGACAACCGCCGGAAGTACCGCCAGCTGCTCTTCGAGACCAAGGGCCTCGGCGAGTTCATCAGCGGCGCCATCCTCTTCGAGGAGACCTTGTACGAGAAGACCCCCGAGGGCACCCCGTTCGTTGACCTGCTCAAGGCCGAGAACATCGTGCCGGGCATCAAGGTCGACAAGGGCCAGGCCCCCATCATGCACGCCGCCGAGGGCGAGACCAGCACCCAGGGCCTCGACGGCCTCGCCGCCCGCTGCGCCGAGTACTACAAGCAGGGCGCTCGCTTCGCCAAGTGGCGCGCGGTCATCAAGATCGACCCGTCGGACGGCGCCCCCACCGACCTCTGCATCAAGGAGCAGACCAACGGCCTCGCCCGCTACGCCAGCATCTGCCAGGAGAACGGCCTTGTGCCCATCGTCGAGCCCGAGGTGCTCATGGACGGCTCCCACAGCATCGAGGTGAGCGCCGCCGTCACCGAGCGCGTCTGGCACGAGCAGTTCAAGGCGCTCGCCGACCACAAGCTCCTCTTTGAGGGCCTCCTGCTCAAGCCCAACTTTGTGCGCTCGGGCGCCGACGCCGCCGACCCGGCCGACATGGCCACCGTCGCCGCCTACACGCTTCGCACGCTCCAGCGCACCGTGCCGCCCGCCGTCCCGGGCATCAACTTCCTCTCGGGCGGCATGTCCGAGGAGGAGGCCACCATTGCCCTCAACGAGCTCAACCGCGCCGAGGGCAAGAAGCCCTGGAACCTCTCCTTCTCCTACGGCCGCGCCCTCCAGGCCACCGTGCTCAAGGAGTGGAAGGGTGAGGACGCCCAGATTGAGGCTGCCCAGCAGGCCCTGCTCCTCCGCTCCAAGGCCAACGGCCTGGCCCAGCTCGGCAAGTACTCTGGCGAGGCCGCTGGTGGTGCCGCTGCCAACACCTCCACGTACCAGAAGAACTACTCCTACTAAGTTAAGGTCGCGCCGACGCGCACATGCATAGAAGGAAGAAGCGGGGAGTGGTCACATCGTATCTAAAAACCAAACAAAAATAGCCATTGCACAGAGCCTTTCGGTGTGGGTGCAATCGAACTCACGGGTCTGAACTTGGGGAAAGCTTTTTTGAAAAATCATTGCAGCACGATGACAGGTTGTCTTTTGATCTAATTACGTGCGAATCTTCGAGAGTGCGCGCGTGCATGCCTCGTCGAGAGTGCGTGCGCGCATGTATCTTTTTGAGAGTGTGCGCGCGCATGTATCTTCAAGAGTGCGTGCGTGCACGCGTTCTTCCTCACACCTGCTGGGTTGCTTGGCTCTGCGCCGTCGTCTCAGGCTCATCGGACCCCGTTGAGCTCGAGTCCGTCTTGTGGTCCCGTGCCAGCTCGCGGCCGAGCCGGCTGGCCATGGCGCACTGCGCGTACACCGAGTACATCTGCGCCAGAAGACCGCCAATCACAAAGAAGAGCCAAATCGGTGCGTACTTGGGGGGCAGCTCCTCACTGTGCTCTGCCATGAGCACCAGTGTGATGATGAGCGCCGTGACCTTGCACACTGCAAAGCTCACGGCGCCCGCAATGAACCAGCGCCGCTGCCGCACCTTGTCGTCCGTCAGCCTGTACAATACCAGGGCGATGAAGGTCGGCTGCTCCGTGGCCGCAAAGAAGAACTGAATGATGGCCAGCAGCGACGTAAGCGTGCTCGGCGGGAACGCCAGCCACGCGTGGTACAGAATCACCACCGTCAGGTGGTGCATCTGCAGGCTGGCGCGCACGTCGCCCATCAGGTAGAAGAGCTCCCAAAAGTACATGGCTAGCGTGAAGGTCGCGCCAATCTCCAGCACGTAGCGGTTCGCACCCAGGCACGAGTCCTCCATCCTGCCCAACTTCACCGCGTCCTCCAGGCTCACTTCCAGCACCTCGGTGCCTGGGTTCACCACAGGCAGCCCGTCCACCGTTGCCGGGAGGTTCACCGCGCGCGTCGCGTACGTCGGGTAAATGTACTCGCTCAACGAGAACAGGCTCGGGTCGCACCCGGTCGGCAGTTCCAGCACAAAGGCGCGCAGCACGCCCGCCAGCATGATGACGAGCAGCATCGTGCCCCACAAGAGCTCCCAGCAGTGCACCAGCAGCTTGCGGCGTTTCTCCGTTGCTAGCGCCCGCGCGCGCGGCAGCGTGTCCAGCCAGGCGTCCAAGAAGGTCACCACGACGTATGCTGTCACCAGCACCATCGTGAACATGGCCGGGCCCAGCCCGTTGTGTAGCCTGTCCTGCAGGTGCCGCGGAAACTCCACCAGCCAGAAGTTCACCTGCACAAGCACGAACACTACGCTCAGCGTCGCGAACACCGACGCGGGCCGCTGCCCTATCGGCTTCCCGGTCAGCACCATCGCCCGGAAGCTCGACGCCGACTCCGGCATGATGGCGAGCGATGCCAAAGCAATCGGGATTACCGACTCTACGTCCACGTAGACCCAGAGCGTTTGGTGTCTGCCTGGCCACTGCACTGGCGGCTCTGTGTGGGCCTCGCGCTAGCGTCGATGACGCGGGGCTGCAAGGGGTGCAGATTCACTGAGGTATGGAGAGGGGCCGCAGTGTCCAGAAAGCGCAGCGCTTCCGCCTCGGCCCGGGACTCGGAAGAATCAGCGCCCGTTTCGACCAAACCGACGAGTAACCTCCAGGACACGGCGAGTTGTCCGAGTCCGAGGACGGTCACGGTGCAGGTAGTGCGAACTTGCTGGTAGTAGATCGAGACCAGTCCCTCCTCGTTATGCCACCGCCGATGATGACAGTTTCCGCTAACTTACAGTTAGCCTCCGTCGCGCGCCGTGACGTGCACTGCAAAGCTGGCTCGACTTGAAGGTGGGCAGCGGGGCCGTCCGTTTGGAGTGGTTTGTAAGATAGATTCTGTCCGATGAGTGTTGCGCCTTCGACAGCGCGCTGCACTGCTGCAGCGTCTGAATCGGGTTTCCTTGCTCGGGCTCTCTGCGCGCGCGCTCTCAGGCTGTTTTCGGCCAGCCTGCTCAACTCACTCGAGTCTCACTGTCAATGTCAGACTCCGCGGCGCGTCAGCGCGACACACACTTCCCGGCAGGCCGGGCCGTCGCAAGCCGTCCTCTTCCCCTCCTGGCATGAAGCTCGCTCAGCCTCTCCGCGCTGCGCGTTGGCCAAGAGCGGCCTGGAGCAGGCAGCACCAGAGCTCGCGAGCTTCGCTTCGCCTTGGCGCGCCTCGGCTTTGACCTTGGCCTTGGCCTTGGTCTTACATGTTAGTAGCTACGCGCGGGTCGTCGAGTCGGAGTCGGCGCTTGCGGCGTCAACCCGGACAAGGCACCGGCTCGCCATTGGTAGGCAGGCGGACCGCGCTGTCCGGCTGCACGCGGCTGCACTCACACACATTGCCTGCCAAACTGCAACTGGCCCCGAGCGGCATGTCAGAGGAGGAGGCCACCATTGCCCTCAACGAGCTCAACCGCGCCGAGGGCAAGAAGCCCTGGAACCTCTCCATCTCCTACGGCCGCGCCCTCCAGGCCACCGTGCTCAAGGAGTGGAAGGGTGGGGACGCCCAGATTGAGGCTGCCCAGCACGCCCTGCTCCTCCGCTCCAAGACCAACGGCCTGGCCCAGCTCGGCAAGTGCTCCGGCGAGGCCGCTGGTGGAGCCGCTGCCAACACCTCCACCTCCCAGAAGAACTACTCCAACTAAGTTAAGTTCGCGCCGACGCGCACATGCAAGGAAGAAGCGGGAGTGGTCACATCGTATCTTATTTAAAAAAAATAGCCATTGCAGTGCACAGAGACTTTCGATGTGGGCACAATCGAACTGGCGGGTCCAAACTTGGGGGAAGCTCTTATTGAAAGCCACTGCAGCACAATGACAGGTTGTCTTCTGATAACGTGCGCATCTTCGTGAGTGCGTGCGCGGATGTATCTTTTTGAGAGTGCGTGCGCACATGTATCTTTTTGAGTGTGCGAGCGCGCATGTATCATTTCAAGAGTGCGTGCGTGCATGCATTCTTGCTCACACCTGCTGAATTGCTTGGCTCTGCGCCGTCGTCTCCAACTCATCGAACCCGCTGAGCTCGGGTCCGTCTTGTGGTCCCTTGCCAGCTCGCGGCCGAGCCGGCTGGCCATTGCGCACTGCGCGCAGACATCTTTAAGAGTGCGTGCGTGCTTGCATTCTCGCTGCGTGCGTGCTTGCATTCTCGCTCACACCTGCTGAATTGCTTTGCTTTGCGCCGTCGTTTCAAAGTCGTCGGACCCCGCTGAGCTCGAGTCCGTCTTGTGGTCCTGTGCCAGCTCACGGCCGAGCCGGCTGGCCATGGCGCACTGCGCGTACACCGAGTACATCTGCGCCAGAAGACCGCCAATCACAAAGAAGAGCCAAATCGGTGCGTACTTGGGGGGCAGCTCCTCACTGTGCTCTGCCATGAGCACCAGTGTGATGATGAGCGCCGCGACCTTGCACACTGCAAAGCTCACGGCACCCGCAATGAACCAGCGCCGCTGCCGCACCTTGTCGTCCGTCAGCCTGTACAATACCAGGGCGATGAAGGTCGGCTGCTCCGTGGCCGCAAAGAAGAACTGAATGATGGCCAGCAGCGACGTCAGCGTGCTCGGCGGGAACGCCAGCCACGCGTGGTACAGAATCACCACCGTCAGGTGGTGCATCTGCAGGCTGGCGCGCACGTCGCCCATCAGGTAGAAGAGCTCCCAAAAGTACATGGCTAGCGTGAAGGACGCGCCAATTTCGATCACGTAGCGGTTCGCCGCCAGGCATGAGTGCTCCATCCTGCCCAACTTCACCGCGTCCTCCAGGCTCACTTCCAGCACCTCGGTGCCTGGGTTCACCACAGGCAGCCCGTCCACCGTTGCCGGGAGGTTCACCGCGCGCGTCGCGTACGTCGGGTAAATGTACTCGCTCAACGAGAACAGGCTCGGGTCGCACCCGGTCGGCAGTTCCAGCACGAAGGCGCGCAGCACGCCCGCCAGCATGATGACGAGCAGCATCGTGCCCCACAAGAGCTCCCAGCAGTGCACCAGCAGCTTGCGGCGCTTCTCCGTTGCTAGCGCCCGCGCGCGCGGCAGCGTGTCCAGCCAGGCGTCCAAGAAGGTCACCACGACGTATGCTGTCACCAGGACCATCGTGAACATGGCCGGGCCCAGCCCGTTGTGTAGCCTGTCCTGCAGGTGCCGCGGAAACTCCACCAGCCAGAAGTTCACCTGTACCAGCACGAACACTACGCTCAGCGTCGCGAACACCGACGCGGGCCGCTGCCCTATCGGCTTCCCGGTCAGCACCATCGCCCGGAAGCTCGACTCCGACTCCGACTCCGGCATGATGACGAGCGATGCCCAAGCAATGCCAATCGGGATTACTGACGTTACCACGTAGAACCCAGAGCGTTTGGTGTCTGCCTGGCTCTGGCCTCAGCTTGCCTCCGTGTGGCCCTCTCGCTAGCTAGTAGCGTCAACAACGCGGGGCTTCAAGGGGTGCAGAATCACTGCCTTCATTATGGAGAGGGGGCGCAGTGCGGGTACCAGCCAGCAGGTAGCCTTCATTTATCACGCCAGCGCGGCGCGCACCCCGGAAACGCGGAGACCGACGCAGGCCGGCGCGCGCCGGCGCAGGCCAGCGAAGGCCGCGCTGGCCAGCGCAGCTGCGCAGGCCACAATCGTGGACGGTACGAAATAGGGCATCGCCACCACACCGGGCGGCCCGCCCTCTACGCCCGTGGAATCGCCGGCATGAACGCCGCGAAGAAGGTCTCACTGGCAGGCAGGCAGGCCACCACATGACTTGCCAGCCTGAGCCCTGCCAGTGACGGCACGACGCTCGCAAGCCCCGAGCAAGTGTCGTGCCGTGCCAGCGTGCCACCTGCACTCGCAGCGCGACCAGTACCTCCTCGTCAAGCTGTAGCCTGCGCCGATGATGGACAGTTTCCGCTAACTTTTAGCCCCTGTCTGACTGTACGTCCGCCGCGCGCCGCGACGTGCGCTGCAAAGCTGCAGTGCCACAGTGGCCACTGGCCCGGGCTCGACTCGGACTCGGAGGTGGGCGGCCGGGCCCGGGCCGTCCGTTTGGAGTGCTCTGTTAGGCCTACTGTAAGTTAGATTCTGTCCGATGAGTGTTGCGCCTTCGACAGCGCGCTGCGGCGTCTGAATCCGGGGTCCTCGCTCGCAGCCAGGCTTTCCTTGGCCGGGCTCTCTGCGCGCGCGCTCTCAGGCTGTTTTCGGCCAGCCTGCTCAACCCACTGTCATGAGTCAAAGACTCGGCGGCGCATCGGCGCGACACGCACTTCCCGGCAGGCCGGGCCGTCGCAAGCCGTCCGTCCTCCTCCCTCCTGGCATGAAGCTCGCCCAGCGCGCTCCGCCGGCGCGCTGCGCGTTGGCCAGGAGCGGCCTGGAGCAGCACCAGGGCTTCGCTTCAAGTTCGCCTCGGCGCACCACGCGCGGGTCGTCGAGTCGGCGCTCGCGGCGTCAACCCGGACGAGGACGCCCACCTCTCGGCCCGGTCCGGCTCGCCATTGGCAGGCAGGCAGGCGGACCGCTGTTCGGCTGCACGCGGCTGCACTCAAATACATTGCCTGCCAACCTGCTACTGGCCCCGGGCGGCATGTCCGAGGAGGAGGCCACCATTGCTCTCAACGAGCTCGCCCTCAACGAGCTCAACCACGCCGAGGGCAAGAAGCCCTGGAACCTCTCCTTCTCCTACGGCCGCGCCCTCCAGGCCACCGTGCTCAAGGAGTGGAAGGGCAGGGACGTCCAGATTGAGGCTGCCCAGCAGGCCCTGCTCCTCCGCACCAAGGCCAACGGCCTGGCCCAGCTCGGCAAGTACTCCGGCAAGGCCGCTGGTGGAGCCCCTGCCAACACCTCCACCTACAAGAAGGACTACTCCAACCAAGTCAAGTTCGCGCCGACGCGCACATGCATAGAAGGAAGAAGCGGGAGTGGTCACGTCGTATATTTAGAAACCAAGTAAAAATAGCCATTGCAGTGCACAGAGCCTTTCGGTGTGGGCGCAGGTCCAAACTTGGGAAAAGCGTTTCTTCAAAAACACTCTTCGAGAGTGCGTGCGTGCATGTTTCTTCGGGAGTGCGTGCGCGCATGTATCTTTTTGAGAGTGCGAGCGCGCATGTTATTCAAGAGTGCGTGCGTGCATCCATTCTCGCCCACACCTGCTGAATTGCTTGGCTCTGCGCCGTCGCCCTCAAACTCATCGGACCCCGCTGAGCTCGGGTCCGTCTTGTGGTTCCTTGCCAGCTCGCGATTGGCAATTGCGCACGCGCGCAGACACCTTCAAGAGCGCGTGCATGCATGCGTTCTTGCTCACACCTGCTGAATTGCTTTGCTTTGCGCCGTCGTTTCAAAGTCGTCGGACCCCGCTGAGCTCGAGTCCGTCTTGTGGTCCTGTGCCAGCTCACGGCCGAGCCGGCTGGCCATGGCGCACTGCGCGTACACCGAGTACATCTGCGCCAGAAGACCGCCAATCACAAAGAAGAGCCAAATCGGTGCGTACTTGGGGGGCAGCTCCTCACTGTGCTCTGCCATGAGCACCAGTGTGATGATGAGCGCCGCGACCTTGCACACTGCAAAGCTCACGGCACCCGCAATGAACCAGCGCCGCTGCCGCACCTTGTCGTCCGTCAGCCTGTACAATACCAGGGCGATGAAGGTCGGCTGCTCCGTGGCCGCAAAGAAGAACTGAATGATGGCCAGCAGCGACGTCAGCGTGCTCGGCGGGAACGCCAGCCACGCGTGGTACAGAATCACCACCGTCAGGTGGTGCATCTGCAGGCTGGCGCGCACGTCGCCCATCAGGTAGAAGAGCTCCCAAAAGTACATGACTAGCGTGAAGGTCGCGCCAATCTCCAGCACGTAGCGGTTCGCCGCCAGGCACGAGTCCTCCATCATGCCCAACTTCACCGCGTCCTCCAGGCTCACTTCCAGCACCTCAGTGCCTGGGTTCACCACAGGCAGCCCGTCCACCGTTGCCGGGAAGTTCACCGCGCGCGTCGCGTACGTCGGGTAAATGTACTCGCTCAACGAGAACAGGCTCGAGTCGCACCCGGTCGGCAGTTCCAGCACGAAGGCGCGCAGCACGCCCGCCAGCATGATGACGAGCAGCATCGTGCCCCACAAGAGCTCCCAGCAGTGCACCAGCAGCTTGCGACGCTTCTCCGTTGCTAGCGCCCGCGCGCGCGGCAGCGTGTCCAGCCAGGCGTCCAAGAAGGTCACCACGACGTATGCTGTCACCAGCACCATCGTGAACATGGCCGGGCCCAGCCCGTTGTGTAGCCTGTCCTGCAGGTGCCGCGGAAACTCCACCAGCCAGAAGTTCACCTGCACCAGCACGAACACCACGCTCAGCGTCGCGAACACCGACGCGGGCCGCTGCCCTATCGGCTTCCCGGTCAGCACCATCGCCCGGAAGCTCGACTCCGACTCGGGCATGATGACGAGCGATGCCAATGCAATCGCGATCACCGACTCTACGTCCACGTAGACCCAGAGCGTTTGGTGTCTGCCTGGCTCTGGCCTCACAGCTTTGTGTGGACCTCTCGCTAGCGCCATTGACGCGCCGGGCTGCGAGGGGTGCGGATTCACTGCAGTATGGAGAGGGGGCGCAGTCACGGTGTGGGTTTCATTTATCACGCAAGCGAGGCGCGCACCCCGGAAACGCGGAGGCCGGCACAGGCCGGCGCAAGCCGGCGCGCGCCGGCGCAGGCCAGCGAAGGCCGCGCTGGCCAGCGCAGCTGCGTAGGCCACAATCGTGGACGGTATCGCCACCACACCGGGCGGCCCGCCCTGTACGCCCGTCGGATCGCCGGCATGAACGCCGCGAAGAAGGTCTCACTGGCAGGCAGGCAGGCAGCCGCCCTGCCAGTGACGGCACGACGCTCGCAAGCCCCGAGCAAGTGTCGTGCCGTGCCAGCGTGCCACCTGCACTCGCAGCGCGACCTGTACCTCCTGAGCCCATTGTGCCACCGCCGATGATGGACAGTGTCCGCTAACTTAGCCCCCGTCCGAGTCCGCCGCGCGCCGCGACGTGCGGCTGCAAAGCTGGCCCGGGCTCGACTCGTACTCTACGGTCTGTATTACTCTGTTGTAGCACAGTAACTTAGATTCTGTCCGTGGCCGATGGGTCTGAACCGGGGGTCCCCGCTCGCAGCCAGGCTTTCCTTGCTCCGAAGTTGCTCGGGCTCTCTGCGCGCGCGCTCTGTTTTCGGCCAGCCTGCTCAACTCATCATCACTGACATAATTACCCGGCGGCGCGTCGGCGCGACACGCACTTCCCGGCAGTGGCAGGCCGGGCCGTCGCAAGCCGTCCGTCCTCCTCCCTCCTGGCACGAAGCTCGCCCAGCGCGCTCCGCGCTGCGCGTTGGCCAGGAGCGGCCTGGAGCAGCACCCGGGCTTCGCTTCAAGGTCGCCTCGGCGCGCCACGCGCGGGTCGTCGAGTCGGCGCTCGCGGCGTCAACCCGGCCGGACGAGGACGCCCACCTCCCCGGCCCGGCCCGGCTCGCCATTGGCAGGCAGGTATGCAGGCGGACCGCTCACATTCATAATTCATTGATTGCCTGCCAAACTGCTGCTGGCAGGGCAGGCTGCGCGGCCGGGGACCGAGACCCTGGCCCGGCTGGCCGGCGGTCCGGCCGCGAGAACCGCAAGCAAGGCCGCAAGCAATCCGGCGGCGAGAACCGCAGGCAAGCAAAACCGCAAGCACAACGCGAAGAGCGAGCACGGGCCAAGGCCGCGTCGCGTTCAAGTTGGCTGACAAACTGGATGAGCAGCATGCTTCAAGGCAAGGGCGAGGATAACTCGGAGAGCTCGCCACACGTGGTGCAAGTGGCAGAAGAGGCACAGAAGGGCCGGGCCGAGGATGCAGGCGAGAAGAGGCCCGTGGCGATGCTCGGCGTGCTAGCGGTGGTCTTCGCAATGCTGCAGGCGAACTTCTGGCTCGTGGAGGTGCCGCGCATGCGCGACGAGCCGTTCCGCAGCGGCCTGGCGCCCTCGCTCTTTATTATCGTGCTCCTCACGGCATACGTGGTGGCCAGCGCCTGCGACGCGGTCCTGGACCTGGTGCCGCAGGCCACGGCGCTCTCTGCGGAGAAGCGCCGCAAGTGCGTCGTCTATCTGTTCGAGGTAATCTGGGGCACGCTCATGTTCGCCGTGATCATGGTGCCCATCACGCGCGCACTGCTGCTCGAGCAGCCCAGCGGCTGCACGAACGTCTTCGTCTCGCTGGACGCGCACCTCTACAAGACATATGCCACGCGGCTTGCGAGCTTGCCCGAGACTGTCAACGGGCTGCCAGTGGTCAACCCGGGCACGGAGGTGATCGAGGTGAGCGCGGAGGACGCGGCGATGCTTGACCTGCTCGTGCACAGCTGCATCGCGCAGAACATGTGGTGGCTCGAGCTCGCGACCAGCCTCATTGTGGCGCTCTACCTGACGGAGCTCAACATGCTCATGAGCTTCGTGCGTGTGAGCATCGCGACGCACCACTTTTGTGTGCTCGCCTTCGTGCTCGGCATGCTCGCCTACCCGGAGACCACCGTGAGCTTCCCAGTGCCGCTCGTGCAGTTCGTCTTTGCGTCCCTTGAGCAGCCCACATTCATCGCCATGCTGCTCTACCGCCTCACCGACGACAAGAAACGTCAGAGCCGCTGGTTCATGGCCGGCGCCGTCACCTTTGGCCTCGGCAAGCTTGTCGCCGCCGGCGTCGGCGTCTATGCTCTCATCCACTACAGGGATGAGCTCCCGGGGCCGATTGCCATCCTCTGGTGGATTCTGCTCATCCTCGGCGCTGCCTCGCAGGTGTACTCGGTGCAGGCGCAACTCGTCATGTCCAAGCGTGCCCTCCGAGCGCACCGCAAGGCCACGCGGGCGCGTGGCGACTCCAAGGACGTCCACCCCGCTGGCTCGTCTTACTGATGGTGGTGACCTGCAACGTGGCAAGAAGTTCTGATTCAGTCTGCGTGCTTGTAGTGAGTGGTGCTTGATGAAATATTCTTCTTCTTGATGCGCCATCTACGAAACGAAGCTCCGCCTCTCTCCTGCCCACGAGGTCTTGCCCAAGGTCGGTGCTTCGCCCAACAAGACTCAGTGAGGCGCAAACACTCCAACAGCCCTGGGACGGACCTCGTGTCGGCAGTTTTCAACAGCAGAAGACTCTGGATCGGCTACGCCAGCAACTTTGCTTCATCAATCCTCGGCTGTGCTTCGCGCCAAAGACCAAAGCGTCGGACGCGCGGACTCAATGTCAGGGCTGCTACACAGATGCGCACGACTCCGCGTCAGAAGCGCACGACTCCGCGTCAGAGGCGCACGACTCCGCGTCAGAGGCGCACGACTCTGAATCGCTCCCACTGGGGTCTGGGCATCGAGATTCGAGCGCCTGGAGACCCCCGCATGCGTGCTTGAATCGCATTAAGTGCTTGAACCGCGCCGACAACAGCACGCTCAGAGCTGCCAGAGACGCCCAAACCGCCGTGAAGAGCCCCGGCACCTCGTCGTGAGTGTACACAAGGCTGAAGGCTCCCCCAGCGTGCGCGATCAGCTCGAACATGAATTGTAGACACGTTTCCGCGAGGCTTTCATCGTCGACGAAGGGGTTTAAATCCACGCTTGCCGATATGCCTTGTATGCAAATCAGCAAAGCACTGATCGAGCTCCTTGGAAAGGCCAAATACATGAAGACCATGGTGAAGAAGACCATGCGATGCGCGAAGACGCTGGGACGGATGAAGTTGCCAAGTACAGCCATCTCCCACATGAAAAACGCCACGATGCCGTTGACGCTGACTTCGATCCAGTACATGTTAAGACCCAAACAGCTGGAGACCAGCGTGTCCATGCGCGTGCTCTCCTCGTCGCTTACCTTCATCACCCGAATGCCCGCGTCCACCACTTCCCGCCTGCGATAAGTTCTGTCGTATCCGTCCCATCGCGTTGCGGGCTGTACGGGCACGTAGGCATCCAGCATGACAAAGGACGAATCACTAGTCGAGCACTCCTCTAGGCCTAGGAGAGAGAATGTTATGGCGCGTAGCATGGCCCCTATGATAAGAACAACACATACGATGCCCCAGGCTTCTCCAGTCTTGTCGGCAAGGTACCTCTTCCATACCTTCTCCTTCAGAATCTCCCGGGCGAGAGGGTGGCGACGAATGATTCTTATCTCTAAGAGCTGCGCGAACGCGTACATGGTGACGACCATGGTCACGAGCGGAACAAAACCGAAGCCGCTGCGAGCTGGCTCCGCGAGGCGGCGCGGATACTCTACGGCCCAGAAATTGACTTGTAGCAGGGCCACGACGATGCCCAGCGCCACGAGCATGTACGTCGGGCACATCAACTGCTCGTCAGGGTTCTCCTCGGGGTCCTCCTCGGGGTCTTCCTCCGGGTGCTCCTCGGGGTGCTCCTCCGGGTGCTCGCCCGAGGCCGGCCTCGCGCGGTTCGCAGCCAAGTCCGTCTCCATCCTCGTGCCGCCGAGGACTCGGATCCGAGGGCGCGCCACCAGCCGCGCCTTGCCGCCGCCGGTCGTTGGGAGTCTGCTTGGTTTGGTTTTGGACTTGCCGGCCGCGAGTAGTTTGACTGGCCGCACGTTCTCCTGCGTTCTCCTGGGATGCGGCGCAGGGCCGCCGCAGGGCTCGCGCCCGCCGCCGCGCCCGGCCGCTATGCGGGAGAACGGTTTGCTCTCTGTCACTGTCAGAGCCTGACAGGCTGGCGAGGAATCGACTTGACGGCGGCGAAGTCGGTCCAGCCCGGCCGGCCCGCGGCCGGCGCCAACCGACGACTCGGACTCGGACCGCCTCGGATCACGATCGAGCCACACACTGGCAGTCAGTCCGAGACTGGGCTGACGCGAGCTTGCGGGCGGGCTGACCGTGACGCGAGCCTGGCCCCCGACTTGGCAACACTGGCAACACGCTGAAGCAAACTGAATGTCGATGAGAGGCGCTTTCGCAGCAAATTTCACGGTGAGAACCACGGCAACCAACGGTGTCCGTCCCAGTCGAGACCTCGCTTTTTTTAAATTAATGACTCAAGTTGCTTCGTGCTTCCCGTGCCTGTCCAGCCCTTGTCAAGAAGGTTTCGAGCTGCCGAAGCCGGGCGGACGTAGACCCTGGAGATCAGGAGACGCTGCCAGAAGCCCAGGCGCGCGGGGAACATCAATTCACGTGAAGAATGCGGCAGACGTGGTGCAAGCACCAATTCTTCCCAAAACGCATCGCATTGGCAAGATGTAGCAGCAGAGAGGTGATGATTTTTCTTCTCTCTTGGTTCATCTACACTTCGACCTCGAAAGACACGAGGCGGAGGCATTTGTGTAAGGAACGTGCAGACGGGCGACACCAGGTGTGATGGCGAATGCCACCTCCGACTCGCTCCTGAGCTTAGACCGCGGTGACACATGCGGCCGCGGTCTTCTCGTCAGCGTCCGAGGCAATCTCGAAGCCAGTATCGCTGGGAAGTGAGTCCTCCGAGACGGAGGATGCGCACGACTTTGCGTCGCTCGAGTTGGGATCCGGACAGGCGGCATCGATCCGCGCGAGGCGGGCCGTTCGCGCGTGCTTGTAGCGCGTGTACATGCCGGAGGCCCGCACGAGCGCACTCAGCGTTGTCAGAGACGCCCACATGGCCGTGAAGGCGATCGGCAGCTTGTCGTTAAAGTCCACGAGAAGGGCCAGCGCAAAAGTAAGAGTGAGCAGCTCGGCAGTGGCGAGGCCGGCCAGAATGATGATGGAGGCGCACGGCCTGTCGCGCACGACCCCCGCGTGGCGGCAATTGTCAGGGGTTCCGGGGTCGGACAACTCCACGCTCGCGGAAAAGGTCTGCAAGCACACCAGCGCCGCGCTGATCGAGCTCTGCGGGAAAGCCCGGTAAAGGAAGACCATGGCGAAGAAGAGCAGGCGATGCGCGAGCACGCTGGGGCGGATGAGATTGCCCAAGACCGCCATCTCCCACACGTAAAAGGCAAGGACAGCGCAGGCGCTCATCTCGATCCAGTACAGGTTAGCGCCGACGCAGCTGGACGCCAGGGCCTTTATGCGCGTTCTCTCCTCGCTGCTTACCTCCATCACCTTGACGCGTCCATCCACTACAGGCAGACCGTGCCAGGTCTCGGGAATCTTCTCCCAGCTTCGGAGCGTGAACGTGACGGGCTGCAAGGGCACGTAGGCATCCAGCATGACGTAGGACTCGGCACCCTTCGAGCAGCCCACCGGATACCCGAGGGTGAAGGTGAGTACCATGAGCGTTGCAGCAGCAGCGAGAGCTAGCGTTCCCCAAGTCGTGGAGACTCCGTGGACGACGTGATTGTGCCTGAAGCGCAAACCGTCGGGCGGCAGTTGGCTGATGTGCTCCTCCGCCACCTGCGCAAACATATGCAACGTGAGCATCATGGTCACGAGCGGCACCAAGTCAAGGCCGCTGCGAGCTGGCTCCACGAGGTGGCGTGGGTACTCCACAGCCCAGAAGTTGGCCTGCACCAGGGTCACGACCACGCCCGACGCCACGAGCTTAAGCGGCGGCCAGCAGCTGCGCGGCATCGCGCGCCTGGGGTTCGTCTCCGGATCCACCTTGGCCACGCCCCGCGGGCTAACGCGGTGGTGGATTCAGGGTCTGCCGGCCAGCCAGCCGTGGCCGCGTGGCCGCGCCGCGCGCTTCTCCGGCGCTCTCCTGGTCTAGAGCGCTCTGAAGCGCTCTGAAGCTAGACTGCTAGACTTCGCCGCGCGGGCCCGCGCGGTCCGCGCGCGGAGTTCTCCTGGTTCTCCTCCATTCCCTGTCGGCCGCCGTTGTCGTGAGTACCAGTCACGTGGGCACACGCACGCCTGGCCTGGCCGGGATGTTCTCCCAACCAAATCACGAAAGAGAGAAAATTCGTAGTTGTTGGCCGGCTAAATCATCTTACCTGCCAGCTGGAAAAAGTGAGGCAGAGTCAGTCTCATCATGCGCGGGCTGCCGGTGACAGGCGCTTCATCTTTTGTTCGTGCTTGTGCTCTTGCTTCAGACCATGTGATGGCAAAGGGACCGTCGCTGTCGCCCGAGTCCGAGGCGTACTCGGTGCAGGCGCAGCTCGTCATGTCCAAGCATGGCCTCCGAGCGCACCGCAAGGCCACGCGGGCGCGTGGCGACTCCAAGGACGTCCACCCTGCTGGCTCGTGAAACTGATGGTGGTGACCTGCAACGTGGCAAGAAGTTCTGATGACCAGTCTGCGTGCTTGAAGTGAGTGGTGATTGATGAAATATTCTTCTTCTTGATGCGCCATCTACGAAACGAAGCTCCGCCTCTCTCCTGCCCGGCCGGTGCTTCGCCCAACGAGACTCAATGAGGCGCAAACAACCCAAGAGCCCTGGGACGGACGTCGTGTCGGCAGTTTTCAACAGCAGAAGACTCTGGATCGGCTACGCCAGCAACCTTTCTTCATCAATCCTCGGCTGTACTTCGTGTCAAAGACCAAAGCGTCGGACGCGCGGACTCAATGTCAGGGCTGCTACACAGATGCGCACGACTCCGCGTCAGAAGCGCACGACTCCGCGTCAGAGGCGCACGACTCCGCGTCAGAGGCGCACGACTCTGAGTCGCCCCCACTGGAGTCTGGGCATCGAGATTCGAGCGCCTGGAGACCCCCGTATGCGTGCTTGAATCGCAGTAAGTGCTTGAACCGCGCCGACAACAGCACGCTCAGAGCTGCCAGAGACGCCCAAACCGCCGTGAAGAGCCCCGGCACCTCGTCGTGAGTGTACACAAGGCTGAAGGCTCCCCCAGCGTGCGCGCTCAGCTCGATCATGAACGGTATACACGTAACCGCGAGGCTTTCATCGTCGACGAAGGTGTCTAAATCCATGCTCGCCGATATGCCTTGTATGCAAATCAGCAAAGCACTGATCGAGCTCCTTGGAAAGGCCAAATACATGAAGACCATGGTGAAGAAGACCATGCGATGCGCGAAGACGCTGGGACGGATGAAGTTGCCGAGTACAGCCATCTCCCACATGTAAAACGCCACGATGCCGTTGAAGCTGACTTCGATCCAGTACATGTTAAGACCGAAACAGCTGGAGGCCAGCGTGTCCATGCGCGTGCTCTCCTCGTCGCTTACCTTCATCACCGGAATGCCCGCGTCCACCACCTCCCACCTGCGTTTAGTACTGTCGTATTCGTCCCATCGCGTTGCGGGCTGTACGGGCACGTAGGCATCCAGCATGACAAAGGACGAATCACTAGTCGAGCACTCCTCTTGGCCTAGGAGAGAGAATGTTATGGCGCGTAGCATGGCCCCTATGATAAGAACAACACATACGATGCCCCAGGCTTCTCCAGTCTTGTCGGCAAGGTACCTCTTCCATACCTTCTCCTTCAGAATCTCCCGGGCGAGAGGGTGGCGACGAATGATTCTTATCTCTAAGAGCTGCGCGAACGCGTACATGGTGACGACCATGGTCACGAGCGGAACAAAACCGAAGCCGCTGCGAGCTGGCTCCGCGAGGCGGCGCGGATACTCTACGGCCCAGAAATTGACTTGTAGCAGGGCCACGACGATGCCCAGCGCCACGAGCATGTACGTCGGGCACATCAACTGCTCGTCAGGGTTCTCCTCGGGGTCCTCCTCGGGGTCTTCCTCCGGGTGCTCCTCGGGGTGCTCCTCCGGGTGCTCGCCCGAGGCCGGCCTCGCGCGGTTCGCAGCCAAGTCCGTCTCCATCCTCGTGCCGCCGAGGACTCGGATCCGAGGGCGCGCCACCAGCCGCGCCTTGCCGCCGCCGGTCGTTGGGAGTCTGCTTGGTTTGGTTTTGGACTTGCCGGCCGCGAGTAGTTTGACTGGCCGCACGTTCTCCTGCGTTCTCCTGGGATGCGGCGCAGGGCCGCCGCAGGGCTCGCGCCCGCCGCCGCGCCCGGCCGCGAGGCGGGAGAACGGTTTGCTCTCTGTCACTGTCAGAGCCTGACAGGCGGGCGAGGAATCGACTTGACGGCGGCGAAGTCGGTCCAGCCCGGCCGGCCCGCGGCCGGCGCCAACCGACGACTCGGACTCGGACCGCCTCGGATCACGATCGAGCCACACACTGGCAGTCAGTCCGAGACTGGGCTGACGCGAGCTTGCGGGCGGGCTGACCGTGACGCGAGCCTGGCCCCCGACTTGGCAACACTGGCAACACGCTGAAGCAAACTGAATGTCGATGAGAGGCGCTTTCGCAGCAAATTTCACGGTGAGAACCACGGCAACCAACGGTGTCCGTCCCAGTCGAGACCTCGCTTTTTTTAAATTAATGACTCAAGTTGCTTCGTGCTTCCCGTGCCTGTCCAGCCCTTGTCAAGAAGGTTTCGAGCTGCCGAAGCCGGGCGGACGTAGACCCTGGAGATCAGGAGACGCTGCCAGAAGCCCAGGCGCGCGGGGAACATCAATTCACGTGAAGAATGCGGCAGACGTGGTGCAAGCACCAATTCTTCCCAAAACGCATCGCATTGGCAAGATGTAGCAGCAGAGAGGTGATGATTTTTCTTCTCTCTTGGTTCATCTACACTTCGACCTCGAAAGACACGAGGCGGAGGCATTTGTGTAAGGAACGTGCAGACGGGCGACACCAGGTGTGATGGCGAATGCCACCTCCGACTCGCTCCTGAGCTTAGACCGCGGTGACACATGCGGCCGCGGTCTTCTCGTCAGCGTCCGAGGCAATCTCGAAGCCAGTATCGCTGGGAAGTGAGTCCTCCGAGACGGAGGATGCGCACGACTTTGCGTCGCTCGAGTTGGGATCCGGACAGGCGGCATCGATCCGCGCGAGGCGGGCCGTTCGCGCGTGCTTGTAGCGCGTGTACATGCCGGAGGCCCGCACGAGCGCACTCAGCGTTGTCAGAGACGCCCACATGGCCGTGAAGGCGATCGGCAGCTTGTCGTTAAAGTCCACGAGAAGGGCCAGCGCAAAAGTAAGAGTGAGCAGCTCGGCAGTGGCGAGGCCGGCCAGAATGATGATGGAGGCGCACGGCCTGTCGCGCACGACCCCCGCGTGGCGGCAATTGTCAGGGGTTCCGGGGTCGGACAACTCCACGCTCGCGGAAAAGGTCTGCAAGCACACCAGCGCCGCGCTGATCGAGCTCTGCGGGAAAGCCCGGTAAAGGAAGACCATGGCGAAGAAGAGCAGGCGATGCGCGAGCACGCTGGGGCGGATGAGATTGCCCAAGACCGCCATCTCCCACACGTAAAAGGCAAGGACAGCGCAGGCGCTCATCTCGATCCAGTACAGGTTAGCGCCGACGCAGCTGGACGCCAGGGCCTTTATGCGCGTTCTCTCCTCGCTGCTTACCTCCATCACCTTGACGCGTCCATCCACTACAGGCAGACCGTGCCAGGTCTCGGGAATCTTCTCCCAGCTTCGGAGCGTGAACGTGACGGGCTGCAAGGGCACGTAGGCATCCAGCATGACGTAGGACTCGGCACCCTTCGAGCAGCCCACCGGATACCCGAGGGTGAAGGTGAGTACCATGAGCGTTGCAGCAGCAGCGAGAGCTAGCGTTCCCCAAGTCGTAGAGACTCCGTGGATGATGTGATTGTGCCTGAAGCGCAAACCGTCGGGCGGCGGTTGGCTGACGTGCTCCTCCGCCACCTGCGCAAACATATGCAACGTGAGCATCATGGTCACGAGCGGCACCAAGTCAAGGCCGCTGCGAGCTGGCTCCACGAGGTGGCGTGGGTACTCCACAGCCCAGAAGTTGGCCTGTACCAGGGCCACGACCACGCCCGACGCCACGAGCTTAAGCGACGGCCAGCAGCTGCGCGGCATCGCGCGCCTGGGGTTCGTCTCTGGATCCACCTTGGCCACGCCCCGCGGGCTAACGCGGTGGTGGATTCAGGGTCTGCCGGCCAGCCAGCCGTGGCCGCGTGGCCGCGCCGCGCGCTTCTCCGGCGCTCTCCTGGTCTAGAGCGCTCTGAAGCGCTCTGAAGCTAGACTGCTAGACTTCGCCGCGCGGGCCCGCGCGGTCCGCGCGCGGAGTTCTCCTGGTTCTCCTCCATTCCCGGTCGGCCGCCGTTGTCGTGAGTACCAGTCACGTGGGCACACGCACGCCTGGCCGGGCCGGGAGGTTCTCCCAACAAAATCACGAAAGAGAGAAAATTCGTAGTACAGGACTCGGACGTTGTTGGCCGGCTAAATCATCTTACTTGTGAGGCGAGGCAGAGTCGGTCTCATCATGCGCGGGCTGCCGGTGCCAGGCGCTTCATCTTTTGTTCGTGCTTGTGCTCTTGCTTCAGACCATGGTGATGGCAAAGGGACCGTCGCTGTCGCCCGAGTCCGAGGCGCCGTCGGTGGAGCTTGCACCGGAGCCAGAGCCCGAGTCCGAGTCACTGCAGCTGAGCGTGGGGCGGCGCGCCTTGACGAGCTCCTGGTGCGCGTGACGCGCCTTGCGGGCCTTGCGCGAGATGTTGGCGGCGATCATGTACTGCGCGTAGGTCGAGTAGGCCTGCGACAGCGCGCCGATGGCGGTGAAGAGCGCCCAGATACCCGTAAAGAGCCCCGGTACCTCGTGGTCGTAGCGCAAGAGCATGACAACCGTGAGCACGACAGCGATGCCCTTGAGCACGCCGAAGCAAGCTGCCCCAACCAGAAAGAGGCGCGCCTGCAGGCGCGTATTGGCCGAGAGGCGGTAGAAGACGAGAGCGATGAACGTCGGGTGCTCCAGGCCGGCGAAAAAAGTCTGCACGAAGGCGAGCAGGCCGCTCACCGAGCCCTGCGGGAAGGCCAGGTACGTGAAGAGCATGGCGAAGACGAAGAGGTGGTGCGTTAGCAGACTGAGGCGGATAAACTTGCCGAGAGCCGCCATCTCCCACACGTAGAGAGCCATGATGGCGGCGAAGGTGGCCTCCATCCAGTACTTGTTGGCAGCGATGCAGCTGTTGGCCAGCACCTGCATGCGCTCCGCCTCCTCGGCGCTCACCTCCATCACCTTGGTGCCCGGGTTTACCACCGGCAGGCCCAGGACGCTCTCCGGGAGCGTGTCCACGCGCGTCACCACCTGCGTCGGCACGTAGGCCTCCAGCATCACATACTCATCGACCGAGCAGCCCTCCGGGTAGTTGAAGACGAAGATGCGCACTGTGACGGCCATAACAAGTCCAAGAATTACCGACCCCCACACAATCTCCATAGCGTGCACCGTGAACTTCTTGCGCTTCTCTGCAGACAGTGCCACGACGCGCGGCCATCGGCCCGCCGCCTCGTCCACGAACTGTGCCACAGCGTACACGGTGATGAGCATGGTCGAGAAGGGGATGACGCCCACGCCGCTACGCGCCGGCTCGTCCACGTGCCGCGGGTACTCCACCAGCCAGAAGTTCGCCTGCAAGAGCGCCACCACCACGACCAGCGCCGCCAGCATCGCGCCCGGCCGCTGCTCCTCCCGCTCCGCCTTGCGCTCCTTGCGGTGCTCTTTGCGGAACGAGGTTCCCTCGCGCTCGGCCGGTCGCACCGCGACAGCTGCCGCCACGTCCGGCTCGCCGCTGCCAGCAGCCGGGGCCAGGTCCTCATCCACCTTGCGCACCAGCAGTTGCCGATCCGCGTTGCCCACCATCTCCATCGCCGCCTGTACGGGTGTCTGCGGCGGTTGCTCCTGCTGGTGCTGCTCCTGCTGGTGCAGGTCCATATCGTCCTGGGTCGTGGACGAGATCGACGAAGTGGTGGACGCGGAGTCCTCAGCCCCCACCATGGCAGCGCCGGAGCAGCTGAGGAGCAACCGAGAAGCAGCGAGGGCAGATGGTGGACGTTGACCGCCGCCGCCGCGCTGCTATACCGGGTCTGCCAGCCAGGCCAGGGCAGGCGGCCGGAGCAGGGCACTGCAGCCAGCAGCCAGGCCGCTCTAGGCGTCTCGCAATAGCGGTGGCGTTCTGCAGGCGAACAGCGCTCCGAGCCACGCACGCGGTGCCGTGGCCGCGACGAACCGCCGGTGCGCTCCCGCCTGCGAAACGAGCAGAGCAGCCTAGCGTGCGTCGGTGGGTTCTGTTCCGCCGACGCACCCGGTCGCCGACCCCAAGTAGAGGGTCCCCAACCTCGCGGCACTCCGTGGATCCCCGCTGACCTCCGCTGACCACTGGCACTGCTACTCACCGGCTGCCGTGGCCGCAAAAGCAATCACGGTGCCGGCCAAGAGGCCTCTGAACCAGTGCGTTGCCCTGCAGTGCGTTGCTCTCGACTCCACTGCCCCTCCCCCCCTGCAGTGGCGCGCAGCGCAGCGCAACGCAGCGCAGCCTGCGCGCGCGCGCGCGCGCAAGGTCGGGCGACGCACCGGCGCTCCACTGCACGGCCACGGCAGCGGTGTTGTTAGAAGCCTGGTAACTAACTAACCTGCAGTGACCACTGCGGTCGAGCGAAGTGGGCCGCCGCGCGTCTCGCCAAGCCCGGGCGTGGCGCCCCGCTGGCGCCTTTTTGAAGCGCGTGCGGAGGTTCCTCGCCCTGCGCAGGGCGTGGCATGGTGGCGTGGCCCGGCGGCGGCGCGCGCCCCGAGCCGCGCCGCCGCGCCGCGAGTCGCCGCACCTGGTCAAGAGCGACCTGCAGTTACAGTGCAGTACTGCGGGCGACGCGCGGACCGACCGCGCCGACTCGGACTGACATCGTGATGGAGCCTCGAGGCAATGTCAAGCGGCTCGAGCGCGCTGCGCGCTGCGCAGGCTCGAGCTGATGCCGCAGCCGCAAGCCGTGCGTGGTGGCGATGACGTGACGGCGTAATTTTTTCTTTCTCTCCCTGACCTCCTGACAGCGCGCGCGTGCCCGCAGGCCCGCGTGACGGCGCGCCGACCTTTCCTGGATGGCTCGGCGACAGACGAACAACGCGGCGGCGTGTTGTCCAGGCTGCACGCGAGGCTCGGCCGGGCGCTGCCGGGCGCCGCGAAGTCATGCATCCTCCGAGTCGCGGCAAGACCACCACTGGCAGGCTCGCGGCGCTCGTTTTGATCTGTGCCGTGCCAGGTGGTCAGCGCCAACACGGTGTGGTCAGCGCCCGCCGGCGCCCGAGTACGGCCAGAGAGCCAGAGAACGCGGAGAATGAACGCGCTGACCGCGCCGAGCCGCGCCGACTCCTACAGGGGCGCGGAGAGGCGCCAAGAGCCTCGAGTCCGCGGTGAAGCACCTCGCCAGACTCTGTCCCAGCCTGCGCCGAGTGCGTTGGTCACGCAGCAAGAACTCGCGCGCCATCGCCGCTGACAGCGCAGAGGCCGCTCGAAGGCTGGATTGCGAGGCAGTTGACGTGAGCAACGTCAACAAGGTGCTCTGCTTCGAGGTGGAGCTTCACTCCGCCGTCCATCTCGCTGCAGTTGTGCACCTGCAGCGTGACTGGCGCGCTGGGCAACGACTCGGGCAGCCGCCAGCGCCGGAGGCGCTGGTTCAGGCCACAGGTCCATACATGCGCGCCGTCTGTGGAAATGCCACGCAGCGCCGAGGCATCGGCGTCCGTGACGCGCATTGGTCCAGCAACCATGCAGGCTTGCTTGGCGGACCACCAGAGGACGGCCAGGGCCTGGTCGTCGCCGCCCGTCGCGACGCAGAGCAGGCCATCGGGCCGCAATGCCACATCCACACAGTTCACGCCCATGCCATTTGTCTCTACGGAAGCGTGGCGCGTCCAGGCGCCGCGGCCTGACTCGGCGCCAGACCAGATTTCGAGCACCCCGTTGGTGCGTCCCACGAAGAGCCATACGGCGCCGGTCGCGGCATCGAAATGGCCAGCCATGGAGCGCACGGGTTTGGCATGTTGTTGCTGTTGTTGTTGTTGTTGCTGCTGCTGCTGCTGCTGCTGCTGCGGGTCTCCCGCCACCCCGCGCTGGGTATGCAACTCACCGAGCAGCCGAAAGCTGCCCGGCAGCGGCAAGCGAGTCTCCGTGCGCCTCCGGGAGGCCCGTGAGGGGGGCATGGCCGCAGCTGTAGCATCCTCGCCGTCCTCTTCCTCCTCCTTCTTGTCGGCACCGGCCCCGTCCGCGCCGCCCGCGAGCTGTAGGTCGTACGCCACCAAGGCGCCGGTCGAGGTGCCCACCACGACGAGGCCGTCATGTGCGAAAATGCCCAGCACGCGCTGTGCGGCAGCCACGCCATCCGTCTCCTCTTCCTCTTCCCCTTCCTCCTCGCCGTCGTCGCCGCCCATTCCGCCCGCGCTCAGCTCGTTGACGGGCCGCGACTCGGCCAGGAGCACAAGGCTGTCCTCCGCATCCGGGTCGGCGTGCCACGCGCGCAACACTTGGTTCGTACTGCCCGTGAGGACCAGCACCGGGTACGCAGTGGGACCCTGCGCCACGCAGGCACACCGCACACCGCGCTCGCGATGATGGCGCGATAGGACGCGCAGCGCCAGCCCACCGGCGGCACTCGTGGTCTCGCCGGACTCGACCGTGCGCACGAGCGAGAGCAAGCCGTCCTCGCAGCCGAAAACCGCGCAGTCTGCGTAGGGCGCCGGCAACCACCGTGCCGTCCAGACACCGCGGCAGTGGAACACGTTGCCGAGCGATGAACCGGCGCCGAGACGGCGCGCGGTGGGCGCCGCGCGGCGGCCCACGCGGAGCAAGGCCAGCTCGTTCGCTGGCGCGCCGCGCGCGCGCCGCTCCTGCGAAGACTCCGAGCAAAAGACCGCGCACTGCTCGAAAGGGTTGGGGCCTAGCACAACAGCGTGCGGCCGCTTCCAGCCGCCCGTGCGGTCGCGCAGCAGCGGCACATCCTGGTCCACGTTCCAAACAACGAAGTCCGTGTAGTCGAAGCCGGCCGCCACCAGGTCGCCGCCGATCCAGGCCAGCTCGTTGATGTGCTGCACAGCATGCATAAGGCGCACATCGCGCACGGGAACCAGACCGACCACCTCGCCGTCCTCGGCGCGGCGCGGCACAAACTTGACGATGCCGCCGTTGTGGCCAGCGCTGAAGAGCGCGCCACCGCGCGCCTTGAGGCAGACGACCTTGCACGAGCCGTGCACGCGCGCAATGCTGCGCATCTCGGCGCTTCCGCCGGCTGTGGAGACCCAGTGCAGGCTGCCTCGCGAGCTACCCAGCACCACGGTCCGCTCGTCCTCCAGCTCCGCAATCGCTGTGTACACGTGCACCTTGACGTCCTTGGGCTCGGCGGAGAAGCGCTCGCGCAGCGCCAGAGCGGCGCCCGGCCCGTCCCGGACCAGGTCCCACACACTCAGCCTGCCGCTGCCGCCGGCCGTGGCGCCCAACGCGCGGCCGCCCTCGCACAGCAGGAGCTGCGCGACGGAGAGGGCCGGCTCCGCGAAGACGGTGAGCAAGGCGATGCGCTCAACCGCCGTGTCGAAGGCGCCGCCCGTGGTGTCTCGCAGGACGGCGACCTTGCCGTCCAAGGTGCCGATAAGAACGTCGGCGCCGCTCACGTGCACGCAAGATGGCCGCAGCGCATCGGCGCCGGCTCCCGCCTCGAGTAGCAGGGTCCAGGAGCGGTCCGCGCTGTCCTTGGGGCAGCCCCCGTCGACCCCAAAGAGCGCACCGTCCGAGTGCACGACCAGCAGACGCATGGCGGGCCAGGCTGCTGGCGCCACACGCTTGATATCGAAGACGTACGCGTTGGCGGCCTTGCTGCGCTTGCGCTTCGCGCCCTGCCGCGGCGGCGCCTGGTCGGTCTCGGTGCAGGCGAGCCGCAACAGGCCGCCCATGGCTTCGCGCGAGGCCACCTCGCGCTGAAGGTCGAGGACCTTGATGGAGGTGTCTGCCGCGGCAGTGAAGAGCAGGCAAACGTCGTCGCGGCACAGCGCGGCACAGCGCCAGATGTTGCGGCCGAAGTGCGCCTCGAGCAGCGCTAGCGGCTGGCCATCGTCCTCGCGCCACACGCGCACCTGGCGGTCCTCGCCCACGCTGACCACGGCTTGCATGGGCCCCACGAAAGCGCAGTCCCACACGCGCGCATTGTGGCCAAAGGACTTCCACAGCTGCGCAAAGCCCTCGCGCGACCTGCGACTCCACACGCGCACCGTGCGGTCGTCGCCCACGCTGCAGAGGCGATCGCCCGCCCCGTTCCACTGCACGCGAAAGATCGGCCCGCGGTGGCCGCCCAGGCGCTCGCGCGGCTCGCCGTGCTCGCTCGCGCCATCCCACACGAGGATCTCGCCGAAGACCGTGCCGGAGGCAAGCTCGAGCCCGGGTGCCTCGCTCGATGCGACCGGCGAGAACGCCAGCGAGTACAAGATGCAGCGCGCCGTGCACAGCACGCGGTGCGTACGTGTCCAGGCGCCGCTTTCCTCGCTGTGCACCTCCACGAAGCCCTGCGCCGTGCCGACGGCCAGCCGCTCGCGGCCCGCCCACGTCGCATCCCAGATCAGGTCGCAGACGCTGTCCAGCTCGCTCTGCTCGCGCAGACCGCGCGCGGTCCACGTGCAGACCTTGACGTGCCGGTGCCCGAAGACTGCGCATCGCCTTTGGTCCGCGCCCTTGGCGAACCCGTGCACGACGGCGGTCGGCCTGGGCGCTCGTCCCGTGGTCGTCAGTCAGCTGTCCCTTTTTCCCCGCCTTGGCTCGTCCTGCTCTACGTACAGCATCGCCTGGACGCAGACCAGCGTCCACTCGCCCTCGTCTGCCTCGCGCAGCCTGTAGCTCCTCACGTCGCTGCCAGCGCCGGCGAGCAGCAGCGTCTCGCTGCGGCTGCCACCCGTCGACGGGGCCGCCGCGCCATCACGGCCTGCGTCCACCTCGGCGTCCCAGAACCCGAGCGCCGTCAGCGGCACCAGCGCGCCGCTGACGGGGCTCGCCGTCGCCGCCGCCGCCGCCGCCATCGCCCCGCGCTCGCGCTCGCGGTCGCCGGCGCTCCGCTTTGCTCAGGCTTTGTACTGCTTTTCTGTGCGGCACGACGGCTCGTGCTCCTTGGGTGGGAGGACGAGGAGTACAACCCGGACGAGGAGGACGAGGAGGAGGGCGAAAAGAGGAGGAGGCGGAGGAGGAGGGCAAAGGGAGGAGGAGGCGGAGAACGAGGACAAGGAGGAGAAGGAAGCGAAGGAAGGAGATCATGGTCTTGCTGTGCACAAGCTGCACGTGAGCTGCACGTGAGCTGCACGCGAGCTGTGCGCGAGCTGTGCGGGCGCTGCGCACGAGGTGCACGAGCTTTACGGGCTGCGCGTTCTGCAGGGCGATGACGTCGTGACCAGAGCTTCGAGCCGAGCACGTGCGAGCAGTGGGATGGAAAAAGGCAGTGAGGTGACAATCATTGACACTGCCTTGTGCGGGCACATGGTCACGAGGTCGCCAGGTCGCCGTCAAAGCTAGAGCTTCGATTTGAGAGGCAGGGAAATCACGCCATCGCGGCGACCATCATCAAGTGACTTTATTCGCGAAGCTTATCATGGTGATGGGCCCGGGTGCTCGCGTAGAGAGCGGCCCGTGACGGGCGGCAGGTGGGCCTCGGAGCGCGTTGAGCGGAGCAGGCGCGCCGAGTCGACGGGCTGGGACGTGCGCTTGTCGTGGTGGTGCTTGTGCCTGCGCTTGCGGCGGTGGTGGTCCGGGGAGCGGTGGCAACAGCAGTGCTTGCAGCAATTAAAGTGCGGACGCTCTCCGACGCGGGACGGATGCTCCATCTGCGCGATGAACTCGCGGAAGGAAATGATGCCGTCACCGGAGGTGTCGTACTTGGCGAAGATGCGCTTGACGAGTTTGTCGGGGATGTCCACGAATCCGAGCTCCTCGAGGCCGCGGCGAAAAGCCTCGCGCGAGATCTCGGCGGCGTCGCCGTGGTCCGAGTCGAAGAGCCCGAAGGCGCGGCGCAGCGCGTGCGGACCGGACTTGAGCTTCTGCTGCACTTTTTCGACGACCATGGTCTCGATGTCGACGTGGTCTGCCGCGTAGTCCCAGTGCAGCTTGCTGCGGCGCTCTTGGTTGGCGAGCGCCTGCGCGCGCAGGCGCGCCGCGTTCTTGTCGGCAGCCAAAGGGTTGGCAATCTTGAGCCCGTTGTGGCGCGCGTTGCTCTTGAGCACGAACTCGACAAACTCCGAGTACTCGATGGTGCCGTTCTTATCGTCGTCGAAGCGATCGAAGAGCACGCGCAGGTCCTTCTCTGAGAGACCCTCGAGGCCCATCTTGGCGAGTGTGCTGCCGAACTCTTCAAAGGAGATGGCGCTGTCACCTCGGCGGTCATTGTTGAATTTGCGAAAGGCCAGCCGCAGCGAGTGTGGGCCGCCCTTGAGTCGCTCCTCGATCTTTTGCTGCAGCAGGCGCTCCGCGTCGACACTGATGGTCTTCCAGCTCGTGCGCATGGCCGTCTGCTTCAGAATGCGCGCGCGCTCACGCGCACGGGCCGCATCCTGATGGTCCGTCGCGGAGCGCCCGATGGTCGAGATGGAATGCGTCGCCTTGACCACGTTGTTGGCGAACTCCTGCAGGCTGATGCCGCCGCTCCCGTCCGAGTCGTACTTGTCGAAGAGCTTGCGCGCGTCCTCCTCGCGCAGCCCGTCCAGCCCAAAGCGCGCTAGGCACTTTTTGAAGTCTGGAAAGCTGATCTCCGCCTCTGTGCCGCCCTCGCTCAGGTCCAGCTTGCGGAACTGCTGCAAGATTCCGTTCGACCCGCCGCGCGACCGCTGCATGAGTTTGTCCAGCAACAGCGTCTCCACGTCCACATTCTGCGTCAGCTGCCGCGCGAAGACCTCGCGTGCCGCGTCCTTGCGCTGCGCCGCCAGCCGTCGCCCGCGCTCCATCGGCGACGCCATCGTGAGAGTGCCGTCCTTGAACGCGTCAAAGAGCGCCAAAGCGCGCTAGCTCCTTGGCCTTGGCCTTGGCCTTGGCGCACGGCCTTGGCGCGCACGGCCTGGACGAAGCCTTGGCGCGGCCTCGGTGCGGCCTTTGTGCGGCCTTGGCGCGGCCTTGGCGCGCCTGCGCGCCACTGCACGTGGCCCTGCTTGGTCTTGCACTTGCTTGGCCTTGCTCGGCCTTGCTCGGCCTTGCTCGGCCTCGCTCGGCCTTGCTCGCCAGTGCGCTTGGTTCGCTTTCTCCGCGCGCGCGGACCCTGATTCTCAATAGGGTGTGTACCGCTTTCTTTTTTTCCACTGCAACCAAGCCTTTTGTGAAAGCTTCTCAAGTTCAACGTTGGACCCCAACTTACTGCTAAGGTGCCATTAACAATGCGGCAGTCGCAGCTAATACAGTCGGCTAATGGACGCGATCGACGATGGTTGAAGTCTTCAGGGGCTTCAGGGAGCTTCAGGGGAGAAGGATGAAGAAGGTTCTGACCGCCTGTCTTCTCTGTAGTAGCCGTGCAAACTCACAGTCAGTCAGTCAGTCAGTCAAAGGCACGGTCAGGCAGGTCAACCCAATTCGCTCCATACACATCGCACCTCAACGAAACGAACGCCTTCCTCCGTGTTCATCGCCTCATTTCCCATCCGTCCTCGTCCCCGCCTTCGCCGTCCCTTCTCGCTCGGCGATCCTCCTCACTCTCCCCCGGTCCCGCATCCCCCTCCTTGGCCGTGCCCTTGTCCTCTCCTCCTCGGCCTCTTGCCCTCGTCCCGCTCGTCCCCGCTCGTCTACGCAGTCCTCCTCGTGCTCCCCGCCCTCTCGCCGCTCGTGCGCGCTGCGACCCGTGCGTCCGGAGCCCGCGCGGCCTCGCCCGCTGCGCCCTCGCCTCGCGAGTCCGGCGCGAGCTCGCCCTCTCGCCTCGCGAGTCCAGCGCGAGCTCGCCCTCTCGCTGCGACTCGGAGGCGGCCGGCTCGTACCCGGCGCGGCTGGCGGCCGCGGCGGCGACGGCCTGGGCCGCGCCGAGGCGCCCGTAGCTGGCGCGCGACGACAGCGACAGGCCGGCGCTGCAGTGCGGCCGGCAGAACCGGAGCGCGCGAGGCGGCGGCGGCGGCGGCAGTAGCGGCGGCGGCGGCGGCGCGCGCGAGCGCAAGCGCGAACGCGAGCGCCTGCTCGAGCGCGAGCGGAGCGGAGCGGAGCGGCCGGGATCGGGGCGCGGCGACAGTGGCGGCGAGCGGGTGGCCGCGAGGCGCGGCTCGGGCTAGAAGCGCGCGCGCGGCGGCGGCAAGAGCAGGATGCTGGCGCAACGCGTGGCGCGGCCGGCGCTGCGGCGGTTGGTGCCGCTGACGCGCGGCGTGCAGCTCGTGGAGGCGCCGGCGCGGTCGGCGCTGCTGCACGGCGGCAGCTCGCAGCAGCAGCAGCAGACGCCGACGCCGACGCCGACGCCGGTGGCGGCGCAGGAGGTGCACGCGGGGCCTGGCGGGTCGTTCGCGACGCTAGAGGGCCAGGAGTCGGTGTGGAAGCAGCGTTATGGCTGGATTCTGCGGCTGCTGGGGTTCTACAGCAAGGAGAGTCTGGACCTGCGGCACGGGCAGGCGCTCTACCGTAGCTGCGAGGAGCAGGCGCAGATTGTGAACAAGGTCGCGTCGTTCGGCCTGAACTTTGACTGGCTGGACGTGCAGAACTTCCACCGGCGCCAGCAGCTGACAATGCTGCACGTGTGGATGGTGCACCGGCGGCTGCTGGTCGAGGACGAGGGCGGCCGCGACCTGCAGGAGTCCCTCTTTGACAGCTGCTGGGAGCAGACGACGCGCCACGTGCGGTCCACGGGCGTGCACGAGCTGACGGTAAACAAGCACCTGTCGGAGGTGCAGAAGAAGTGCTTCGCGGCAGCCATCTCGTACGACCACGGGCTCAACATCACCAATGACGACAACTTGGAGCTCGGCAGCGCGCTGTGGCGCAACGTGTACCAGAGCGACGAGACCGTGTCGGACGACTGCGTCTTTCGCCTGGCCGACTATGTGCGCAACCAGATTAGCAGTCTGGACCGTCTGGACCGCGAGGCGGTCTTTGAGGGCAAGCTGTCCTGGCTTGAGCTTGACGCGCGGCCGGCGGAGCTCGACTCATTATGGCGTCCGGCGCTCGCCGCGGACGGCCGTACTTACTGGTGGAACGTCGAGACGCGCGAGACCTCCTGGACCAAGCCGGGCGGCGTCTGAAGAGAGAGAGTCTGCTCGCGAGCTAGTCCGCAAGCCTGCCTACCTTGCTCTCCCTTTTTTTCTTTTACAAAAGCACACAATGATGAACGAATTTCTTGTCTCCACTGTCGTGCTGATGCTGCTGTTGTTGCGCGGGTGCCGGCTGATGCCGGGCGGATCATCGATCGCCAAACCACTTGGATCCAAGTCTGAGCAGGGCATCCGCCTCGTCCGAGGCTCGAGAATCAATCACGGATCGAGCCTGACAGTGAGGGACGTCACGGTCGGCGACGGCTTCTTCGCAAGGCCCAACGCGGCAGGCAGAGACGCAGCGACTGACAGAAGCGCGCGCGCAAGTGCTTGCGCCCGGGGCGTGTGTGTCAGGCAGGAAGGATGCGACATCTGATGCTGGGCCAGCGGCTGGCGCAGGAGCTGGACAAGGAGCTCATGAGCACGGGCGGCTTCGCGCTGGAGAGCCTCATGGAGCTGGCGGGCCTTTCCGTGGCGTGCGCACTGGCGGCAGTCTGGCCCGTGGCGACGCGGCTGCTCGTGGTGTGCGGTCCGGGCAACAACGGCGGCGACGGGCTGGTGGCGGCGCGGCACCTGCTGCACTTTGGGTACGCGCCGACGGTGCTGTACCCGAAGCCGCCCAAGGACAACGAGTCGGGCAAGATCTACAAGGGCCTCCTGACGCAGCTGCACGCTCTGGACGTGCCGGTCTTGGAAGAGACCCCGGACAGCTTTGCCAAGGCGGACTACGACGTGGTCGTGGACGCGGTCTTTGGGTTCTCCTTCTCGCCGTCGGGCGGCGCGCGCGCTCCCTTTGACAAGGTGATGGACTGCCTCAGGGCGACCGACCTGCCCATTGCGTCCGTGGACGTGCCCTCGGGTTGGGATGTGGAGAAGGGCGACGAGACGGGCGACGGTCTGCGGCCGTCCATGCTCATTTCGTTGACGGCGCCCAAGCTGTGCGCCGCTCGCTTCACGGGCGAGTACCACTACTTGGGCGGGCGCTTTTTGCCGCCTGCGCTGCGCGAAAAGTACAACCTGACGGACCTGCCCTCGTTTTCTGGCACGGACCAGTGCGTGCGCTTGGATCAAGAGGTCTGCCGGATGCAAGAGAGCAGTGATCTTTGATTGTTTGATTGGTCAAGGCGTGTTCGCTTGCGGTCGATTGGCGGCGGCGGGCCGAGAGTCGCTCGCTCGCTGTTCGTTATTTATTTGCGGGCAATGAATTTCGGGCAATGAATGGCGGAATTGTTTGGGTTCTTGCGGCCAATTCGTTCACTTGCTTGGTCTCGTGTGCGCGATGACTTTCCTCATCAGGAATCAGAAAGATAGGTTCTGGTAAAGCCTTGGTACATCATGCATAGCCCAATCCCATCGCCCTAGACGGAGTTTAATCAGGATAGCCATATTATCCCTAGTAAATCGGCTCTCCTGCTTGCGCTCGACTGACCTGTTGCTATCATGATTCTAATCATTTTTGGAACTTTCAACTACTGGGTTTGTATGGAAGCGTAAAGTGTTGGTCACTTCCGACTGGCCTGTGCGGATGCTGAGGCCAACTTGGGCTGCATCAAGGGCACGATGGACTCGTGCTGAGGCTGCTGCGAGAGGATCTTGAACTATGGCTTGATGGGGTGTCGGTGTAGCTGGCTTGGGCTACGTGGTCGTTCCTGCTCTGCGCTGTAGGGGTACCGGACGAGGCACTGGCGCTGCTCGAATCGACATGATCGAGGCAAATGGGCGAAGGTGTTCCGTTGACGTTTGTCTTGCGCTTCTTGAAGCCTTCGTGAGGCTCGACGCGCACGCGCGTGTGCCACTTGGAAAAGCAGGTTGTGCGTTCATTCTTTCTCATGAACACGTGCAGAGGCACACCGCAGATGGTGCAACGACGGTGCGTTTGCTTGCCGCAGATGACGCAGAGCCGCTTGGCGGGAATCCTCTTGTTGTTGGCGTTGAAGGATGCCTTTCCCGCTGCCTCTGAGTCATGTTGCAGTGCGGCATCGAGGCGGATGTCGCGGGCTTGGCCGTGGTTGAAGAACTTCTGCAACTCGGGGGTTCGCTTGCGCTTACCGGCGGTCACGAGGTCCCTCGCCGCTTCCCTGGTGAGCCCAGTGGGCTTGGGCATGCTTGGCTGCATGTTGAACTCCACCTGCGCCGTATCGAGCTGCCTGCTCCTGTAGACGTGACGGACCATGTCGACAGTGAGGCGGAACGAGACAGTGCTGAGCGCTTCAGAGCGGTTCACCTTGTCGCGGAGGGCCTTTAGCCCGTCGCTGTCTTCGAGGTTGCTCTTCCTCGCAGCCTGTAAGTAGCGGTAGACCACGATGGCGTTGACAACGAGCTGCTTGTACGTGCGCAACGCGATGTTCTGGTCGCAGCTCAGATTCATGCACTGCGTGTTGGTGATCTGCTCCACGTACTGTGTGCTTCCGTCGACGCCGCCCTTTGCGACGTTGTATAGCTCCTGCGGTAAGCACTTGATGACATGCACGGGCCGCATGGGCCCCTTCAGAGCGACAAGCTTGCGCATGGCGCGCCACAGCCGGAAGTGCGAGCTCAGCACCGCCCCCTCCTCCTCGCCGAAGATGGCAGGTGGCTTGGGCGGCGCACCCGCTGTCGATGCTCTGGTGCGCCCATGTCGTGAGCTTGTCCGCCCACGGTTTCAGAGCGCGCTCCATGGCGAGCCGGGCGTCCGGAGGCACTTCAACGAGGCAGGCGTACAAACACGAACTCGTGCTGGCAGCAACGTAGAGCACGTGATCGATTTGGAGGACCACAGCTTGGTGCAAGACTTGCGCGCGGTGCTCGGCAGGTATGGCCTTCCACCAAGTCTCGTCCCCCACGTGTTCATCTGGGTGCTCACGATACGTGCGTCTACCGCGCCTCCAGGCGCGACGCGCGTCTTGATCTCGACGCTGCATAGTACTGACGATGCGTCGCACTCCGCGCCTGGAAGCCGGACGCGGGCGACTCCATCCGGCGGGACTGCGAGCCCCGGAACGGTCTTGTGCTGAATGAGGCCGACCTCGAACATGCACTCGCACCACGCGTCGGTTCGTCGACCAACGCAAGTATGTCTTCGAAGTCTTGCTGCGCAGCGGCCTCAGCACGAGCATCCTCGTCGCCAAGCTCCTCTCCTTCTTCGTCTTCGTCCCCTGTGTCCCGCTTGTCCAGGGGCACGAACTCGCTGTCGCTGTCGCTGTCGCTGTCGTCCTCCACGCGGTGGTTAGGCCTCGCCGATGCCATGATGTCGCAGTGCGGGCCCGACTCCACGTCCAAGCGCTGCGGCAGGGGCGTGCGAGCTGAGAGCAGGCACAAGGCACCCGCCAGGGCCGCCTGCAGCCGCGCGCCGCAGCGCCTGCGGCTCCAGCGCGCTCCGCGACGAAGTCGCGCGCGAGCTCCCCCCAAAGCCGCTCTGGGCGAACTGCCGAGCTCATCTCATCCTAACCACCACGCCTTCGGCCAAAATGAATAGGGGGCAGGAGCCTTGGGTCGCTTCGAGTGGGCCTCTTCAAGCTCGGCCCCATCGCTGCGTTTTTGATCGAATGCGGAACTAACTTCGCCAGACTCTAGGCCACTTTTTTGGAGCAAATCGGGAGTAAAGTACCCTCTTAATACGCTTTAGTGCCCCCTGTGCCGGGCGTCACCGAGGGACCCCCGCGTGGTAGGCGGATACGAGTAAGCATAGAGGTGTGATTGGGATATTCTCAGTCAGAGTCCGAAAAGGGCAGAGAGATTGCACCCTATTTTAATCTGGTCGGTGCTGGTGAAAGTCTAGCTGGCTGGGTATCTGTCTGTGCTGTGTGTGTGATCGAAGGGGTGGGTTCAAAAATGAAGGTCGGTCCGTCGGTCGGTCGGTCTGCGTCCCGTCGATCACGGTCAGAGCATGTTGAAGATGTTCTTCATGTCCTGGCCGTTGCTCTCGTAGGTCTGGAGCGTGGGGCCAGTCTGCCAGTTGGAGCTGGACATCTTGTGCTGGAGGGACTTGACTGGGGCGGCGGTCTGGTTGGCGGCGGCCATGCCGGACTCGAAGGAGAAGAGCTGAGCAAAGTCCGAGCCGGAGCTGCCGTGGATGCCGGCACCGACCGAGCCCCAGGAGTTGTAGGCGCGGAGGCCCTTTTGCCGCTGCTGGCTGGCCTGGGCCTGCTGGGCGACGGTCTGAGCGGGCTGGTTGGACTGAAACTGATAGGCAGAGGCTTGCTGGCTGGTCTGTTGCGAGGTGTTGCGGGAGAGCGGGGGCGCCTCGCCGCCGAGCGAGGGCGGGAAGTCGGGTGGCATCTCGGTGGAGGGCGATGCGCCGGAGCTGCCGCTGCCGTTGGAGCTGGCCTCGTTGTTGAGGAACTTGTCGAGCAGCATGATTTGGGTGTTGGTCTCCTGCCGGTGCATGAGGTTGGCGTTGGGCGCCGTGGTGGCGTGCGAGTGCATGGTGGAGGCGAGGCCGGCGTCGGCGTTGGTGGTGTTGTTCTCGGCCGTGCGGCCCCAGTCGCCGAGGAACTTTTGCGAGCTGGTGCGGCGCAGCGAGTCGATGCCGCCGAGCGCGGACGGGTAGGAGGTGAGCGTGTTGCTGGGGCCGGTGGCGTCGAGGTTATCGGCGATGCCAGCCATCCAGGAGCTGCCATACTTGCGGAACATGCCCTTTGGGCGCTGCTGCTGCTGCTGCTGCTGCTGCTGCTGCTGCTGCTGCGACTGGGACTGGTACTGGTTCGACGGCTGGTGGTGCTGGGACATGCCGAGGGAGGAGGAGCCGCGCGCCGCCGAGGACGACGCGGAGGTGCCGCCGATGGCGAGCGAGTCGAGGCCGTAGCTGTCGTAGGCTGAGGCCGAGGGCGGGGGCGGGGGCTGCGGCTGGCCGTAGGACGAGGCGCCAAAGTGCTGCGAGGAGGACTGGGTCGGCTGGGCGTAGTAGGAAGAGGAGCCGCCGTTGCTGTAGCCGCCGTTGCCGTAGGGCGAGGCGGAGGACTGGGACGGCTGGCCGCCGATGAGGGCAGCCGTGTGCGGGAGCGCCGTGGTGGAGATGGGCTTGATGGGCGCTGGTGGGAGCTCGGGCACGAGGATGTGGCCCTCGGAGATCTGGTCCTCGATGGTCTCAATCTGCTGTACAAGGTCGGGGCGGCTCTGCGTGAGCTGGGTGAAGCGCTTGCGCACCTGGCCCTTGGAGCGGCCGGGCAGCTGCTTGGAGATCTTGGTCCAGTTGCGGCCGAACATCATGGCGGCCTGGAGCAGGGTGCTGTCCTCGTTGTCGGTCCAGCCGCGGTTGCGCGCCTCCTGGCGCTGCAGGCTCTGATAGCGCGTCTTGACCATGTTCTCGGTGCGGCCCTCCATGTTCTTGGAGATGAGGGACCAGCGGCCGCCGAACTGGGCGGCGAGCTCGAGCAGGCAGCGGTCCTCGGCGGCGGTCCACTGGCCGCGGTTGATGCTGGGGTCGAGGTTGAGGAACCAGCGCTCGCGGCACTGCTTGGCGTTGCGGCCGTGGATCTGCTGCGAGATGGCCTGCCAGTTGACGGCGGAGATGTTGCTCTTTTCGGTGAAGGCCTTGATGAGGTCGAGCAGCTTGGCGTCCTCCTCCTTGGTCCACTGGCCCTTGACGAGGCCGGGCCGCAGCGCCTTCTTCCACCGCTGCACGCACTGCAGGTGGTTGCGGCCCTCGATCTCCTCGGCGATGGCGCGCCAGTTCTTCTCGCCGTGCTTGGCCACGGCGGCGCGCAGCGCCTCGTCCTCGGCGGCCGTCCACATGCGCGGCACCACGCCCGGCTTGCGCGCGCTCAGGAAGGAGACGCGCTGCAGCGCGGGCGCGGGCCCGGCGTTGTTGTAGGTGCCATTCGACAGCTGCCGCTTCGTCAGCCGCTTGTCGCTCCCGGCGTCGCTGGCGCCGCTCGAGATGCTCATGCCCTCCAGCAGCAGCCGCCCGGCCTCCGACATGCCTGCCTGCCAGTCCTTTCTTTCCCTCTTTGCCCGCTCGCCTGCCTGCCTGCCTGCCTGCCTGCCCTGCCGCTGGGCGCGGCCAGCTGCAGCGCCTGCTCCTCCCTCTCCAGCACGCCCGTCGCCCACGAGTACGCGCCGCCGCCTCCTCCTTCACGCCTTCACGCGAGCGCTTGGGTGCGAGGCGCGAGCGCGAGCGCGAGCGCGCGGGTGCGAAGCGAGCTTGCTTGCGCGCGACTCCTCCTCCCTCCGCGCGGTCGGGCAGCAGCGCACCGCAGGCAGCAGCAGCCGGCCGGGGCGGGCCTGGCGCCGAAGCGTTCGCGCGGCGTGGCCGGCTGAATCGAGCGATCGCGGTCTGCCGCCGCTCTGAACCGCGCGGAGGCCGCGCCAAGTCTCCCTTGCCTGCCCTCCCTCCCGAGTCTCGCTCTTGCTTGCTTGCTTGCTTTCTTTCCTTCTTTCCTTCTTTTTTTCTCGTCAAGGCGAGGCGAGGCGAGGCGAGGCGAGGCGAGGCGAGGCGAGGCGAGGCCGGGCGGGTGGGCGGCCGCGCGCCGGCCGGCCGCGCGCGCGCAGGCGCGGCGCACTGGGCGCAGGCGCGGGCGCAGGGCCGCGGCCGCCCGCCCGCCCGGCCTGGCTGCCAGGGCGCTCGCGCTCGCGGCGCGCGCGGCGGCGCCCTCGACTTCGAATTTTTTTCGAAAAAACACCACCAAGGAACCGAGGCTCGCTGCGCTGCTTGGCAGCCAGCGGCGCCACGGAAGAGACGTCAGCGCCAACGTCGCGCCGTGCTGCCAGCTCGCTGCGCCCGCTGCGCCGCGCCGCGCCGCGCCGCGCTGCGCTGCGCTGTCGGTCGCCGCGCGAGCCCGTGCGCACGGCCCCAGCCGCCTGACACAACCCGCCGAGCCCAGGCCAGGCCGAGCCCGCCTGGCAGGACGCCAGCACGGCGCGGCCCGTGGCGGCTGCAGGCCTCGCTCGCCCTCGCCGTCCCTCCCTCCCCGGCTGCCGCGCCCGCCCGCCCGCCCGCTCGTGCCGGGCGCCGCGCCGCCGCGCTGCACCGCGCCGCGCTCGCGCTGCGCCGCGACGCGCCGGTCCTGCAGCCGAACGGGGCGGCGCGGACTCGCCGGCTGCCCGCGTGCGGCCAGGCTGGGGCCGCGCTCGAGGCCGGGCTGGCGCGCCGCCCTGCGCTGCGCTGCGGCGCCGCCCTGCCAGCCCTGCGCCGCCGCGCGAGCCCGGCCGCCCGGCGCGCCGCGCCGCGCGCCTCGCGCGCCGCCGCGGCCTCGAGCTCGTCATCACGGCGGCATCCGCAGGAAGCGCGGCGCGGGGAGGACGAGGAAGGCGGCCTCGGCTGGGAGGAAGGCCGGCGCCGAGGCAGCCGCGCCGCGCCGGGCCAGCGGCGCCGCGGCGCCGCCGCCGCCGCGCTCGGCCGGCGAGCCCGGCGAGCCGGCGCGCGCTGAGCGGGCGCGATGCCGCGGCGCGGCGAGCAGCCGCGGGCGAGCGCCGCGGCGTCGGCCGGCGCGCCCGGCTCGCAAGTCGCCTCGCAAGAGGCACCTACCTACCTGCGAGCGCGGCCAGCGGCCACGGCGGGCAGCGCGGCGTGCGTGACGGGACAGGCGCCGAATGCCGACGCCGCGAGGGCGGCAGGCAGGCAGGCTGGCCGGCCGGCTGAAAAACGAGGTTCAACGAGCGCAGAGCGTAGGGTCGCAGCGCGAAGGCTCGCGGCGCACGGGCGGCGGCGGGTCGCGCAGCGGCCGCTGGTCGCTGGTGTTTTTCTTTCTTGTCTTGCGACATCCATCATCAGGATGATTTTTCAGGATCGATGCGAGGCGGAGCGAGGCAAGGCAAGGCGAGGCAAGGAGGCAGAAGCTCGGGCGAGCAAGCAAAGCAGCAAGGCAGTTGTGGGGCGTGCAGGCGCTGAACTGCGCTTTCTTCGGCTCAATCTCGGAGGCGCACCTGGCCGGTGGCGGCATGGTTGGGACTCCGAGTCCGGCAGTGGTCCTCCGACTCGTGATCGACGACGAGCGAGCACCGCACTGCCTGCACTGCAGTGCAACGAGCGCACGACAGCAGCGGTGGCAGGGCAGAGGCCGTGGCGCCCTGCAGTGAGTGGCGGCGGCGCGGCGCCGCGCTGACAGTGAGCGCGTTTTGCAGGCCCGGCCGCCCGAGGCTCCGGACCGGAGACGCACGCTCACTCACGAACTGCGAGCTGTCACTGCACGCAGTTCTTCTGTCACCGGTGTAGCCAACGGGAGTTCTCGTCCGGGGCTGCGGCCTGGCCCTGCGTGGCGTGCGAATTCGGAGCACGCCAGACGCGCCAGACGCGCAAGACGCAGAGTCCAGTGGTGATGGGCCCATGGCACGGACCTGCCACTGCTCGCTCACTCAGCTGCTCAGCGCGGTCAGTGCCACAGTGGCTGCCGGTGGCCTCGCCTGGCTGCCAGGATGGTCTCTCGATTCGGCAACGTGGATGGAGCTCGGCGCGGAGTCGCAGACCTTGGCAGGCTGCAGCTTCACTCAGGCACAGGAGCTGCTGGCTGGCTGGCAGCTGCCTCGCGCCGAAGCACAGCGCAGCTGCGCTGACCCTGGCTCGCGGACATGCATGCGATCATCGCGATGCGTGCCGTGGCCGCTACCTACGAGCGAAACGGAGGAGGCGCCTCGCTGGCTGTCGTGCATGGCCGCGCGCTGGAGCACGTTCGCGGGGAGTTGGAGGCGCCGCGGACCAAGAGCGGCGGCCGCGCGTTGCGCAGCGCCGCAGCCAGGCCTGCGCTGCACCTCAGGCTGTGCTAACCAGCCAGTGCCACGCCACCCGGCCACCACCACCGTGACTGGCACGGCAGGCGGCGCGTGGCTGTCTGTCGTACCACGCCACGCCTGGTGGCCAGGCTACTCGACTTTGTTGACTTTTGGTTGATCGCGGACACACCTTGGCAAGTTGCAAGGGCCAGCCGGACCAATTTCCTGGGTGACCTGCACTGCCAGCGGCAGCAGTGGACGAGCGCGGCGGGTGCCGTTCTACTAGTAGGCCAAGTAGCACTGCCACGCGAGCAAGTGACAGGCAGCAAGCCCCGGACCAGCGCGGGAGGCAGGCCGCGAAAGTTCAACAACCAACTTCACCCGTACTGTCAACGAGGCTGTGAGGGCTGGCGGCTCGTGCTCCCTCCCACTCTTCATCTTGCTGAAGACTTGCTCGTCTTGCTTGCCTTCCTTGCTTGTTCAATCGGTGTCCGAACACCGGCCAGGTCCCTTGAACAGCTTGAACAGCTTCACGTGGAGAAGCTACGGGAACGCCTAAACGTCAGCACTGGCAGAGCCTCGCGCTGCCAGTGGTGGCTTGGCGGGTGATGGTGGGCGGCGTCCGCCATGGTGACCACCGTGACGCAAATAACCATGGGGCCGCCAGTGCCCGCCAACAAGCCGCGTCACCAGACCTCGCGAGATTCTCTGCAAGGGCTGCGTCCGACGACCTTGGCAACCCTGCCTGGCGACCGCGAGTCTGAGGCTCTGAGCTTCGCGTGAATGCCATGCCATGCCACGCCACGCCTCTGCCAGTGAGACCAGCCAGGTCGGACCTGAACTCCTGGTGTGCCTCCGAGTTCGAACGATGCTTCCTTTTTGGTTGATGTGAATGAAGAAGTCAGACTGGGATGCCTTTCACGGCGCCTCACAACCCTCACCACAAGGTACGCGCGTAGCGCCTCCGTGAGAGTGAGAGTCATGGCCGGTCTGCCAGTCTGGCGGCCGGAGCGTGGGCGGTGCATCGTGCCTCATCCTCTTTCTCTCGATTTCAAGGTCTGAACTCTGTCCACCGCGCATCGCAAATCTCCTCCTCCCCCAGCCACAGTCAACGTGTTGTACTTGCAATTTCTCTCGACAAGCCTACCTTGCTTGCTTGCTAGCTTGCTAGCTAGCTAGCTTGCTGGCGTATCGGCATGGCGAACCGCACGCATTTGGCAGGTTGCGTCTAGCTATACTTGTGAATGAGCTCCTCGATGGCCATGGCGAGCAGCTGGACGCCGGTGTGGACGCCGTTGCGGTCGGCGGCGTCGGAGGGCGTGGAGTTGGCAAAGTCGATGAGGCGAATCGCAGCGCGGCCGTTGCAGTGGAGAAAGAGCAGGGAAGTGCCCACGAGCTCATAGTCCGCGTAGATGCGGGACTCGGAGAGGGCGTGCTCCACGGTGTGCAGCTCGTCGACGAACTGGCGCGCGAGGCCAAGGTCAAAGCCCTCCTCGTTGTAGAGGTAGTGCTCGAGGCGCTCGAGGAACTGAAAGCGCGTCTCGATGGAGCGCGAGTCGGCCTGCGAGACGCGGTAGTCGCCGTGCACGAGGGCGGTGAGGCGAAAGGCGAGCTCGCGCGAGGTCGTGGTGGCGTCGCGGAAGGCGAGGTAGTCGCGCTTGCCAAGCTTGCCCTCGGCCAGGCAGGGCGGGCCGTTGCGGTCGCGCACGAGCTCCTGCCAGATGCTCTCGGCGCGGCCCGGCGAGAGCTCGGTCTCAAAGGTGGCGTACTTGTTGTAGTAGTCCGGCTTGGGGTCGTTGGGGCAGTCGGCGCGGAACGAGCGCAGGCCGAGCTTGACGTCCATGATGGAGACCGCCTCGGCGGCCTGCGGGTCGAGCGAAGGCGCGCGCACGAGCGTGGCGGCGTCCGAGATGACCATCTCGCGCGGGCGCGCCGACTCGTTCACGCGGATGAGCCGCGGCATGACGCGCGACAGGCTGTCGGGCTGCGCCTCATCCCAAGCCTTGCGGTAAAAGGCGACCTCGTCGTCGAACTGCGCCGGCTTGTCCTCGCGCTTGACGATCTCGCCGCCGCGCGCCGAGATGTTGCCGTGCGCGCCGCCCACCTGCGCCGGCCCAGCGCGCGGCGCCGCGCTTGCCAGGCTCGCCGTCAGGCAGCCGCGCAGAAAGTCCACGCCGTGCAGGTAGCCCTCGTCCACGCCGCCGTCGCGGATCGGAAACACGTGCGCAAAGTCGATCATGCGCACGCGGAGCTCCGGCTGCTCCGCCTTGCCGTCGTACACCACGAGCAGCGAGCTGCCGTACATGCGCCACTTGGGCGCGCGCCGCAGCATCTCCTCGATGCGGTCCAGCTCACCCACCAACTTCGCCATGAGCGCGTGGCGCAGCACGCGCCCGTCGAAGAAGAACTGCTCGATCGCGTTCTGCATCGAGTCCTCCGTAATGCTCATGGCCCAGTCCCGCGACGACTTCCACTCCTCGCCCGTGCTGCGCCGCCACACCTTCATGCCCACGATGCGGAACCCGATCTTCTCCTGCGGCGGGTACTTCTTCTTCTCCCTCGCCATCTTCTCCGGCGACGCCGTCTCGTCGTACGTCTGTGTGCCCATCTTGAGGTCCAGGATGCACGGCCGCTCCAGCCCGTACGTCAGGTTCTCCAGCTTCAGGTACACCGCCTCGCCCAGGCGCTCTAGGCCCATGTACTTGGGAATGAAGTCCCTGATGGCCTCGCCCTTCTCCGTCGCCTCGCGGTAAAAGTCCGCCTCCAGCTCGCCCCTGCTCTTGCCCTTGCCGGGCTGCGCCGGCTGGAACGGCTTCAGGATCATGCCCTCCTTGACCAGGATCGGCGGGCCCTTGTCCTTCTTGCTCCCGTGCCCGCCCACCGCGTCCAGCGCGCCCAGCTCGCCGCTGCCGCCGTCTGCCGCCGCCGCCGCGCTGCCGCCGCCGCGCGCCTCGCCGCGCCGCCGCGCCGCCGCATGGTTCTCCTCCCACCGCCGCCACACCAGGTACGCCAGCGCCACCGCGCCGGCGGCCGCCGCCGCCGCGCGCAGCTGCCCCTCCGACACCATCGCCGCGCCGCCGCGCCGCGCCGCGCGCCCGCCGCGCCGCGCTCGATCCTGATGCCGGTCTGCTCCGCTGCGCCGTTGCGGACTCACCAGCGAGGCCTGACTTGGCTCCACGTGGACCGCCTCACTCTCGGGCTGGCCTGCGCACCCTTGGCCGGCCTGCCTCCAAGTCGTGGTCGGCGGCGCGCAAGAGCTCTTCTACTAGAGGCTGTTGCAGGCAAGCTCTCCCTGCTGGGCTGGAGCACGTCGGGGTGCCGGGCTTCTTCTTCTTCATCATGCGCGTAATCCTTTCCGAGTCCTCCGAACGTTCGTGGTACCGGGTACGTACAGGTTCTCGATGCTGGAGGAGGTCGAGGCGCCGGGCGGCCCGGGCCTCTTCTCCCTGCTTGTAAATCTTCGTCGTGGAGATACCAGCTACGCAACTGCCAGTGAGCGGCCGTGCGACACCGTGCGATGCCGGCCTGCGATGCTCTTGCTGCGCAGCCTGCGCAGCCGGGGTCGAGGTTCGCGGTCTACTACGCATCTCTGCGTCAGGGTCTGTCTCCGGCCGTTGGTGGTTCCGGGTACCTGGTACCGACAGCGACCTCGCGACGCGGCAGAGCCGCCAGAGCGCGAGACGGCGGCGATGGATGCGAAGGGGCAAAAGTCGTCCAAGGGGGGGCACCCCTCGCGCCGAGTTGGAGGGGGCGCTGTCGTGCGCGCGCACCAGCAAAGAATTTGTGAATGAACATCGGTGTGCAAAGAGAGAGGGAGAGTGAGGCTCGAGGAGCCAGAGTCAAGCAGCGCTGTTGAAGATTCGCGACACGAAGGTCGGAGCTCTTGGCAGCGCCGCCACTGTGCAGTGCCAAGGAAAGTGTGTTCTCTCCATGCTGCAGTGCTGTTCAAGTTTGCAGTGCCAAGGAAAGCTCGCTCTCTTCATCCTGCAGAGCTCTCTTCGTGGCAGGTGACGGTCTTCCAGTGGTTCACCATCCTCCATCCTTTTCAATACCAAGGATTGTTTCATCCAGCTTTAGGTAAGCGGCAAAAAAGGCTCGGCTTCCACACCATCAGAACCCGTGTCGCCCGTGGAACCCGAGGCAACCTCATCCGCAGTGGTAGCATCCCCGGTCTCCGCAGGGACGGTAGGCGCAGCAGATACAACAGACGCGGACTTGGCGCCCGCCCTGGGCTCATCGTCCTCACGAGGGAAAATGTCCATGTTGTCGCGCTCGATGACGGTGCCGCTGACGCGAAAGCGCTCGTAAATCTCATGCTTCTTGAGGTGCAAGATCTCGCGCAGCTGGCCCGAGGAAAAGTTGGAGAGTCCGCAAGCGATCTCCTTGCCGGAGAGATCGACAATGGAGACGCTCTCGTAGGAGGTGAAGTTGCCCTGCACGGCCTTGACGCCAGGCGCGAAGAGCGTCTTGTGCGCGAGCACGGCGTCGCGCGCGCCGTCGTCAACGGTGATGGCGCCGCGGCGGGGCAGACTACGGATCCAGCGCTTGCGCTCGCGCGGCGGGTGGGCAACCCGCTCAAAAGTGGTGCCAAAGGCGAAGCGCTTGCCGCTCTCGCGACCCGCCGCGCCGCCCTTGACCTCGGCCAGCTCATTCGCCACGTACTCGGGTATCCTGGAGCAGTCGTCGGCGTGCATGATGATGGTGCGCACGCCGAGCGAGGTGGCCAGCGAGGCAGCCGTGATCTTGGCCGCCATGCCGCCCATGCCCCACTCCGACTCGTCGCCCGAACCGAGCGTGCACGTGCGGCGCAGCTCGGCGAAGTCCGTCACGAGGGCCAGACGCCGCGCGTTCGGGTCCTTGCGCGGGTTCGCCGTGTAAACGCCATCCACGTCCGTCATGAGAAAGACCAGGTCGGCGTGGATCATGTTGCCCACCATGCAGGCCAGCTTGTCATTGTCGGCCTTGATCTCCTGGATCCCGACCGGGTCATTCTCGTTCACGATCGGGATGACGCCCAGGCCAAAGAGCGCGTCGAAGGTGTGTCGCGCGTTCTGATACTGCGTGCGGTCCTGAAAGTTCTCGTACGTCAGCAGCACCTGCGCGCACTGCTGGCCTAGCGACGAGAAAAGCATGTCATACTTGGCCACCAGCCGTACCTGGCCAATGGCCGCCAGCGCCTGCCGCGCGGACAGCTCCGCGGGCCGCGCGCGGAAGCCCACGCGCTGGCACCCCGCGCCCACCGCGCCCGACGACACCAGCACCACCTCGTGGCCCGCTGCGCGCAGCTCCGACAGCACCTCCACGGTTGTGGCCAGGTGGACCAGCGCCAGCTGCGTCGCGCCGCCGCTCGCCTCCTGCAGCACGCTCGACGTCCCGATCTTGACCACCACGCGCAGCCCGCGCCGCTCGCCGCCCTTGTCGCGCCCCGCCATGCTCCCGGCGCGCCGCGCGCTCCCGCGCTCCCGCGCTCTGCCCTCGCTCGCGCTCGCGCTCGCGCTCTGCCGCGCTCGCCGCCAGCCAAACGCCGCAGCCGCCCGCCAGACCGCGCCGCGCGCGCGACCCAGCGGCGCGCCGCCCGCCGCCGCGCAACTGCCGCGCGCGCCGCGCCGCGCCGCCGCCGCGCGCCGCCCGCCCGTCCGCCCGCCCGCCTGCCTGCCTGCCTGCCGCCGCGCCGCGCCGCGCCGCCGCTCTCGCCTCGCCGCGCCTCGGGCCGGGTCGGGTCTGGGGCGCGGGCATGGCGGCCGCCGGCGAGGGCGCCGCGGCGCTCGACGCCGTGTTCATGGCGGCGGCTGAGCGCGCCGGCGGCGTGCAGCCGCTGCTCAGCGCCTTCTTCGGCTTCATGCACCGCCGCACGGACTTTTACTGCGTCATCCCCGACGGCATGGACGCCGCGCCGCACGGCTTCCGCCACGGCGTCGCCGAGGCCATGGTGCTCCAGGCCTTCCGCGCTTACCCGCTCAAGGACCTCAATGGCCAGCCCAGGCGGCAGAGCAGGAGCAGCTCCAGCGAACCAGGACCACAGGCAGCGGCGCCCAAACGGGCCACGTCCCAGGCAGAGGCCAAGCCGGCTTCGTCCGGAGCCGCGGTCAAGGCTTCGTCCGGAGCCGCGGTCAAGGCTTCGTCCGGAACCGCGGCCAAGGCTGCGTCCGGAGCCGCGGCCAAGGCTGCGTCCGGAGCCGCGGCCAAGGCTGCGTCCAGGCCTGAGCGGCAGGCCGGCCTCCAGCAGGCCGGCGTCCAGCAGGAGCTTGCCTCACTCGCCACGCAGCTGCAGCTCACGGACGACGGTAAGCAGGTCCCGCTCGCCGGCAACGGCGGCGTCACCGACCGCTACCACTGGAGCCAGACGCTCGAAGAGCTCACCATCTACTTGGACGTGCCAACCGGTACAGACGCCAAGCGCATCGACTGCTCCATCCGTGCTACCGGTCTGCGCGTGGCGTTGCGCCCAGTTCAAGGCGCCAATGCCGCCGCCGAACCGCTGCTCCTCCTCGAGGGCACCTTCCCGGACTCGGAGCGCGTCAAGGCCGACGAGTGCTTCTGGTCCCTCGAGCGCTCCACGTCCACCATGGCCATCTCACTCACCAAGACGCGCGAAACGTGGTGGCCCGCCATCCTCAGCGGCGAGCCCGAGATTGACACGACCCAGGTGGACTCCACGCGCCGCATTGAAGATTACGACGAGGCCACCCAGGCCACCATCCGCAAGGTCATGTTCGATCAGCGCCAGCAGGCGCAGGGCCTGCCCACCAGCGACCAGCTTGCCGAGGCGAGGTGGGCCGAAGCTTTTGGCGAACAGGCGAGCAAACGAGAGCCATATGCCAGCAGCTCGCTCGGGAGGAGTTGAGCTTGACTCTCCAGCTAGCTAGCTAGCTGGCTGGCTTGCTGATGGAGGGGCCACGACAGCCAGCGAGGAACGACATCTCTAGCTTTGCACAGCTTCGCTGAACCCTTGCCGTGCCCATGTTGTTAACCAGCAACGAAAACGTGAAAAGGATCCGCGTCAGGTCCGTTCTTCTCCTCCCGCACAAATGGCCGAGGTGAGCGCGGCCTGGGCAGTCCTACTCCTCCTCCTGCAGTACCGGTGATCCGCTCGAGCTTTCGGCACGCCTCACAGAGTCACGGCGGCTCGCGGCGGCTCGCGCGGCCTTCAGGCTCCTGTGGCGAACTGCGCGCCGCTCGCAATTGGACCGCATGCGATGCAGAAATCACCTCTGGCTGCAATGCAGAGCGAGCTTGCTCGCTCGAAGCCTTGCACAGCAACGCTGGCGCTAGCTCGCTCGCTCCTCGAGTCTCGGGAGCGCTGCGCGGCCGCGCCACCCTCCTCCGCCCTCGCATTCCGCCCTCGTTGACTGCCGCCAAGCGCGAGCGACCGCGACGACCCGGAGCAACCGACGAGACGGCGAAACGAAACGAGAGGAGCCCTACTACCGTCCGTACCAGGGTAACGTTACGACAAGCCGAGGTAAGTAAGTAAAAGTAAACGAGGCTTGGCGAAGTCGATGTCGTCAGTCCTGCCAGGAGGCACTAGCCTTCCATCTCGAGCTGCAACCCGGACCAGACCGCCCGGCCGCCATGGACCGCGAATGGGCCGGTTGCAGCATCTGGGAAAACCCGCTTGCCCGGCGGCAATTTCACGCTGCTCGCGCCGCTCCTTGCGCGCGGCGGCCGGCCGCGACTCGGCTCGCATCGAGGCCGCGCCGCGTGGCGCAGCCTCAGCCTGACTCTGAGCGAGCGGGCCTCATTCTGATCCTGCGCTCGAGCCTTCTTCCGCGACGTCCAAGCCGGACGAGGTGAAGAGTGATCTGAGTTGGTTCTTTCCTGCCAGTGCAGGGGTGCAGTGCCGCACGTTGAGCGCGGCCCGGCGCCAGCAGACCCGTATCCAAACCCAGATCTCCAGCGCCGCAACCAAGCGGACCCCGACTCCGCTCGCGGCGGCGGCGGCGGCGGCGGCGGCGGCGGCGGCCTCCCCGCGGCGCGCGGCGCTGCGTGGGACGCGCAGAACCCGGGACCGGCCGCGGCGGCGCCGGCAGGAGCAGGAAGAAGGGAAAGATGCTGAGCGCGGCCGCGCACGCGAGCGCGAGGACGGTGGCGCGGCTGAGCGCGGGGGCGCCGCCCGCGCTGGCGAGGGGCATGGCGTCGGCCGTGGACCTCAACGTGCAGCGCGTCAAGGACGTCATCAACGTGGCGGATCAGGCGCGCAAGGTGCACCGGTGGACGGTCTCGGCCGATGTCACGGTGCTGCAGGCGACGCGCCAGATGGTGGAGCACCGCACCGGCGCACTCTGCGTGACCGAGGGCGATCAGATCGTGGGCATCATCACGGAGCGCGACTACCTCACCAAGGTGCTGCACTGCGGCAAGACCTCCGACAAGACGCCCGTGCACGAGATCGCCACCATGGGCAATCAGCTCATCGTAGCCACGCCCGATGATGTCATGCAGGACTGCATCGACGTCATGGTCATGAAGAACATCCGCCACCTGCCCATCGCCGAGAGCGACGGCACCATTGTCGCGCTTCTCGACATCAAGGACATTGCCAAGGCGCTCGCGGACGAGCGCCACGTTACGCTGCACACGCTCAACGAGATCCGCGCCGAGAAGATGCCCATTCACGACGGATAATGTCCGCTCGTTGACTCGTCCTTGGAGGAGAGCTCCGCCATAACAGCAGAGCGCTTCTGTCTATCCTGTCCATCAACCCATTGCACACATACGAACGAATTCTTTTTTTTTTTTTCTTTTTTTTCTCAAGAACACCTCGATCTTTGAGCGTGGGCGCCTCGTGCGACCTGGACTTTTTCCTTTCTCCCGACGGCGTCTTTCACCGCCTCGTGGCGCAATGCGCGACATACGCGCTGAGCGAGGGCGTCCCCTCCACGTCTCGTTCCAGGCAGCCCTCGCCGCCCGTGGTGGACCGCAAGAAGGCGCGCGGGTTTTTCAGCAGCGGCCGCCCCCCAAAAATCTTCAAGCTGTGTGTGTCCATGTTCGAGGGGCAGATGGCACGGACGAAGCCGGCATCGAGGACGTGGCAGCGACGGCTTCCTCTGCACCCTTCTCCGACGACGGCATCGGTCCGCTCGACTCGGACAAGCGTGGCACGATCTTGCCGCGGTACCCAGTGCCCAAGCTCCCTGCTGGTCTCACGAGCCACGTCTTCCTCAGTCCCAAGGAGGACTATAATGGCGGCCTCGCGCAGCGCCGCGGACCGGCTCCGCGCCCGCGGGCTCCACGTTTGGATCTCGCAGAATTTTCGGGCCAACCTTTACATGCAGGCCATGGTGGACGAAGTGCGCAGCATGCTCACCTCCGTGCTCGTCCTGGCGCAGGGCGTCTTTAGCAGTGCCGCCGTGCAACGCGAGCTTCGCCAGGCCGTGGACTGCGGCAAGACGATTCTTTGTGCGAACGAGACCATCCCGGACCGCCCGGGCTTTGCTCCTTCTGGCGACTACATCAAAACTACCTACTACGAGGAAGAGGCCCTTTTTGGCCGAGCTCACTCGTCGTGCTCTCCAGTGAGATGATGCGCGCGACTTCGTGTGCCGCATTGGTCCGAACGAGTCGAGCCACGTGTTTCTTTGCCATGACAACGCGGGTATCGCCGGCGACCTCGCCCGCAAGCTCGAGCGCCGCGGTGTCGTCGTCGCCGGGACGCAGGGCGCGGGGATCGCTTCAGATGGGGCAGTGAGCGGGTCGCGCGTCGTGGTACTCGTGCTCACCGCGGGCGTCTTCTCGAGCTCCGCCGTCCGCGAGGAGCTCCGTGTTGCTGTGGATCTTGGCAAGCGCGTCGTGCTGGTCCACGAGGCAGACCCCTTTCGGCCAACCTTTGCGCCTTGGTCTGCCTACGTCGCATCGGTGCCTTCGTTTCTGTCCTTTCTTCTGGCCGACCCGGGCGCCTCGCTTGCGCTGCGTCGCAAGTATTTCGAGCAAGAGGCGTTCATGTCCGCACTTGCGGACGCCTGCTTTCGGTATTGAAAATGTTGAAAAAGTTGGGTTGTTTTTTTCAAGCTCGTTGCATCGCGCACAGGCGCGGCCTGTGTCCTCGCAGAAAAACGAAGGAACGTTCCGGCCAATCATTTGCGCATTCAAGTTCTGTGAGGGGGACTGGCGTAACTATGCGCGAGCAAGCCAATTGTGGTTGCGGCAATTTGCAGAGGCCACATCTACTTGTCCGTATCGTGCATGCAAAGTCCGGGCTCGACGTGCGCGACTCGCGCCAGTGGCAAGAGCGGTGTGTACAAGTACCTGCGCGCCGCGCAAATCCGGACTGCAGGGTGACCTGGGCGAATCTGGCGTCGGATTGCAAGGAAGCGGCGGCCTGAGATGTTGGATCGAAAGACGAACCCGCTGCGTCAGATGTGAAAACGACACACAAGAAGCTGGTCTTTTGAGGTCCCGCTGAAGGAGAAGGAGTTCATTCCGGGGCGCGGTGCAGGCACTCTCAACTTTTTTAAGATCTTTCGCGCATGCATCGATGAGCCGGCCTGATGCAAACACCTCAACTCAGGCCTCCACGAGCAGCACCAGACGAGGCCCAACGCTTTGATGCAAGTTCCCGAGGCCCACCTTCATTCCCCGCGTTCCCGTCATCCGCGGCAAGTTTCCCACCCTTGCCGCGCAGTGCGGCCCGCGCGCCTCCGCCGGCCGTCTGCGGCGCGCAGCCGGCTCAGCCTGCCCGCGGCCCAACCCCGACCGACGGCCTCCGGCCCCCCGGCGGCCGCGCGTGGCCGCCGCGCCGCCGCCTATGCCAGTGTGACCCACTTCATGGCGCCTGGTGAGAGGCAGCGCGCGCACGTGCGCGCGCCGTACCTGCCGCTTGGCGCACGCCGCGCCGCGCAGCGCAGCGCCGCGCCGCGCCGCGCGGGGGCGGGGGAGGGCGCGGGCGCGCCGCGCTCGGGCCAAGGCCGCCGCAGCAGCCCTTCCTCCCACCCGCACGCAGCGCGCCGGCACGCGCCAACGAGGCAGGCCAGCGCGGCGGCGGCATCCACGGGCAGCAGCAGACCCACATCGCCGCCGCCGCAGCTCCGGGCGGGCGGGCGCGCGGCGCGAGGCAGCGCGGCTCGCGCGCACGCGCGGCGCCCGCCGCCGACACGGCCCACGCGCGCGCCCACGCAGCGGCGCACGCAGGCAGCCAGCCGCGCAGACGAGCGCGGTGAGGACGACCGGGAGGCCGCCATGGGCAGGAAGCAGAGCAATGGCTGGTACATGGCCGACACGGCGGCCGAGGCCGTGAGCGCCATCCAGGACGGCGAGGCCATGATCTAGTGCGTTGCGCCAGATACGGACAGACAGGCAGGCAGGCGGGCGGGAGGGCGGCTCGCAGAGGGGCAGGCAGCAGGGCCGAGGGCTGCGGCGCAGGCAGGCGGCGTGCGGCAGGCAGCGGCGGCGAGCGCGCGGGCGGCCTGCGCGGTGCAGCAGCTGCGAGGGGCGGCCGGCCAGCCAGCCAGGCAGGCGGTCAGGCGGGCGGAGAGCGAGCGAGCGAGAGAGGGGAGACGGGCGCGGAGGAGGAGGGGAGAGAGAGGACCCGCGAGCGGCGAATGACTGACCTCGGACGGGACTCGTGGAAGCAGCCTGCACGACGAGGACATCGGCGAGGCGCACTCCCTCACGCTGGCGAAGGCGCTCAAGGGCAACATGACAGTTACGGGTCTATCGTGAGTTGACGGTCTGCGTGGGCGTGACCGAGGCGGGCTCACCGCGCCCGATCGGCGCGCGGCGTCGCGACCGCGCCGGTTAGACCTGACACCACAGTTAAGAACTTGAATGGATGAACATTGACTGTGAAAATGTCAGAACTCGGATGAAAGACAAACTCACACGAACTGGCTGCTCGCTTGGCCTCTCGCGGAGCGCAGAATCGGGGGAAGCAACATCGGCGCCGCGGGCACGGCCGCCGTGGCGAGGGCGCTCGAAGGCAGCACGACGCTCACATTTCTGAAGTAAGTTAGTTCAAGCAAAAGGGCGCGGCCGTCAGCGGACCGCTTGGCGCGAGCCGCCCGCCCGCCGGCCGTCTGCGCGCTTGCGACGGCTCGAGCCGCGCGCAGTGGCCTGACGCGGCGCGGCGCGGCGCGGCGAGGGGAGGCGAGGCGCGCGGGCGAGCTGAGAGGCATCGCAGCTCCTGCAGGAGAACACCTAGCTAGAGAGACTGACTCACGTGCCTGGCCACTCGGACCGCGCGCGCGCCATGCCGTATGGACGCCTGCTCTCGGACCGCAGCCTCGGTGACAACAACATGGGCGACGCGGGCGCCGAGAGGCTGGCGGCCTGGCTGGGGGGCAGCGCAACGATCGAGATGATGTGGTACGTCGGGCGCGCGGCGAGAAGGCAGTCGGGTGCGCGATGCGCTGGCGGGCGGGCTCGCCAAGCGATGGCGCGCGGCGAGCGACGCCGAGGCCGCCGCCGCAGCCGCACGGGACGAGCGAGAGGAGAGGGAGAGCGAGAGGGCCCCGGCTCGCGCGGCGGGGTGAGGCACGCGTAACGACTGATGAAGGGAGTGAGTGCGCTCTCGCGTTTTGGAATCGCAGGCTCCATGCCAACTACATCGGCGACAAGGGCGCGCGGGCGCTTGCGCGCGCGCTGCGGCGCAATCGGTCATTGGAGATCCTGGGGTGAGTTGAGAAGCGCGGGCTGCGCCGCGCGCAAGCACGCGAGAGTGCAAGAGCGCGGGCGGGCGGGTGGGCAAAAGACAAGCGAGCGAAGAGGAACGAGCGAGCGGCGGCGGGGCGAGCGGCAGGGCGAGCGGCTGGGCGGGCGGCAAAGCTCGCGCGGCGGGGATTAAGAGAAGTCCATTCGCACGGCGCCGCGGGATTCGAGCGCGACGGACATGGCTGACGAGAGCGTGATGACAGCCTGCATTCAAACAAGATCGGCAATGCTGGCGCGGAGGCGCTGGCCGGGGCCATGGAGGAGAACCGTTGGCTCACGGAGCTGCAGTACGTTCAATTACCACATCTGCGCAAGCCTCGGCGTCGCTGCGAATGACGCCTTCTCTCGTTTGACACACACTGGAAGCTAACCACTTTCGCGGCCCTCAATCTTTAGCCTCATCACGGACTCATCGATCTTGGATAGGATCGACGCGGCAATCCAGCGCAACCAGGAGAACCTGGAGGGCGCGCAATTCGACGCGGCGGTGCAGACGGTGGTGCGGGGCGGGGGCAAGCGGCCGTGGGGGCGGTGCAAGCTGATGATCGTGGGCCAGGGCGAGGCTGGCAAGTCGTCGACCCAGCGGTCCATGTGCAAGCAGGCGCCGGTGGCGGAGCACGTGTCGACGCAGGTGGCGGACGTGCTGCGCACGCGTGTGCAGGGCGAGGACCTGGCGCTGATTGACTCGGACGTGGGCGAGCTGGCGGAGCAGGTGCGCAAGGAGGCGCTGCTGCTGCTGCTGGCGGAGGCACCGGAGCCGGTCTCGGCCGGAAGGACTCGTCGTGCGTGGCTTCCGCTACGGCAGGCCGCCGAGGCTCTTGGCCAAGGCGTACGCGCTTCACTGCGTCGCGGCTCGGGCGGCTCCTCGACGGCGAGGGACGCGCCTCTGCCCACGGACACGCCCCGCACCCCGGTGCTCTCAGAGGAAGAGACGGCGCAGCAATTCGAGCTGACGGAGGCGGACCAGGCGGTGCTGTGCGGCGAGGCCGAGGTGGGGTCGGACGTGAGCTTCACGATCTGGGACTACGGCGGCCAGCAGGTGTTTTACGCGCTGCACCACATCTTCCTCACGGACAGGGGCCTGTACCTGGTGGTCTTCGACATGCGTGAGGTCCTTCGGCGTGAGACGCGCAGCAAGGCGGTGGAGTACCTGCGCTTCTGGCTCAACAGTATCGAGCTGCACGCGCAAGGTGCACCGGTGCTCCTGGTCGGCACCCACTTGGACCAGGTACACCGTGCGGCTGACTTGCGCCTGGTGGACCGCACACTGCGGGCGCCCCCGCTTCAGGCGGACAAGATTCCCACGTTGGTCAAGCCGGCGGGGCACCGCGTGTTCTTCGCGGTGGACAACAGCAGCAGCGACCCGGAGCGGGCATCGGAGCTGCGCAAGGCCGTTGTGGCAGCGGCCTTGCAGCAGGACTACATGAAGCAGGAGGTACCCCTGGCATGGCTCAAGGTGCACGAGGAGCTCCTGCTCACGAAGGAGCCCTTTGTCGCGTACGAGACGGTCCTGGAGATGGCAGGACGCTACGGATGCTCCGGTGCGGAGGTGGACGCGATGCTGCTGTACTTTCGCGGGCTTGGGGTGGTGGTGCACTTGCGTGGATCGGAGACGCTGGCGCGCGTCGTAGTCCTGGAGCCCCAGTGGCTGTTGGACAAGCTGGCTTGCGTCATCGCAGCCGATATACACGTTGGCGCAACGCAGCTGGAGCTCGAAAAGACCGGCAACCCTGTGCTTCAGGCTGCCTTTCAGCGGCTGCGGCGCGACGCGCTCGCCTCGCGCGCCTTGCTCGAGTGGCTCTGGCGTGGGCAGGAGGTGGATTACCTGCTGGCATTCATGGAGGAGAACATGCTCATTGCGTTTTGGGCCTTTGGCGACGACGCGCGCGCCGACGAGGTCTACATGGTCACTGGCCTGCTGGGCGTGCTGGACGGCGCCGCGCCGCTCGAGCTGGGCGACTTCTCGCCTGGCTTGGCCTGCGAGCTGGACTGCAGCCGGCTGTATCTGCCGGACGGCGTCTTCGAGCGCCTCATCGCGCAGGCGGCTAACTACGCCGCGCACCTTGGCGTCGATGCGCTGCAGCCGCAGATCGGCCGGCACGCAGCGCTCATGGCGTTTGGCTCGGACCGCTTCTCTATCAGCGTGCAAGGCGATGTCTTGCGCATCACGGCGGATGCGGCGGCCGAGCGCCCGGTGCTTGTCCTCAAGCTGGTCGTCTCTATGTTCCGCAAGCAGCAGGAGGCCGTCTTTGCGCGTCTGCCCTGGGAGCTCATGGTGGTGAGTCCGGTTTCGGGTGCAGTCGTGGCGTACGTGGCGCTTCTCGCGCTGTGGGCCCCGGGCTCCACGAAGCGCGTCGAAGCGGTGCGCCCTCGCAAGACCAAAGTGTCTGTGGGGGAGTTCGACCGCTTCTTCCAGGCCGGCGCACATTTCGACCCGGACGCTGATGACGACGAGCCCGTTCAGCTGGCCGTGCCGGCGCTTGGTCCGGACGAGTCGAGCCACGCGTTTCTCTGCCACGACAACGCGGGTATTGCCGGCGACCTCGCCCGCAAGCTCGAGCGCCGCGGTGTCGTCGTCGCCGGGACGCAGGGCGCGGAGCTCGCTTCAGATGGGGCAGTGCGCGGGTCACGCGTCGTGGTGCTCGTGCTCACCGCGGGCGTCTTCTCGAGCTCCGCCGTCCGCGAGGAGCTCCGCGCTGCTGTGGATCTTGGCAAGCGCGTCGTGCTGGTCCACGAGGCAGACCCCTTTCGGCCAACCTTTGCGCCTTGGACTGCCTACGTCGCATCGGTGCCTTCGTTTCTGTCCTTTCTTCTGGCCGACCCGGCCGCCTCGCTTGCGCTGCGTCGCAAGTATTTCGAGCAAGAGGCGTTCATGTCCGCACTTGCGGACGCCTGCTTTCTGTAGGTAAGTAAGAAATGTTGTTGTTTTCAAGCTCGTTGCATTGCGCACAGGCGCGGCCTCTGTCCTCGCAGTAAAGGTTCCGGCCAACCATTCGCGCATTCAAGTTCTGTGGTGAAGACTGGCGTATGCGCGAGCAAGCAAGATTTGGTTGCGGCAATTTGCAGGGACCAAATCTACTTGTCCGTATCGTGCATGCAAAGTCCGGGCTCGGCGTGAGCGACTCGCGCCGGTGGCAAGCGCCTTGTGTACAAGTACCTGCGCGCCTGGGCGAATGAGACGCAGGAGTTCAAGGCAAGCTGCGGCCTGAGATGTCGGAACGAAAGACGAACCCGCTGCGTAAGAGGCTAGGCGAGAAGCTGGTCTTTGGAGTCCCGCTGAACGAGAGGGAGTTCATTCCAAGGCCGGCGCAGGCACCCTCTACTTCAAGATCTTTCGCGCAGGCATCCCTGAACCGATCTATTGAGAACTCCTCCCCACAAGCCTCCACGACCCGCACCAGACGAAGGCCCGACGCAACGACGCAAGTTTTGGAGCCCTGCTTTGTTCCCCGCGTTCCCGACATCCGCGGCAAGTTTTCCGCCCTCATCGCGCAGTGCGGGCCCACGTGCCTCCAACGGCCGTCTCGGCGCGCAGCCGGCCCAGCCCACCCGCTCCCCCGCCTCGGCCGGGCGCCCCCCCCCCGCCCCGCGCGCCCGCGCGCGGCCGCCACGCCGCCGCCCGCGCCGCCCCCTGCTTGGCGCCTAGTTGAGGCGCCGTGGGCACGTGCACGCGCCGCGCCTGGCACCTGCACCCGGCCGCCCTTGCGCGCCGCGCAGCGCCGCGCCGCGCCGCGCGCGCGGGGGCGGGGGAGGGCGCGGGCGCGGCGCGCTCGGGCCAAGGCCGCCGCAGCAGCCCCCCTCCCCCCCGGCGCGCCGCGCGCCGGCACGCGCCGACAGGAAGGCAGGCCGGCGCGGCGGCGGCATCCACGGCCACCAGCAGACCCGGTACGCGGCCCTGGCGCGCGGCGAGCGGCGCCGAGGCCGCCGCCGCCGCAGGGGACGAGAGAGAGGAGAGGGAGAGAGGCGAGGGCCCCGGCTCGCGCGGCGGCGCGGCGCGGCGCGAGGCGAGGCGGCGCGGGGCGGGGAGAGCGCGGCGCGCGGGCGGGCGCGCGGGCGCTCGGGCGGGCGCGCGGCGGCGGGCCGGCGGGAAAGGGAGACGAGGAGGGACGGAGGGAGCGGAGCGGGCAGCCTGGGGCGGCACGCGCAACGACTGACGAAGGGAGAGAGTGCGCGCGCTCGCGTTTTGGAATCGCAGGCTCTACTCCAACAACATCGGCGACAAGGGCGCGCAGGCGCTTGCGCGCGCGCTGCGGCGCAACCGGTCGTTGAAGTACCTGAAGTGAGTGAGTTGGGCGGGCTGCGCCGCGCGCAAGCACGCGAGAGTGCGAGAGCGCAGGCGGGCGGGCGGGCGGGCGGGCGGGCAAATGACGAGCGAACGAGCGAGCGGCGGGGCGAGCGGCGGGGCGGGCGGCAAAGCTCGTGCGGCAGCGGATCGAGAAGAAGTCCATTCGCACGGCGCCGCGGGGCTCGAGCGCGACGGACATGGCTGACGAGGGGGCGATGACAGCCTGGCATATAACAAGATCGGCAATGCTGGCGCGGAGGCGCTGGCCGGGGCCATGGAGGAGAACCGCTGGCTCACGGAGCTGTAGTAGGTTCTTTTTTTTTTCACATCTGCGCAAGCCTCGGCGTCGCTGCGAATGACGCGTTTTTGACGCGAACTCCAAGAAAGCTAACCGCTTTCGCGGCCCTCAATCTCAGCGTCGGCAGCAACAAAATCACGGACTCATCGATCGCGGCTAGGGTCGACGCGGCGCTCGAGCGCAACAAGGAGAACCCGGTGCCTGCGGAGGCGCCCGCGGGTGGCGGCGCTGCGGAGAGCGAGCGGTTTGACGCGGCGGTGCAGACGGTGGTGCGGGGAGGGGGCAAGCGGCCGTGGGGGCGGTGCAAGCTGATGATCGTGGGCCAGGGCGAGGCGGGCAAGTCGTCGACGAAGCGGTCCATGTGCAAGCAGGCGCCGGTGGCGGAGCACGTGTCGACGCAGGTGGCGGACGTGCTGCGCACGCGCGTGCAGGGCGAGGACCTGGTGGAGATTGAGTCGGATATCGGCGAGCTCTTCATGCAGGTGCGCAAGGAGGCGCTGCTGCTGCTGCTGGCGGCGGTGATGGAGCCGTCGCCGGCCGGACGCACCCGTCGCGCGTCGGCCGCGCTGCGCCAGGCGGTCCAGGCCGTGGGCCAGAGCGTGCGCGCCTCGCTGCGTCGCGTCTCGGGCACGTCGTCGTCGTCGTCGTCGTCGGGCGCGCCGGCGCCCCCCCCGGTGCTGACGGAGGAGGAGATGGCGCAGCAGTTCGAGCTGACGGAGGCGGACCAGGCGGTGCTGCGCGGGGAGGCCGAGGTGGGGTCGGACGTGAGTTTCACGATCTGGGACTACGGCGGCCAGCAGGTGTTTTACGCGCTGCACCACATCTTCCTCACGGACAAGGGCCTGTACCTGGTGGTCTTTGACATGCGCGAGGTCCTCGGGCGCGAGTCGCGCGAGGCGGCGGTGGAGTACCTGGTCTTCTGGCTCAACAGCATCCGGCTGCACGCGCCGGGCGCTCCGGTGCTCCTGGTGGGCACCTACCTGGACCAGGTGAGCCACGAGGCGGAGCTGCGCAAGGTGGACCGCGTGTTGCTGTCGCAGCTGGAGCTGGACGCCATGTCGACGCTGGTGAAGCCCAAGGGCGGGTATCAGTTCTTCGCGGTGGACAACAGCAGCCACGACCCGGAGCGCGCGTCGGAGCTGCGCAAGGCCGTCGTGTCAACGGCGGTGCAGCAGGACTACATGAAGCAGGAGGTGCCGCTGGCGTGGCTCAAGGTGCACGAGGACCTCCTGCTGACGAAGGAGCCCTTTGTCCTGTACGAGGCCGTCCTGGAGCTGGCGGCCCGGTACGGCCGCTCTGGCGCGGACGTGGACGCGATGCTGCGGTACTTTCACGGTCTCGGCGTGGTGGTGCACCTGCGCGGGTCGGAGACGCTGGCGCGCGTGGTCGTCCTGGAGCCGCAGTGGCTGCTGGACAAGCTGGCGCGCGTCATTGCGGACGACATGCACATGCATGGCTTGTACAGCAACGAGGCGCTGCAGGCGGCCGGGCTGCTTTCGGCGCTGGTGCGCATGCGCGAGAAGGACGGCGTGGCGTCTCGGGCGCTGCTGGACTGGCTCTGGGGGGGCAAGCAGGTGGACTACCTGATCGCCTTCATGGAGGCCAACCTGCTGCTGTGCGCGTGGCGCTTCGATGGGTCCGACTCGTACCTGGTCTCGGGTCTGCTGTCGGACTCGGTCCAGGAGGTGAAGACCTCCAGCTTCGAGCGCGGCGCCTCGTGCGACCTGGACTTTTCGTCCTTTTTCCTGCCGGACGGCGTCTTTCACCGCCTCGTGGCGCAGTGCGCGACCTACGCCCTGAGCGAGGGCGTCCTCTCCACGTCTCGTTCCCGCCGGCCCTTGCCGCCCGTGGTGGACCGCAAGACGGCGCGCGTCTTTTTCGGGCGCGACTGCTTCCTGCTTGAGGTCCTCGGCGACGTGATTCGCATCACGGTGCGCAACAACGTGCAGCGCCCGGCCAAGATCTTCAAGCAGCTCGTGTCCATGTTAGAGCGGCAGAAGGAGGCGCTCTTCCACGGGCTCAGCCCGCAGCTCCTGCTGCGCAGCCCCGGCTCGCCGGTGGTGCGCGTGCTGTACGAGGACGTGGCCGAGGCGCGCCACGTGCGCGACGAGGACGTCTGGGGCACGGACCCGGACGGCAACGTGGAGGTTGCAGCAACGGCCTTCTTTGCACCCTTCTTTGACGACGGCATCGGCCCACTCAACTCGGACGAGCGTGGTACGGACGTGCCGCTGTACACGGTGCCCGAGCTCCCTCCTGGTCTCACGAGCCACGTCTTTCTCAGCCACAAGGAGGACTACGGCGGCGACCTGGCTGACAAGCTCGCGGCCCGGTTTCGGGATCGCAAGTTCGATGTTTGGCTCTCTCAGGAGTATCAGGGCAACCTGAATCGGGAGGCTATGTTGGACGGCGTGCGCGACTCGCTCACCTACGTGCTCGTCTTGACGCGCGACATCTTCCAGAGCGAGGCCGTGGTCGCGGAGCTACGGCACGCCAGGACCCTGGGCAAGCGGATCGTCTGCGTGCATGAGTCCAACCCGAAGCGTCCGGGCTACGCGGACTTTGGCGACTACATCAAGACTGCGCCCGACTTTTGCGCCGGGCTCTTCCAGGAGGAGGAGTCGCTGCCCGTTCGCCGTCGCTACTACGAGGAGGAGGCCTTTCTGGCCGAGCTCATTCGCCGTTCTACCCAGTAAATTTTGCGTCGCTGCCCCACCTCGCGCTTTGCGCGAGAGCTCATCATTTGTTTTGGTTGATTTTCTTTGTTCAACAGGTTGCTCGAATTCTCACTGCCGCGTCGCGGCTTGGGGCGCCCTTGGCAGCCGTCGTGGAACAGGATCGCGACGATGTCGACAAAGATGACGACGGAGAAGAAGAAGAAGCTGCGCGAGCCGTCGAGAGGGAATCAAAGACCTCGCGGACGCAACGCGGCGACTTGATCTCCTCGGCCGCGCGAGCCTCCGCCATGGTCTCATTCGCTGCTAAGGTGCTGGCCCTGATTCTCGGAGGAAAGCGTTTCGCCTCAACTGCAGAGCATTTCAATTCAATCTTTCTTGTCCATCAACAAATTGCACACATACAAATTCATCTTTAAAAGCTCCTCAGCGCCGCGCCTTCGTGCCCTTGACGGCCGGCGACGACGACGAGGAAGGAGAAGTAGGAGGAGAGTGACCCACCGGCGGCTGCGCCAGACGGCGCGAGGGAATCAAGACTTTGCGGATGCGACGCGGCGCCTTGCGCTCCTCGGCCGCGCGGACCTCGGCCAGCGCGCTGGCCAGGCGGGCCTCGCGCTGCAGACGCTTGGCCCGGCCGCCGCTAACCGGGCGCGCCGGCTGACGCTCGCCAGGCGAGTAGGCTGTCTCCGTGGACGGCGTGTCGAGCAAGCTAAAGCGCGTGGCGATGAGCTCGTACAGCGCCGCCGGGCTCGAGGCACTGCGCAGCTGCGACAGAACGGCGTCCGAGAAGAGCGCCAGGGTGTCTTCGCCGCTCACACAGATGGTGTTGCGCGCCACGGCCTGCAACAGCGACGGCGTGTGCCAAACGTGCTCGGCGTTCAGATTCTTGGCGATGCGCTGAAGGCGGTCGTCCGTCTTGTCGGCAGCCGCAACCGTCTCGGAGTAGAGCGCTGTGAGGTCTGCGCCGCTCGCACCCGCGGGCTGGTCGCCGTCGCGCAAGAAGCAAAAGATCATGCGGTCGTCGCGAAAGAGACGCGAGAAGACCGACCGCGCCGCCACCATGCGGTACGTGTTGCTCATGGCGAGGTCGCCGCGCACCTCCCTATTGGAGAGTCGCACGCCCAGCAGCACGCAGCGCTGCTCGCTGCCCTCCAAGGGGAGCGAGATGCACAGGTCCAGCCGGTGCCGCGCCGCCTCGGCCGCGCTCAGCAGGTACACCTGCATCGGCGCCGGCTCCCAGGCCGAGCGCTCAGGCGGCGGCACGAAGTCCGTCTGCACAGCAAAACCCTGCGCGCCAAGCTGCAGCGGCAGGTCGATCGCCTGCGTCTCGCCCGGCAGGCACTGCGGCGCCGCCAAAGCACTCGTCGCCGCGCCACTCTCGCTGCCTCGGTTGCTGAGTAGCAGCGACCGAAGCGTCACTGGCGTCTCCAGCGGCCCCGTCAGCCGCCCCACCGCGTGCAAGTACATGATCAGCGCCGCCGCGAGCCGCGTGGTTGAGAGAGCGCGAGGGTCGCTCGCGAGCGGCAGGCCGTCCGCCTCCATGGCGCGCGACGGGTTTGCCGGCTCCAAGACCTGCTCGAAGAGCCCGAGCAGCTGGCGCGCGCCGGGCGGCGGCTCCTCCAGGCCCAGCTGCTGCATCCAAATGAGCGGCACGAGCCCGGGCAGAAACGGCGCGTCCGGCGTCCCGTTCATGCGGCCCTCGGCCAGCAGCCGCGACGCCACGGAGCGCGTGTCGACTGGCGCCGACGCGGCCAACGCCAGCGCCAGCGCCTCGTAGGCCTCCGGCCGCAGAACTTCAAACATCGGGTCCTCCTCCACCAGCGCCTGCATCGGCTTGGTCACCAGGAGCGCCTGCACCTGCGCGTTCGCCTCACGCCACCCAGGCGTCAGGTTCGGCAGCACGAGCTCCAGCAGCCTGGGCAGGCCGGCGCACGCGCCCACCAGCTGCATGGCGACCGGGTCGTGCATCCAGCGCGGCTTTTGCCACGCCTTGCCCTCGTGGTACCGGTCCACCAGCGCCGACACGCTCTCCGTTGTCAGAGGCGCTAGCGCCACCTCCACGGCCGTCCACCCGGCGCGCGCCGCCGCTTCCTCCAGCATCGCTTGCGACCGGCACGACACCACGGGCAGTAGCGTAGGGCACCGCTCGCAGGCATCCGCCAGCGCCAGCACCATGAGGATCAGGTCCGGCAAGTCCCCCCGGGCGCCCTGCATGAGGTCGTCCACACACAGCACCACGTGCGGCCGGCGACCGCTGCCGCCCTGCCGGCTCTCCAGGGCCGCCGCGTCGTCCAAGATCATGTCCACGGCCCTGCTCAGCGACGGCAGCCGGTCCACGTGCAGCTGGCCGAGGAACCCGGCAAAGGACGACGCCTGGCCAAAGTAACTATACAAGAGGCGCGCCACCAGGGCGTCCTCGGGCGCCGCCCACGGGTCCACGCTGCGGGCCATGGCGCCGTGGAAGCAGACGTTGACCCCCAGCGCCCCGTGCAGCCGGTGCGTGCCGGGCCCAAGGTCCTGCAGCGCCTGCCACTTGACCTGGCCATCCGTCAGCGGCGCCCGCGCGTGCAAGGGCACCATCTCGCGGTCCTTGTCCACGGGCTGCGCCGACGCGCTCAGCGCCTGCAGGAAGCGCGACGTGCCCACGCCGGGCCCGCCGCTCACGTTAATGAGCGGCACCGCCAGGCTCGCAAAGCCCTGCTGCGCGCCGTCCCACGGCAGGGGCGACTGCCACAGCGCCAGCACGTTCGCGAGAGCGTCCGAGCGCTCCAGCAGCGGGCCTAACCAGCTCACCGACGTCAGCTCGTAGGGTTCGTACGGCCGCTCGAACCGCAGACTCTGCAGTTGCACCGGCTTGGTCGGATCCACCTTGCCCAGCGAGAAGAAGGAAAACGGCAGCGCCGGCGGCCGCTCCGCGCGCCCGCGCACGGCCGGCCCGAACAGCTGCAGCACGCCTGCCTGCGCATCCGCCGCCGCCTCCAGCTCCGCGATGCGCCGCTTGGTCGCCTCGAGCTCAAGAAGCGATCGGTCCAGGTCCTTTCGCACCAGGGGCACCAGCTTCGTCGCCGCGTGGTAAATCAAATTCCAGAACGGCCAATGCACCGACATCTCGTCCCTGATGTGCTCCTCCGCCACGGAGAGCCGCGCATCCACGAACATGGTCTCTTCCTCCAGCCGCGCCACCTTGTTCTCCAGCGTCGTGCCCTGGTCCCGCGCCGCGCGCAGTTCCTTCCTGGCGTCCTTGAGCGCCTCCTGGTGCGCTCTCCACAGCCGCACCAGCTCCTCGCTGCGCGTCTGCGACGCCCTGCCCGCCGCCGTCGCCGCCGCCGCCGCCGTCGACGCTCGCGCCGCGCCGCGGGCCCTCCGCCACGGGCTCCGCGCCGCCGCCGCGCCCAGCCGCGCCGCCGCGCCCGCGCCCGCCGCGCCCGCCGCGCCCGCGCCCAGCATCGCGCCGCCGCCGCCGCGCCTTGCCGCTCTGCCGCCGCGCGCGCGCGCCTCGCCCGCGCGCCCGCGCTCCACTGGCGCGGCCGCGGCCTCGCCGTCGCCGCTGCGCCGGCGCTCGGCGCCGAGCGGTACGAGCCCGGCGTCTGGCGCGGGGTGGAGGGCCGCGGCGTGCGGCAGGGCGGCGCAGAGCAGAGCAGAGCTCGGCCGCGCGGGGCTCCGCGCGAGCGCCGCCCGGCGCCAGGCTCGAGCTGCCGGGCGTCGTGGCGGGGCACGGCGTGCACGTGAAGCGCGGCGAGCGAGACCTGGGACGCGGAGCCAGGCGGCACGAAGGCAGGAACCTGCGCCAGGAGCGCGCGGGCAAGCTGACAAGGGACGGGCGAGGGGTCCATGACGACGATGACGTCACGATGACGACGACGGCGAGGAGGAGGAGGAGGAGGAGGAGGAGGAGGGCGAATGGGTTCTTCGGACTCCTTGCAAACCGCGAGGGACTGGTCTTTGGGTTGGGCGCGCCGCCGCCGCCGCCGCCGCTGATCGACGGGGACGACGCGGTGGACGCGCTCTCGCGCCGCTTCGGGGAAAAAAGTGCTTGCGTGGGCAGATCTCGTGCCGAGTGGCAGATCTCGCGCTGGGTGACCAGCGAGCGCAAACGGGCGCCGGGCTTCGCTCGCTCTTTGCATTGCTGGTTCTGCTTTTGTCGCCACCTCCAAGTGGCATCGTGAGAGTTGCTCTGCAGGTGCCCCCCACATCACACATAATCACAAGCGGAGAAACAGGTCATTCACAGGACGGTTGCACGCGGCAATTATAATGCGTTGAGGTCTGTTCGTCAGGTGGTTGATTGCGCCGCTAGCTCTGGAGAGATCGGCGTCCTTTCGACTTGGCTGCAGGCCACGACTGGGTCGCTCGCTGACTGGCTGGCTCAATCGCTCGCTCGCGCGCCTTCTGGCATGCGTGCATGAAGGGGTCTAGGCCTGCCTGCACGCCCCTGGGCAGGCTGGCCATTGGAGGCAGTCCACGTCGGCCCCACGCCCACACGTGGAGGCTAGTTTCGGGCACTGCAGTCGCTGTCGCTGACCTACTTGTGCAGGGCCTTGGAGGCCTGGGATACAGGGCACATGGGCGCGGCGGAGGCGTTGGCTTGACTAGCGTCAACCTCGGCGCCGTTCGCGGGATCGGCAGCGTCGCGGCGCGTGAGCGGCGGCACCATGATCTCGTGCAGGCAGAGCTCGCGCATCTGCGCCTTGGCGCAGCGCAGCGCGCCCTCAAGAGTGACGGTGCGCGAGGCGGCCTCGAGGTCGTCGTCCGAGAGCGCCGCTGGCGAGGGCTCATTGGAGAACGAGCGCTGCGCCAGCACGCTCGAGGGCGCAAGCGCGAAGGAGGCGCGGCCCTCCGGGTCGGCCCAGTCGTTCTTGTGGAAGACCATGAGCGCCATGACCACCGGCAAATACCAGAGCGAGGTGCGGAAAACGCGGCGCGCGTTGCCCATGTTGGGGTTCTCGTGGAACTTGTAGGCGCCATGCAGAAGCACGCCGTTAAAGAAGATGCTCTCCAGCGGGAACATGGCCGAGGTGACGCCGAGCGAGTAGCTGGCTAGCGGGATGGCAGTCATGGCCACCGAGTAGCGCGTGATGAGGCTGGCGGTGCGCGCCGACGTGGGGTCGTTGCACGGCACCATCTGGTGGCCGCCGGCCGCGTAGTCGCGCTTCGCCATCCAGGCCAGCGCAAAAAAGTGCGGGAACTGCCAGAGCACGAGCAGCGAGCTGATGAGCCCGGCCTCCACGCTGGCGATGGTGCCGGTGGCGGCGGCGTAGCCCATGAGCGGCGGGATGCCGCCCACGACGGCGCCGACCCAGGTGTTCCACTCGGACATGCGCTTCATGGGCGTGTACACGCCAGCGTACAGCACGACGTTGCTCAGGCCGAGCGCCGCCGTGAGCGGGTTGCACAGGGTGCCCAGCACCAGCGTGCCGCCCACCGTGTTGGCCAGGCCGAACGCGAGCGCGTGGCCCGGCGTGATGCGGCCCGACGGCAGCGGCCGCGCGCACGTGCGCTTCATGAGCGCGTCCGTGCGCCGCTCGTACAGCTGGTTGAACGTGTTGGCGGCGGCCGCGTGCATGCCGGTGCCCACCGTCAGCGCGGCCAGCGTGTCCACCGCGATGGGCGCGCCGGCCAGCAGAAACCCGGCCGTGCCGGACATGACCACCAGCATGGACAGCCGCGCCTTGCTCAGCTGCGCGTACACCTTGGTCAGCTCGCCGGCGCGCGAGGGCCTGCGCGCGGCCGCGGCGGCCGCGCCCTCACCGGCCGCCGCCGCCGCCGCCGCCACGGGCTCCGCTTCCTTGCCGAGGCCGACCGCGGCCGTCGCAGCGGCGGCATTCTGCGCGCTGCTCGCCGCGCAGCGCCGCGCGCCCGCGCCTTCGCCGCAGCGCAGCAGCGCCGCGCCGCCGCCGCCGCCGCCGCGCGTGCGCGCGCCGCGCGCCAGCGCCAGCCGTGCCAGCGCCATCCCGCCCCGCCGCGCCTCTCCGCCGCGGCCCGCGCTCCGCAGCCCGCCGGCCGCGCTCGCGCCGCGCCCGCCGCCTCGCGCGCCCGCCGCCGCGCCGCGCGCCTCGCCGGCGCCGCTTTGATCGCGTTTTGGGTGCTCAACCTTTCTACGCGCGCTGCCGCCAGCGGCCGCGCGCGGGGGGTCTCCTTGCGAGTCTTGGTCTGTGCAGTAATTTCGCCGACCGGGCTTTCCAGCTTTCGGGCGCCTCTGGCTTGCCGTCCTCTATTGAGACGGCCGCCGCAACGTTGTCCGTGTACCCCGTTCTGTCGTTTCGCCGGAGGTGTTCTTCGCGGATGTGCGAGCACGGCGACGAGGACAACAACGTCGTTGGAGACCGCCACGGAGGCGATGACTCGGACTCGGATGGAGGAGAGGACGTCAAGCGCGAGGTGCTGGAATTGGCCTGCAGGGGCTCGGGTTCGAGGATGACGAGCGTGGCCTGGCCTGGCCTGGCCTGGCCTGGCCTGACGTGGGCGCGAGCAATCTCGGGACGTTTCCGCTGGAGCTTTTGGTGTGGCCCTGGCCCTGGCAGCCTGAGGCTGCGACGACTCGGACGGTGCGGAAAGGATAAATTAGCTTGGTGGAGAGGGAGACGGCACGGCCACACGGTCTTCAGGAGAGCAATGCCGAGTCGCGCTCGTCGAGTCACGCTCGTGGTCGCTTCGCTCCTAGCCAGCGGCAAATGTGGCGAAAGAGGTGTGTGTGTCTAGCTAGCTAGCAATGGCAAGTGATCCCGCCCACGTCTGCGGTCCTCTACTGGGCCACGGCGTGGAGCTTGGAGTCGTCGCTTGAGTTGCGCGAGTGGCGGCCGCGAAAAACGCGGAGGCGACTGCCGGAGCCGGGGCGCGGGAAGTGGTGGCGCTTCTCGGGGGAGTCCACGTCGAAGGTGGTGGCGTCGTCGGCGAGATTCTGGCGGGGCATGTGCTCGTAGTTGAAGATGGGCGCGGTCTGGGCATTGTGGGCGACGGCCTCGGCGTTGACGATGACGCCCGCCGGGTCGTCGTCGGACATGGACCCGTTGAGGTCCATGGCGACGCGCTTGGCGTTGATGATCCATTCGCTGTCGTCGGCGAGGGCCTTGTCGATGATGCTGACGCACTGCGTCTTGAACTTGGAGATGTGCACGGGAAAGGGGCCGACGCCGAGGTGGTGGCAGCGCGAGCCCCAGAAACGCTGGTCCATCCTGTGTCGCGTAGGCAGCAAGCAAAGTCAGTGAGCGTTTGTGGGTGTGAGCGGCAAATTGCGAAGGCAAGGCGGCAAAGGGAAACGTACAGGAGAACGCCGGTGATGATGACGGGGACGCCGGCCATCATGGCCTCGCCCGTGGTGCCTAGGCCGCCGTGCGAGACGATGGCGTCCATGTGCTCGAAGAGACGGCCAAAAGGCGCGCCCTTGTCGACGAGCAGGCGGCCTTGGGCCATGCAGTCGGCCGCGGCAGTCTCGACCTCCGGGTCGGAGCCCGGGTCCGCGACGTGGTCGCCGATGAGCGCAAAAATGCAGACCTCTTTCTCGCAGTTGGTGATGATCTTGATGGCAAGGCGCAAAATGTCGAGGCGCTCGACCGGCATGGAAGAGAAGGCCAGCACGATGATCTTGCGGTCCAAGGCCTTGGCCCGATTGATGAAGGCGACGTGCATGGCGTCGAGCGGCGGCACGGTGTCGCCGCGCAGGAAGATGTAGTTGGTGAGCTGCGTGCGCGGGCCCCAGTCGTCCGGCTTGCCACCAAAGGCAAAGGAATTGATGGGCACGATGAGCGGCACGTTCTGCGCCTGGAGGTCGGTCCACGTGCTGCTCTGGATGGCCTGCAGCAGGCTGGCCTTGCCGGTGAAGCGGCGCACGGGCCGCAGGCCGCGCTTGGCGCGCATGCTGTTCAGGTGGCCGGTGAGCGGGTTGTTCTCCATGAGCACCTTGATGCTGTTGAGCTCCGAGTGCCTGCGGTCCTTGCGCCGCGTCTTCTCGGTGAGGCGCTGGTACGACTGCTCGTCCAGCGGCACGACGGGCGGGTACTGTGAAGACGGGATGCAGGTGGGCTGCAAGATGAAGCCGATGAGCGGGATCTTGAGCGACTCGCTGATGATCATGGCGATGGACGCGAGCGTGAAGCCGAACATGAGGTAGTCGGGCCTCATGGTCTTGGCCCAGAAGTAAAGCGGCGGCTCCGAGTCGAAGAACTCGCGCTCGGAGAACGCCAGCATGATGTGCTGCATGGCGCCGGACTGCAAGTTGATGGCCCACTTGGAGATGCGCGAGTCAACGCGCTTCTGCGTGTCGCCGCCGGCGATGCGAAAGCGGATGCAGCCCTGCTTGAGCCCCTGCGCGTTCTTCTTGATGTAGTCCTTGTAGCGGAACTCGGAGCAGATGGTGATCATCCAGTTGTAGCGGTTGGCCAGCTCGCGCGCGAGCGCCAGAAACGGCTGCACGTCGCCGCGCGTGCCACGCGTGATGATCATGAGGTGCTTGGCGTACCCGGTGTACGAGGCGTTCACCGGCATGGGCAAGGATCGGGGCACCGCGGACTTGTCCACGCCCACCTTGAGCAGGCTGACGTTGTTCTCGGCCGAGTCCGTCACGACGCGGCCGGACGAGTTGTTGCTGAGCACCAGGCTGCGCGTGGGCCGCCGCACAAGCTCGCCCACCGTGATTTCGGTCCTGCCGAGCTCCTCGCTGCCGATGAGCCGGTGCCGAACCATGATGCGCACGTCAAGCAAAGTATCCGCGTTCACGTCCTCCAGCACAAGCACTTCGCCCCATGCGATGTCCTGGCCGATCGGGCGCACCACCGCGCTCGTGGACGCGTGCCGCGAGGTGTCCCCCACATACACCTTGACCGCGTAGTGCGTCTCACGCAGGCCGCGTGTTGACTCGGGCGGGTTCGAGAGGGTCATGACGATGAGCGGAAGCGTAAAGTGCTCCTTGCTCGCGCCGGCGGCGGTGGCGATGGCTGTGGCTGTGGCGGCGGCGGTGGCGGTGGCAACAGCGTTGGCAGCGTCGCCGGAAGCGACAGAAGCGCCCGCGCCCGACCCCGCGCCTGACCTGGCCTCGCGCTTCTGGGGCTCCACCGGATTCTCCGAAATGAGCTGCGACTGCGTGCGGAACGCCTGCTTTGTTCGGCCCGCGGTGCCATGGCCCGCGTGGCTGAACAGACCCTCATCGGTCCAGAGCGAGCCGCGGGCCGGCCCGTCCTCGCTGCCGAGCACGTCCGAGGACTGCGCCCGGCGTCGCGCCGTGCCGTCCACGAGCGCAAGACGAGCCGCCGCGCGCTCCTGCTGCAGCTCTTCCTTGCGAGCCAAGTACTCCTCAGTGAGCGTCTCGCGCTGCGCCTCCTGCTGCATCTCGTCCGAGGCGCGCTTCTCGCGGCCATTCTTGCGCGAGCGGAAGCCGCGCGGGCGCCGCGACTGCGTCACCTTGGCGTCGCGCAGCTTCTCGATCCACCGCAGCTCGCACTGGTGCTCCGTCTTGGACTGCACGGCGTGCGCGACGAAGCCCCACTCCTCGCCGTAGCGCGACACAGCGTCCACCAGGGCGTGGTCCTCCTGCGGCGTCCAGAACACCACCGCGGCCCCGTGGCCGTCCATGAGCTGCGGCTCCGACTGCGTGCCGCCCACCGGCAGCGTCGCGCTGCGCTTGTGCGAGGGCGCCGCCAGCCCGCGCGCGGGCTGGCTGTCCGCGTGGCTCAGCGGCACCGACCCGCTCGGCGTCTGCAGCCCGCTCAGGAAGAGCTCCACGCCGCGCTGCGCGCTGGCGCGCCGCTCCTGCGACCGCTTCGCCGCGCGCCTGGTCTCCTCATCCTCGAAGTCGCTCTCCTCGTCGCTTTCCACCGCCACCGGCACGGGCAGCGCCGCGTGGCCGGCGCTGCTCCCTTCTCCGCCGCTCGCGTCGCCGGCGCCGGCGCCGCCCAGGTCGTCCACGAACCTGTACAGCCTTCGCTCCTCGAAGGGCGCCGCGTCGCCGCCCTCCACCTGCTGCACCCACTTCCTCCGCAGCAGCAGCGCGCACGCGATGTCCGCCTCTGCCGTGCCGCTCACGAGCCCGCCCTCCACCACGGCTGCGTGCAGGTCTCCGCCCGTGAAGCACCTCAGGTACACATTCAGCCCGACCCTGTACGTCCTCTCGCGCACTGCCTCGCTCGCGGCCTCCAGGATCCTGCCCAGCCTTTCGCCGTCCATCCCGCCGGCCGCTGCGCTCCTGCGCGCCGCGCTCGCGCTCGTACCCGCTCCCCCGCAACGACCCTTTGCAGCGGGCGCGCCCCGGCCGCGCGAGTCCGCTCCGGCTCTGCCCGCCGCCGGCGCCGCGGGCCGCCGCCGGCCGCGCGACACAGCCGCCGCGCCGGCTCGCCGCGCGCGTCTGACACAGCCGCGCGCGCGCCCGCGCGCCGCGCGGCTCGGCTCGGCTCTGCTCGGCTCAGCGCGGCGCGCTCGAGGTGCCAGCGATGAAAATTTTTTTTGAAAGCGCCCCGCGCACGCTTTCGCCCCGCCGCGCCCCCGCTCCGGCGGACGCGCGCTTTCGCCTTTTCCTACCGTCGCGGACCGTCGCGGACGTCGCGGGCGCCGCGGGCGCCGCGGGCGCCGCTCCGGGGCGCTGCGCGGGCGCGCGGGCGCCGCGGGCGCGCGGCGGCAGGCCGGCTGCGCGGCGGCGGCGCGGCGCGGCCCGCGGCGGCCCGCGCGCGCTGCGGCCGCCCGCGCGCGCGCCGGCGAGGATGCAGCGCGGCGGCGCGCGGCGCGTGCAGGGCAGCGAGGACGGCCACAAGGACGGCCACAGCGAGCGCGGGAGAGGCCTCGCGCAGCGGCGCGGAGAGAGGCGCGGCGGCGGGGCCGGCGAGCGCGGGCGGGAGCGCGAGCGCGAGCGCGAGCGCGAGCGCGGGTCGAGCTCGGACCGCGAAATGGAAATCGAGGCGCGGGAGAAGAAGCTCAAGCGCACCAAGCGCGCCCTGAAGAGCGAGCGCGACAAGCGGAGGCGGACTCGCAGCGTGGAGAGGGGAGGGAGAGGTGCCCTGGGCCGGAGAAGCAGCAGCAGGAGCAGGAGCAGGAGCCCGAGCCCAGGTGCAACGGCGGATCGGAGAAGAGGCAGGAGTCGGAGCCGCAGCAAGAGTTCAAGGCGGTCCAGGAGGAGATCCAGCAGGCGGCGAAAAGTGTCGAGCAGCAGGAGCAGGAGTCCCAGCCGCTCCAGCAGGAGCATTTCAGGAAGCAGGCATTTTCGCAATTCGAACCGCAGCCGAAGTCGGAGTCGAAGCCGCAGTCGCAGCTCAAGTCGCAGACGCAGATCAAGTCGCAGTCGCAGATCAAGTCGCAGTCGCAGTTCGAGTCGCAGTCGCGGATCATATCGAGGCCGCGAGCGCAGTCGCAGTTCAGGTCGCAGCCGCAGTTCAGATCGAGGCCGTAACCGCGGCCGCAGTTCAAGTCGCAGTCGCAGTTCAGGTCGAGGCCGTGACCGCCGCCGCAGTGCAAGTCGAAGCCGCAGCCGCCGCCGCAGCCGCAGCCGCAGCCGCAGCCGCAGTTGCAGCTCAGATCAAGGCCGTGACCGCAGCCGCAGTACAAGTCGCAGTCGCAGTCGCAGTCGCAGCTCAGGTCGAGGCCGTGACCGCCGCCGCAGGGCAATTCGCAGCTCAAGTCGTAGCCGCAGCCGCAGCCGCAGCCGTAGCCGTAGCCGCGACCGCAGTCGGAGTCCAAGGCGAAGCCGCAGCTCAGGTCGAAACCGCGGCTTAAACCAAAGCCGCAGCTCGAACCAAAGCCGCAGCTCAAACCAGAGCCGCAGCTCAAGCCAAAGCCGAAGCTCAAGCCAAAGCCGCAGAGAAAGACGCGAGTCAAAGAACAGTCGCAGGCACAACCCAAATCGCATCCGCAGTCCGAGCCCCCGGCATCGCAGTGCCTGGCGTGACAACGATGCACGTCGCCTCAAAAATCACCGCAACTCTCCAAAGCGCCGTCGTCACTCACTGTCACTTGATCGACGCCGCTCGCCTTCGCCTCCGCTGCCAGCAAATCGCTCCTCGGAACGGCGGCGGCGGCGGTCGTCGGCCCATCGCTCGTCGTCCCATCGCTCCAGGGGTCGCTCGCCAGTTCGCTCCAAGGGTCGCTCGCCAGACCGCTCGCCTCGTCGTCCCCGTTCGTTCTCATCGAAAAGGCGCAGCTCGTCAAGCACGCGGCGGCGGCGCGCGCGGCGCGCAAACAGGCCGAGCAAGCGCTCCCGGAGCCTGAGCCTGAGCTCCGTGAGCTCCGTGAGCTCCGCCGGGTCGCGCAAGTCGACGCACGATGCAGCGACCTTGCGGCGGATCCTGGGCGAGGATGTGGTGGGCGCGCTGGGACAGGCGCGAAGTGGGCCCACTGGCGCGCAGCAAGGCGCGCGGGCAAGCGCGCGGCCAAGCGGTCAGCAAGGCGCGACAAATGCGCTGCCACCTGCGTTCCGGCCGGCGCACTCGCTGAGCCTGGAAGAGGCGAGCAAGGAGGTGCACGTGGCCGGCTTCCCGTCGGGCATCACGGAGGAGGCGCTGCTGGACTTCTTCAACATCGTGCTGCCCCAACGCAAAGAGATCCGGCCGCTGCTCGAGGATGTCAACGCCAAGGTGGCGCTTGCCTGCAGGATCTCCACGGACCGCTCGTTCTACGCCTTTGTGGACCTGGTCAACGCCGAGGTTGCGACCGCGCTCGTGAAGCTCTCGCTGCAGCTCGACTGCGCGGGCCTGCCTCTGCGCATCGGGCGGCCCAAGCGCTTCAGGGACCTCCAAGGGGACAAGAGTGAAGATGGCTCGACGCCGCCCTCAGGGTCGGCGCCGCCAAGCGTCGCGCTCATGGACACGCTCGAGCGCAGCATCCGCGCGCAGGAGCAGGCGCAGATGCCGTCGCCGGTGCTGCTCATTAGCAACCTGGTGACCGCCGAGGACGTCGGCAACGAGACGGAGCTGCGCGAGATCGAGTCCGACGTCAGCGACAAGGTGCGCGGACTGGGCCAGCTTGTCTCGGTGCGCATGCCGGCCGCATCGCCTCGTGACGACCTGCGCGTCCGCGTGGAGATGGCAACCACGGAGGATGCGAAGCGTGTGCGGACGGCGATGCAGAACCGCACCTTTGAAGGGCGCCGCCTCCGCTGTGAATTTGCCAACCCGCACAGGGAGAACCGTGATGGGTTTGGAAAGAAATGAAATGGAATTCATGACAAAAAAAAAGTGGTGATATCGAAATTACGTAATGTTTTCCGCTGTGCGAGTCCGAGATCGCGACGGGGCCTGGCTGGCTGCCCGGTCGGCCAGCCGACTGGAACCCCGCCGCATCTACATTTCTGTCAACAAACGCTGCAAGAGCGGTGGACCTCGCCAAGCAGGCCGGTGCATGCAGGGTGAACAAAGCCGACGCGGGCTGCAGTGTCGCGCGTGCCGTGCGCTCCCCTGGCTTCTCCTGCCCGAAGGGAAAAAAGGAAGGAAGCAACCTTTAGCAACCTTCAGGCTGGAGCCCCAAAGCCACGAGGCGCAAGGCAGACGCGATAAGGAGCGAGGTGAGCAGGTCGGTCACCGGGTCACGGCGGGGCGGCGCGACCGAGCGGCCGGCGCCAGCAGCCGCGTACTCGCTCCATCTGTAGGAAGTTTTAAAAGAGGTCCGCGACTCCGAAGAACTTGCCCCGCTGGGCCTCGAGCTCGCGGTCAACGGTTGCGGCGCCACTGGCGACGCTGGCGGCGCTGGCGCCCGCCTCAGCGGCGCCAGCCTCGCTCGGGTGCGGCGGCCAATAGGAGCCGTCGTGGAGCGGGTCGCTCATGTTGGAATGCTCGCGGTGGCGCTGAATCTCTTGGGACTCAGCCTCGGCGCGCGCGATGAGATCCTCTTCGTGCGCCACCAGGTGCTTGAGCATCTGGCGGCGCAGGTCTGGCGGAAGGCGGCCCTCGATGCGGTAGCGCTCCTGTGAGATGCGCTGCGGCATGGGGCTCCCCACGCTGTCGGCGGAGCGCACGCCGGTGAGGCGCTCCGCCTCGAACGAGTCCACCTTGTGCACGATGGAGCGCTTGAGGCGCGGGGAGATGCCAATGGGCGGGCCGCCGTCGTTCGGCACGGACGAGGCGCCCACGCACACGTACATCTCGTGCACCTCCACGCTGGTGAAGGCGACCCTGCGCCGCTTGGCGGTGAGCCGCGCCGACAGCCGCGTCTCCACGCCGCGCGGCGCCTTCTTGAGCACGCCGTGCGGCGGCAGCTTCATCTCCGGCCCTGCCATGGCGCTCCTGTCTCTCCGCCGCCGCCCGCGCGCCTCGCTCGACGGCGACGGCGTCGCCGCCGCGTCCTTTCCCCTCCTCGCCCTCGCCCTGGTCCTCCTCGCCGGCGGCGGCGACTTTGCGGCCGCCGCGGCCGCCGCCTCCATCGCCGCCGTCTCCGCCTTCCCCGCTCCGCCGCCGCCGCCGCCGCCGCGCCTCGTGGCCACCATCGCGCCGCGCGCGCGCGCGCCCTTCGTGCGGGCAGCCAGCCGCCGCCGCCGCGATGCCGATGCCGCTGCCGCTGCCGCCGCCGCCGCCGCCGCCGCCGCCGCCGCCGCCCTTCTCTGGCGCGCGCGCGGGCCGCCGCGCCGCCGCCCGCCGCCGCCGCCGCGCGCCGCCGCCGCCGCCGCCGCCGCGCGCGCGCCGAGGGGCCGGTCGGGTCTGCCGGCAGGAAGGCGCGGAGCGAACTTGACAGACTCGGAGAGGGCGGCGCGCGTCGGGTGGCCCGCGGCCGCCACGCGCGCGCAGAGCGGCGCGGCGTACGAGCGCAGCGCGGCCGGGAGCCAGGCGGAAAAAGGCGCGGGCGCGCAGAAGGCGGCGGCACGGCAGCAGAGCGGGACGAGCGCAGGAGCGGCGGGCGAGCCCGGCGCGGCCGGCAGGGCGGCGGTGGGACGCGCAGGACGGCGCGCAGGACGAGAGGCGGAAGGCGGCCCGCGAGCAGGCCCGGCCCGCGCGAGCAGGCGGCGCGGAAGGACGGCGGCCAGCAGGAGGACGAGCCCGAGGACAAACCGCCGCTGCTGGCGGCGGCGGGAAACTGGCAGAGGGCAGCCAGCTGCGGCGAGGAGGAGGGCTGCAGGGCGGCCGGGGCGGGTTGTGGAGGACACGCGCGGGCTGCTGGAGGCTGCTGCGAGAAACGCGGCAGCTGCTGGACGGCGCGAGGCGCGCTGGAGGGAGTCGCGGTGGTTCCTGGAGCACCGACGAGACGCGGGGAGGCCGGGCCTCGGAGCAGGAGTAGGGGGGCGGCGGGGTCGCGAGCAGCCTGTGAATGCCCAAAGCGCCACGCCGACGCGCGCGGTAGGCGCGTAGCGCAGAGGCGACGCGCCCCACGCCGGCCACGTGGCGCCACGCGGCACCGCGCGCCGGGGCCAGGCGTCCGCCGCCCCCTTTACACCGCCGACAGGGGCAAGGCTCGACGGACGGGTGGTTATGACCCTCGGGACGGCCTCGGGTGGTGGGGCACCAAGCTAGAGCCTTGAAGCACAAACGGTGGACCAAGCTGCCTGAGCGCTGCCTTGCCGGCCGTGCCGCCGGTGCCGGAGCGTCGAGGGGAGCGAGCCCCAACGGGCCTGGTGGGCACGAGGTCAATGCCGAGCGGGAGGGAGCAGCTGAGCCGAGCCGCTCGCACAACCAAGAAGAGAGAGATCCCGACAAGATCCAAGCGACTGGAGATGCCGACCAGGACGGCCGAGCGGCGGCAGTTGCGCGGCGTACCCTTGCCAAAGAAGGCGTGCAGTGGACTGGGCCGAGTGCTGCTGCCGCATCGCTCGCATGCAGGGCCGCGGACACGGGCAGTCAACCGAACAGAAATGGAAAACAAAAAAACAAAAAGAAAACCAGATGGACTTGATCTCAGGCAGCGCCCATCACCCACGTCAAGAAACTTGTCGGCTGGCCACCGACGGGAGTGCCGGCAGGCACGTCCCGATCGAGCGCCGGCGGGAAGTCTCGAGAAAGCATCCGGAGGGACCCCAGCTAAGCGAATCTCGCTGGCGCTGGAGCTTGGCTCGGTCGACTCGAACACCGCCGTCTACTCGACGGGCATGAGGGTGTAGGTCTGGGTCTCGACCTGCGAGACGCCCTCGATGGCCTTGACCTTCTCGAGGAAGTCGGCCTCGGGCGCGAAGTCGGCCTCCTCCCACTCCTTGAAGGCGGCGGCGTCGACGCTGGTGATGAGGCGGAGGTCCATGCAGCCACCGCAGACCATGCGCTGGACGCCCTTGACGCCCTTGATCTCCTTGAGCTTGGGCTTGACCTCGTCGATCAGCTTCTGCACCGCCGCCAGCGACGCCTTGTCGTTGTCGGCTGACCACTTGAGGCGCCACTCGCGCGCGATGGTGTCAAACTCCACGCCCTCCACGATGGTGATCATCCTGCCTGCGCTCGCTCGCTAGCCCTGCCGCCGCCGCTGCTGCTGCTGCTGCTGCTGCTGCTGCTGCCGCCGCCGCTGCTGCTGCCGCTGCTGCTGCTGCTGCGCTGCTGGTTGCTGGTCTGCGCGCGCTTGTGAGAGATGGCCTTCGAGAAGCGCTCGTGAGCGCGTGCGCGGCGCAGACGTCATCGCCATGACGTGATGCGATCGATCCACCATTCACGCGATGAAAAAGATACGATGGTGGTACGCAAAGAGACCGCAAAGATACAAAGATACAGCAAAGATACAGCCGTGGCCGCCGCTCTGCGCGCTAACTTCGCGCAAGTTTGGGTAACTTTGAGCGCAACTGTGAGGCAGCTTTGGCGTTCGCAGCGTTGGTGCGCGGCTCAACTTGGGTTAGAAAGGACAAGGAGGGCTTTCGCGCCGCGCTGCCACTGCTGTGACGGAGTGCTTGGTGGCTGCGGAAAACGCTTGCGCAGTAAGCCGAATGGCAGGTCTTCGCCTCGATGACTGCGGCAAGGTCCCAGGTATGAGACCTCAGCAGGGGCATCGCAGTGAGCTGCTCATGTCGTTTCGCGTGAGCTTCTGCATGGCTACACGGGACGCCCCGTCGTGCTCGTGCGCGACAGTAAGCCTCCGCAGAGCGAGAAGGCCACGCCGAGCACGTACTTGGTGCTTGGCAGGCTCGCTCGTCAGGCTCGCTCGTGCATGGTGCTTGGCAGGCTCGCTCGCCAGGCTCGCTCGTCAGGCTCGCTCGTGCTTGGTGCTTTTTTGTCAGGCTCGCGCAACATCACGGCGTGCTTGCAGACTCCCTCTCTCAGTCTCTCTTCGGGTTGCTCGTCAAAATTTTGTTGGTACTTGGTGACTACTGGTACAAGAAAATACTACACATCATCGTCAGTTGCCCGGTTAAAGGTTTTGACGCGAATTGGGAGGGTCTGATAAAGTCGGGACGAGGTCGTTGGCATTGCCATCCATGAGCACGGCCGCGTTGTCGTGATTGGGGCGCAAGAGCACCGGATCGGTTTCCTCGATGAGCTCAGGCGTCTCGGGCTCGGGCGTGGTGGGCATCGAGGTGGCAAGGGCGTCCGGGTCGACCTGTGAGAGGGACTGAAGCAGGGAGCGCTGCTGGGACGCGGCAGCCAGAAGCTTGCCGAGGACCTTGCGGATGTCGGCGAGCGAAGGGCGGGAGCCGGGGTCGCCGTGCATACAGGAGTGCATGAGCTCAGTGTAGGCCTTGTAGTCGTCAATGTCGGTCAGGCGTGTTTCCTCAAAGGGGGGCGGCTCGAGGCGCACGCGCTCCATGCAGACGCGACGAGCAATGGTAGTGAAGTCGGTGCCGGCAAAGGGCTCCTGGCCGACCAACACCTCCCACATCGTAACGCCGAGGGAGTAGACGTCGGACTCGGGCAGGTACTCTTCGGACATGAGCACCTCTGGTGCGGACCACGCAGGGCTGCCAAGCTTCTGCTCGCGCTTCGAGAAGACCTTGTGGATGAAGTCAAAAGCAAAACCTGTCAGCTTGGCGGTGCATGGGCGCATACTGACGCGCATTGTGCCGGTCTGCGTCACCTGCTTGAACAGGCCGATATTGGAGGCGCGCACGTCCTTGTGCACGATGCGCGGGCTGCGGCGGTGAAGGTGCTCCAGGCCCGAGGCAGCGTCCGAGAGCGCCTGAAAGATGATGCTCTTCTCGTCCGCCCGGCCGCCTGGCATGCCACAGTAGTCCTTCAAGAAGCCCAGCGTGGGCGCCTCGTACACGATGGCGACCTTGTCCAGCTGCGTCCACCCGCCGCAGATCGTCAGCACATTCCTGTGCGAGATCTGCGTGTTGAGGTCCATCTCCTGCGCGAAGACTTCCTTGAGATCGGTACGCGATCCAATGTCAAAGACCAGCACGCGCACATCTATGCCACGTTGCTCGCCCTCTGGCGCCGCATCGTTTCCCACCCCCGGCCCGAAGGTTGACATTTGTTGCTGGTGCGCATGCCCACCGGAGCCGCCAGGAGTACCGCCGCCGCCGCCGCCGCCGCCGCCGCCGCCGCCACCACCACCAATTCGGCCGAGGATAAGCGAGCCGACGTTGCCAACTGCGCCCGCCCAGTCCGAAGGGCCATGGTGGCCTCCATGGGGGTGGTGGCCGCCGCCAAAGCCCCCAAGCGAGGGAAAGACTGGACGATCCGTGGCGTGACCACCACCGAGAATTGTATAGCGATCAGCCGGCGACCTCTTCGTTTTGGCCGAAGGGCCCCAGTCCGAGCTGTCGTCAAAGACCGCGGTCGTCTTCTTGGCCGCAATGCCCACGCCAAAGTTTGACAACATGCCGGTCAGTGAGAGGCGCGCCCCGGACTGCGACACGTTGGCTTTGCGCTGGAATTTGTACGTCTCGCCAGCCCAGCGCGCCTCCAGCACGCGCCAGTACTCGCCCTCCAAGATTGGTGTCTCGCTCTTGTACGTGATGACCACGCCCCAATTAATGTACCAGGGCCGCGCCGCGTACCCGACCTTGCGTCGCTGCTTGGCGCTTGAGGTGGCCTTGGTCCCGCGCCGCCGCGACACCGTCGACGTGGTCTTGGAGGAGAGCTGATCGGGCGCGCCCGCCTCGAGCCACTCTTGCTGCAGGTCCGAGAGCTCGACGGCGACTTCCGCCAAGCTCGGTCGCTGCTTCGGGTCGCTGTGCATGCAACGCAGCGCCAGGTCGCGCACCTCTTTCGGGCAGCTCCCATCGAAGCTTGGCCTCAGGCCCTCGTCCACCACCTTGATGCTCACCTCAAAGGGTGGCATGCCATTGTACGGCTCCTCCAAGTTCGCCACCTCCGCCATGATGACCCCAAAGCTGAAGACGTCCGCCTTCTCGGTGAACGGGCTGCCCTCGATCACCTCGGGCGCGGTCCACTGCGGGGTGCCGGCGCCGTTGGCGGCCGCAGCCTTGAAGGGATCGAACTTGCGCGTCGTCGCACGCCGAAAGAGGCCGCCACCGCCGCCGCCCGCGACGGCCATGGCGCCTGCTCCGCTCGCAAGGTTGGAGCTACCGCTCGAACCAAAACCCATGCGGTGAAAGTTGCCAAGGTTGAGAACCCCGCTCAGCGGCGATGTGGGTGACGAGGGCGCGACCTGGCCCCGTGCTGTCTTCGGTGAGGTCATCCCACCCACCTTGGACGAGCCGGACCCGGATGAGGGCGGCTCTCCAGACGTGGTCGGCACCATGTCGGCGCTGTGGATGCGGCTGCGAGGATGGCTCGAGGTCGGCCCCATCGGGAGGAGCCCAGAGCCGCCATTACCGCCATGCGTGCTGCTGATCACGCCGCTGCCGCTTTGGCTGCGCGCGTCGTCGTCTGCCGGCAACACCCGCGGGACAACTTCCTCCGACTGCGGTCGACTGCCCGATGCCAGAAAGCTTCCGCCGATGCGTCCCCGGGTCAAGAACTTCACCGGCGAGGTGGCCGACGAGCTGGCGCGGCTGCCTCCTGGGCGTGTGCGGTCCCGCTCGCGGTCCGAACCCGAGTTTCGTCGCGTTTTGGCCGGCTTGGTCGAGTCATAATATTCGGTAGACTTGCGCAGCAGGTTGCGCTTCGTGCTCTTGGACCCGGGCTTGAGCGAGATCATTCCAAAGTCCGCCACTTTACACGTATTGTGCGAGCCGAGCAGCAGATTCGGACTCTTCAGGTCGTGATGCAGCATGCCCATTTCGTGCAGATAGCTCATGCCCAAACAGGCGTCCAGCAGGATCGACACGCGGTCGTTCCAAGGCAGCTCCGCAGCAAGAACCGCCTCGAAGCTGTTGTTCGTGCTAGCGCCTGCACTGTTGCCCCGGGTGTCGGCCGCGGGCTTCTTGAGTGAGAGCCCGGACGTCTTGGCCTCCGCCTTGGTGCGCAACGCCTTGATGTAGTCATACAGGGACCCCTTGAGAAGTTCCGTCACGATACACAACTTGGGCTTCTCGAAGCAGGCGCCCATGAAGAGCACCACATTCGGGTGCCGCAGCTCCTGCAGCACGGCCACCTCCATGACGAAGGCCGTGACCAGCATGCTCTTGGACTCCTCCTCATTGAAGACTTTGACCGCCACATCCTTGCCGTGCCACTTGGCACGGTACACCGTTCCCGTAGCGCCCTTACCCAAGGTCTTGGTCATGTGCAGCTCCTCGTATCGGATGCGCCATGACTTGGTGGGCTGCGTCACGTACTCTTGCCGCAGTCGGTGCCACCCATACAGGCCGCTGCAGAGCAGGACACCAATCACGGCGCTTAAAACGAAGATCACGTGCATCAAGTAGGTGCGCCAGTCCTCCTCTTGGTTGCTCTCCACTAGCGAGCTCGTCACGGACCACTGGCCCAAAGCCTCATCCCAGCTGCCAACAACCTCCAGCACCTGCGACTCCGCGCGCGCAAGCCGTAGCGCCGGCGCCCTCGCCACAAAGCTGTCCGGGGCGCTGCTCGACGTAAGCGTCGCGCCCGCGGCGCCGGCGGGCCCTCGCCATGCAAGAGCGCCCGCGTCCGAGTAGTTGGTCTCCTGCGCCTGCAGAAGAAGCCTTGTGGCGTCCACCGCACGCAAAGCCTCTGTGGTCCACGCCCAGGCCGCGGCGGGGGTCTGCGCCCCGGCCGCGACCGCACCTGCCCAGAGTGCGTCCGCGCTCTCCACCCCTGGTAAGAGAACCAGCGTGCTCTGGCTAGCCATGAACGCTGTGTCGAGCCCGTTCAAGATGGGCGCTCCACCGGGTGCCTCGAGCACCGCCAGCGGCGGCTGCAACCAGAAGATCTGATGTGCCTCCTCCCGCGCACCAAGGTGCTGCACGAGGGCGTCGAGGTCTGCCGGCACCTCCTCCTCGTGGTCGCACGGGACCAGCCAGGCCCTGGTGCTGGGCACGTCATCGAGGTCCTCGACCGTGTGCGCAGTCTTGACCGCCACCGAGGCTGCGCCCAGGACCTCACGAAGCCTCTCCTCGGCTTCGCAGCCCCCCACCTCGTTGCTACGGAGCACACCGACGCTCGTCCACCCTGCGGCTTCCGCGAGCGCGGCAAGCGGCTCTGCGAGAGTGGAGGCAGGCGGCAGCGCGCTAAGAAGCCCCGGTGCCTCTTCGGCGATTGACCGCCACGTGAATGAGGCTACCGGCCTGCGCAGGCTCGCGAGCACAGCAACAGTGGCGTCCGTCTCGGCTTGGCATGGCGCCGTCAGAATGAGGTCATAGCCTGCAGCCTTGTCCAGGATCTCCCACGGGCTGCACCTGTTCAGCGCGACGTCGTCCACGACTATCGCTGGCGCCCGTATCGCCACCTCTGCTCGAACCTGTGCCGCGGTGAAGGCGTGTTGCGCGTTGTCGCCGCTGGCATCCGAGAAGATGGCGAGGCGGCAGGCCGTGGCCTCCACGTCCAAGCTGCAGTCTGCTGCCACGGCTGCTTGCAGCGACTGCGCATGCGCCATCGGTGCTCGCAGCGCGGCTAGCATCACGACCACGACCACGGCCAAGGCCGCAGCCGCCCGTGGCGCCGCCGTCGCCGGCGGCATCGCGCGCGCTCGCCTACGCGAGGCGCGCACGGCCTCCGTCTGCCACGGCATCGGCACTTGCCGACTCTTTGTTGTCAAACTCTTCAGACAAGCGGGCAGGTGGTAGGCATAAGCATGTAGTAGCAAGCAGGCACGAAAGACCACGCAAGCAAGCGAGCGGTAAGAAGCCTGGGCAGCGCAGTGCGCACCCAGGCTGGAGGAACACGGTCGCCACGGCTGTGCAACAGATTCCGCCGGCTGTGTAGCGCGCAACTCGCCACGAACGCCTATCCTTCATGCGACCGTGACAGCAACTCTCGCATGAGCCAGCCACTGACGGTGCACACGCTCGGCCCTAACGAACCTCCCGTGATCGCGCCCCCACGCGTACGGCGCGCGCGCTCCCGAACGCCCCGAACGACTATATCGTCGCGTCCGTCACCTGGGGCGGTGGGGCAGCTTGCGAGTCGCAGACCAATTGAAGGGTGAGCGCTCCCTGTCCATGCCCGCACAGTACGCACGTTCTCTGTGCGAAGTGACCCCCCCAGCCCCCCACCCCCCCAAAAAGTAGTCGTTGCGAAGGAAAAAAAACACGAGGCCGGCGCGTGCGCGCGGGCGGTGCGCCCACCAGAGCTTGCGAGCGCCACGTTCGCTAGGCTAGCGGTTCTCGTCACCGTCTCGCGCGTGCTCGATTGCTTTGCCTGCGTAGATAGCGAAGCGAAGGCCAGACGCTCGCTCGCGCGGTGGCAGGCTCGCGCGGTGGCAGGCTCGCTCGGAGCGCCTCGAGGCTTGAATCAAAGTCGGAGGTGCAGCGCGGCGTGGTGAGGTCGAGCGTCCAGGGAGCGGAGCGCCGTGCTTTGCTTGCACGCGTGCGTGCGTGCGTGCGTGCGTGCGTGCGCGCGCGCAGAGCGCGGCAGCCAAGATGGGCGACAGCGTGCGGAGCGGCGGGTCGCGCGGGTACCGGCGCGCGGCGGGCGGGAGCCGCGTGGACGAGACGCTCTTCGCGAGCAAGCACCCGAACAGCGTGAGCAGGCTGCGCAAGCAGCGCGAGGATACGGGGTTCCACAGCCGGTCGTCGTCGAGCGCCTCGTCGCAGGGCAATGAGCGGGATGAGGATGAGCGCACGGGCGGGCGCGGGCGCAGCGAGGGCAAGCAGGCCGAGGTGGTCATCTCGCGGCGGCAGCTGGACTCGATCCGTGCGCGCGCGGCGATCGTAACGCCGGCGCAGCGTGCCGCTGATAAGGCGCGCGAGGAGGAGGAGCGCAAGCAGAAGATGGCCAAGGCTCAGGCGCGCAAAGAGCGCATGCTGCAGCTCGAGGAGGAGCGCAAGAAGAAGAAGAACCTGACCGCCGAGGAGAAGGAGGACGAGCAAAAGACCAACGCGACACTGGCGCGCGCCGATAACATGCGCCTGGAGCAGCTTGACCAAGTCAAGACGATGCGGCGCAAGGTCATGTACGCGCAGTGCGCCAAGATCCGCGAGGTGCAGATCGACGACAAGAGCCAGCGCGTGGCGGAGGAGAAAGCAATCGGGGAGCGCGAGGACTTGCTTATGGAGATCGACCGCCTCAAGGACCTCAAGCGCACCGAGGCGCTCAAGAAGGAGCGCGAGACGCGCCGCCGCGAGGACGCCAAGGAGATCCGCGTGCAGATCGAGGAGCGCGAGCGCCAGCGCATCGTGGAGGAGGAGCTGCGCGAGCAGGAGAAGCAGCAGATGAAGCTCATGATTAAGCGCCAGGAGGAGGAGGCTGCGCGCAAGCGCGAGGCCCATGCCGAGGCCAGCAAGGAGCTCCTGCGCGAGGTACTGGAGGCCAACGACAGGGCCATCGCGCAGAAGCACCGTCGCAAGCTTGAGGAGAAGGAGGAGGACGAGCGTATCCTCCAATGGCAGGAGGAAAAGCGCCTGCAGGAGGAGGCTCTTGAGGCCGAGAAGCTCGCCATCAAGCAGGCCAAGGACCGCGAGTTCTTCGAGCTTGCCTCCCAGATGAAGCGCTCGATGGACAACCGCTCCGAGCTGGACGCCCTGCGCGCCAAGCGGCACCAGCAGGAGCAGGAGCGCAAGGAGCGCACCAAGGAGCGCGAGATGCGCGAGAAGCAGGCCCGCCAGCTCAAGGAGCTCCACGCGGCTCGCGAGGAGCAGCAACAACGCAAGATCGAGAACATGAAGCGCCTCGCCATTGCTGACAAGCAGGAGTGGAATAAGATCAACCGCGAGAACGCCGAGATCCAGGCCCGTATTGACGAGATCGAGCGCAAGAAGCAGGATGCCAACAACGCGCACCAGCGCCAGCTCCGCGAGCAGATGAAGCAGCGCGAGATCGCCAAGCATAAGCAGGACCAGGCCAAGCAGGACGAGGCCGAGCGCCTCAAGCGCGAGAACGAGCGCTTTCTTCGCACCATTGAGAAGAAGAAGCAGGAGATTCTCACCGAGATGCGCGACTCCGGCATCCCGGAGAAGTACCTCGCTGAGGTCGAGCAGATGAAGATCACGCTCCAGTAAGAACGCACAGGCAGCCAACACAAAACTGATCGCATGCCCCGCTTTCCCCTACAAACACACAAACCAAACAACCCAAGCAATCCTTCTTCGAGCCTGAGGCTTCCAAGAGAAAAAGCTGACTTGTCTCTTTTGATTTTCCCTGCCTTCGTGGCGTTGCACGGGTGGTATATCCTCCGGATCGAATCATGCGCTTGCGGCTTCGAGCGCCGCTCGCGCCAGCGCCCAGTCCGGCGCCAGCTCAACCGCCTTGCTCAGAGAATTCTTCGCACCGCGCATGGACTTGGCGTCCGTTGCCTGGAGCTGAGCCAGCCACCCCTTGACCAGGTGCGTTCGGGCGTCCGAGGCAAAGGCCTTGGTCGCTTTATTGGCCGCGCCGGCAGCGCGATTCGCGCCGGAAAAGGCGCCGAGAAACTCGGCATGCGCGAGGCGCGCATAGCACTCTGCATCGCTGATGCCGCTCTCACTCTCGGGAATGCACTCGGCCGCCTGCGCGAAACACTCCGCGGCCAGGTCCACGTCCTCGTGCGCCACGAGCAGCGCGAGCTCCGCCCACACCAACGGCGAAGCCGGTGCGGCCTCCAGGGCGCGCACGTAGCCCTCCGTGGTGCGCTCGACCCGGGACAGCGCAAGGGCGCCCACGGCATGTACCGCGGCGCCCGCATCGAGACCCCGCACCTGCTCTACGGCGGCCACGGTCGCCTCACGGTCCCGGGCCAGAGCGCCCAGCTCGGCAACGCGCAGCACATCGAGCGCAGAACGCTCAGCCCCTTCCGTGGCGAGCCGCTTCGCGAGCGGCAAGGCGGCACGCGCCTGCTCCGGCGAGCTCGCGCTGCTCACCAGCGCGCGCGCCGCCTGCCTGCTGAAAGGTGCCGCGTAGTATGCCTCGGCGGCCTGCCGCCAGGCAGCCCGGCGGTTGCCCAGCGTGCTCTGCACGGTCGCGTCCAGGTAAGCCGCCTCACGGCACCACGGCTGCAGCCTTCGCACGGCGCCCAGGCACCGGCTTAGGCCGGCGGCTTGGCGCACGAGGGGACGGATTTGCGCCGCCTGGCGCAGCGCCACGCCGGAGCTCCCTTCCAGAGACGTCATCACCACGCCAAGCCACGCGCGTGCCTCCCAGGGCGCGGCCACCACTGCATCGCGCTCGCGGCCCTGCGCGGTCAAGAGGCGCGCGCGTAGCGAGGCGGAGAGGACTCCTGGCACGTCCGCATCTCCGGGGCGCTGCACCTCCATGGCCGCCGTGGCGCATGCGTCGCCGACTGGACCGGCGCGATCAATGTGCGGGAGCGCCTGTGCGCCGCGCGTCGCACGATAGTGGAGCACAGGGTCCTCCACGCCCTGGACCGCTGCCGTCGCGGCGGACTCACTACCGGTCTGGAGCGCGGCAAGCGCAATCTCGCGACGCGACGCCAGAGCCCCGACCGAATCGCGCTTGCCCGCGTCCGCTGGGTCCTCGCGGCCAAGAGCCACGAGGTGGTGGTAGGCCGCGGCGGCGGGCGCGCGCGTGAGGTGCGCGAGGACGCGTTCCGAGGGCGCACGGCGCGCCAAGAGCGCCAGTCCCATCACGTAGTGCGTGACCGAGTCGGTGGGCGCCCTGCGCAGCACGCGCCGCGCCGCGTCCTCCACGAGTCCCCAGCCGGCGCGGTCCAGGTGCGCCCACTGGTGGCGCGCAGCGAAGCGAATGACGTCTGCAAGCACCCATGCCTCGGTCGGGGCGCCAGCGCCTGCCGGCACCTCGGCCAGCGCGCAACGCAGCGTGGTAAACACCTTGGAGCCTGCGTCGCCTCGAGCACTGGCCACGCGCCCTCGGGTTGCCCACGAAACCGCCTTGTCGCGCGACGAGCCGCCCTGCGCCTCCGTGCACGCCCGTAGCGCCGCCTCGAAGCGGTTCGCGCGCTCCAACAGTGCGCCCAGGGCGCTCCACGCAGCGCTCGCTCCGGGCGGGTCCAGCTGCACAGCTCGCACAAGGCAGTGCTGGCCCAGGTCCACGGCCTGCACGTCGCCGGAGGCTGCGCGCAGACAGTGAACAGCCCCAAGGAGCGTCCAGGTCGGCGCGTCCGTGGGTGCCATGGCGAGCGCCACTTCCGCGGCCCGCCTCGCGCGTGCGATGCAGCCCTTGGTCGAGGGCAAGGCCTCGGCGCCCTCGGCTAGGACCACGTGCTGCGCGCGGCGGGCAGCACAATCGGCCATGGCCAGCCACGCCGGCGCGTTCCAAGGCTCCGCGTGCACCACCTTGGCGAAGTTGCGCTGCGCAGAGGTGTATGCGTTGCCTCCCTCCTCCGTGGACCCGGTGGTTGGGAGCACCGTCGCGCGCATCGCGTGCAGGCGCGCGCGCAGCTGCGCGAAGGCCGTCAGCGGGCTCGGCCCGTGGCGATCCAGGTCCTGGAGCGCCCGCGAGAGTTCGTCCGCGGCGGCCTCGAAGCGATCGCCTGTCACGAGCGCCTGCGCGAGCGAGAGGCGGGCGCGCGCCAGCGCCCAGTCCACGGCCGGGCTCGGGTGCAGCTCATTCGCCTCCTCGAGCACCGCGATGGCGTCCTGGTGCTCCCCGTTGCGCAGGCGGAGCCGACCGAGGCGCAGCAGCGTGTACGCGCGCTGGTCGCCCGGCAACGTCTCAGGCATGCAGGCCACGGCGGTGGCGAGGGCCATGTGGGCTGCCTCATGCTTGCCGGTGGCCGCGTAAGCGTCACCGAGGCCCTGCCAAGCATCGTAGCGCGTGTCATCGCCAGCGATGGCGCGCTGGAAGCTGCGCTCCGCATCCGCGAAACTGCCTGCATGCAGCTGCAGGCGGCCCAGCGAGACCCAGGCCTCCGTGTACACCGCCGCGAAGGGCTTCACATCGCTGCCCTTGTGTGCGAGGTCGTCTACGAAGCCAATCGCGCTCTTGAAGACGGCCTGCGCGAGCTCGGGCTCCGCGCGATCCCAATGCGCGCGCGCCACGGCCTGCAGAAGCTCCAGCTGTGCCGGCTCCTGCGCGAGGCTCTTCTCGTAGCATTTCAGGGCACGGGCCGCGTCCCCCTTGCGCTCGTAGATCTGGCCAAGCAGGTGAAAGCAGCGCGGCATGTCTGGCTCGAGCTGCGCCGCCTTGAGGAGAAACTTGGTCGCGCTGGCGTCCTCGCCTCGTGCGAGGAAAGCCTCACCCTGCAGGACGAGGTGCCAAGGCAAAACCACCGTGTACTGCGGCACGCGATCGGCGACCCCGAGGCGGGTCACCAGGGCCGAGCGGCCGCCCGGCGTCGGGGCGGGCCGCAGCACCGTCTTGAGGGCCACGGCCGCGGCAGCTGCGTCTCCGCGCTGCAGCGCCGAGGCCGCGACCAGGGCGGCCGCGGCGCGGCCCGCCTCGGCACGGCCCGCCTCGGCACCGCCCGCCTCGGCAGCCTCAAAGGGGCCCGCACCCTCGAACGAAGGCGGCGCGCCCTGATTGAAAAAGCCAAAGGCGGCGCGCGCGAGTCGTGCCTCCGGCGTCGGCGTGGTGCCCTCCTTGTCCTCGTTTTCGACCTCATCCAAATCGGCCAGGGCCTCCCGCGCCAAGCGGTTGCCCTCGGTCGGAATGGTGTAGCTGGCGGCCTCGAGCTGCAACGCCACGAGGCGCACTCGCTCGGCGCGCATTGCGGTCTTGGCGCCGGCCAGGAGCGCGAACTTGGCGTCCTCAAGCGCCTCCACGGAGCTCGCGCCCTCGAGCGCGGCACGCGAGGCGCCACGCGCGTCGTGCGCGCGGCCCTTGGAGCCCGGCACAAAGCAACGCAGGAGGAGCGTGGCGCGCAGCTCCCACAGCCGCGCGCTCTCGCGCCCCAGGGCGGCCAGCACCTTGGCCTTGCGCTTGTCGAGGTCCTCCTTGCGCGATTGCGGCGTGCCTGTAGGCGGCTCCGCGGCAGCGGCCGCCACGGCGCTGAAGGAGATGACCTTGGTCTTCTTCTTGCCGTGTGCCGCCACGGCGCCCTGCGCGAGGACGCGCTGCCGCCGGTCGAGCTCGTCGCGCATGTCACGCAGTCGCAGGAGGGCGCGGTCGCAGCACGCGCGCGCCTCGCCGGGCTGGCCGGCGGCGGCACTCAGGCGCGCCGCCAGCGCCCAGGCGCGCCAACGCTCGCCGTACAGATCGTGATCGCGCAGGGCCGCCTCCACGAGGTGCTCCTCGAGGTTGGCACCACTCGGCACCGGCTCCACGTCAAGCGCGATCCAGAAGAGCGCGGCCCGCGCGAGCGCGCGGACAGGGTCGGGCTCGGCGCCGTTGGCATCCGCGCCGGCCGCGTCAAGCATCTCCTCGCAGAGCTTGCGTACTTGCGCCGCGCCAGTCAAGGCGATGACCTGGGCGACCACCACCTCGGCGACGGCCTTGGGCGAGAGCCAGGTCTCCTTGACGGCGTCCGGCGCCGCGGCGCGCAGGTCGCGCAGGTCGCGCAGATAGGCGACCGAGATCAAGTGCAGCTCGTCTACGGGCAGCTTCTCGAGGGCGCACTCATGGTGAATGCGCAGGAGGACGTCGAGCGCCGCGACGCGGTCTGGCGCGTCCAGCGGCCATTCTAGGGCGCGTAGAAAAATCTCCCGTGACGCCGCGTACGCCTTGGCACGCCCGAAGGCGTGCGCCGCCTCGAGGCCGAACTCGCGGCTCTTGTCTTCGTTGCCCTTTTCTGCGGCTAGCAGCATCTGTCGCTTGCGCGCTTCGGCGAACTTGTTCAGCTCGTTGGTCTCCTCGTACAGGTCCGCCAGGCGGGCGAGTGCCGCCATGCGCCCCGTGTCCCTGCGCAGCAGCAGCAGCAGCAGCAGCAGCAGCACGTCAGCAAACCTAATTTTCCAACCTCGCCAGCGACGCGCGCCCCGCGGCTTGCAAGGCCAAGCAAGGTGAGAGTATCCACGTACAGCTCGCACGCCTTGGAGAGCAGCGTCTCGGCCTGGTCATAGTCCCGCAGGCCTAGCGCTGCGCGTCCAGCCAACAGGTGCAGCCGCGCATTCTCCGCGCCGCCCGCCAGTTGCAGCGCCTCCTTTGCCGCCTGCGCGCGCGTCCTGGCCGTCAGTCTCGAGCTGCTCGAGGCGTGCGTTGATTATCATCATCACCTTCTTGTTCTTCATGCAGGCTAGGCCTACTCACCTTGAGGCTCGCGCCGAAGCTGCCGGCCTCGAGCGCCTCCTGGCTGCTCTGCACGAGCCGCTTCATCGCCCCTCCCCGCGCACGCGCGCGCGCGCGATCTGACCTTTGCCTTGGCGCGAGCGGCGCGGCACTGGCAGCGAGGTTTGAAAATCAAATCCATCCCATCCATCCAACCATCCATCTCGTCTATCGTCTCGCCTCCACGCAGGCTGCGCGCGCGCGCGCGCAGACCAGCCCCGGTCCGGCCCGCCCCGCTCGCCGCGCTGCGCCCGGGCCCGCGCGGCGCGGGCTGGCTGCACGAGGGCACCGCGAGCGCCAACGTCGCGGCGGCGGCGGTGGCCGCCATGGCGGAGGCGGGCGGCGGCGACGGCCGCGCGTCGCGCGAGGGCGTGCCGGCGCGTGCGCTGGTGCGGTCGTCGATCGCACGGCTCAAGCAGCGCGTGCGCGAGGTGCTGGCCGTGGCGGAGTCCAGCACGAGCGGCAAGCGCGACGAGGCCGGCCAGGCGGCCATCGACGCGGCCTTCGACGCGCTCATTAGGGAGCACGACGATCTGCGCGTCACCGTACAGGTGCTTCAGGCGCACCAGGGCTTCCAGAAGGAGATCATTGCCAAAGAGGAGGAGATTCGCCAGCGCGAGGCCGACATCCTGCGGCTCTCGGACACGCTGCGCGCCGTGCAAAACGACGTGGAGAAGGAGATCTTCCAGGCCGCCAAGCCGCTGCTCGGCAGGGCCACGGGCAAGCGCCAGGTGCGCCCGGTCGACAGCGGTGCCGTGCTCAAGTACGCGCACCGGCTCAGCTACTCGACGGCGGCGCCGGCCGGCTGGCACTTTTCGCAGGGCGTGGCCATCCCAGTGCCCTTCAAGCCGGCCGCGCCGCAGGAGGAGCAGATCCGCAACACCTTTCTGTACGCAGATTTAGACTCTGTGCTGCAGGCGCGCCTGAAGCAGGCCTCGGGCGAGGCCGAGGCGGACGGCGACGGCAAGGACGCCAGCGCCGAGGACGCTGCCGGCGCCGAGGGCGTGAAGCGAAAGGCGGGCGAGGGCGAGGGCGAGGGCGAGGGCGCGTCCAAGCGCGCCCGAACCGACGACAAGGACGCGGATGCTGACGACGATGACGACGACGACGACGACGACGCGGACCAGGGCGAAGGCGGCGACGACGACGGCGCCGGCGGCGACGAGGACGGCGATGATGACGATGACGACGATGACGATGACGACGACGACGACGACGACGACGACGACGACGGTGAGGGCGACCTCTTTGACTTGTAGTGTGACGCTTTGTGACGCTTTGTGCCGTCACGCAGCACCTTCCCTTCTGAGCCATCTGCGATTCGGGCGCGGACTTGGCCGGGGGTTGAGGACAATGGCATTTTAAAAAAAACTTTCAATGGATTTCAACAAACACACAGATACAGATGAGGTCTCGCAGGCTGCGAGAGGGGCCGGGCCTGGTTCGAGCCATTGCGGCTTCCGCTTCCAGGTTCTCGTACTCGGCCATTGGCCTCGTCTAATCAGGAGTTGCCGATCTGCAGCGAGACGCTCGAGTCGGAGCGGTCCGCCAGACACGTGCAGTAGGGCGACTGGCAGCAGTTGGCATTGCATTCTTCGCTCTGGCAGTTGGGCGTCTCGGAGAGTTGCTTGTTGGTGCAGCTGTTGCACCCCTCGAGCGAGCCAATGTTCCAGCACTGCGCCGTGGAGGTGCGCTTGGCATTCTGGCAGCCGAGCGTCTTGCCGCACCAGGTGCACTCGTAGGAGTCGTTGCTGGCGGCCTCGCAGCCCTTCTGGTTGTTCTTGAGCGGATTGTTGCACGGGCTCTGGTAGCAGCCCGCCGTGCTAAAGCCGCGCTTCGCATTCATCTCCTTGGTGTACCACACGCAGCGGCCACCCGTGTGCTGGATCGTGCACTGACCATTGTTGATGCGGTAGCACGGGTCCGGCACGCACACCTGCTTGCCCTTGGCCTTGATGCCGGTCGCCCACATATTGGCCACCCACATGCAGCCGTCGGTCGTCACACAGCCGGTGCGGTCCAGCGACAGGCAGCTGTCACCGTTCTGGTTGATCATGGCCGAGGTCATGGGGTTGTTGATGCACGTAGAGAACTGCGTGTCCTCATCGCGCGCCAGCCACTCCTCGTAGATGGTAGTGCACACCTCGGGGTAGTTGTTCTGCAGATCCGTGAGCTGGGCCAGCGTCTTGGCCTGCGCCTTGGCCGCCGCCTTGGCCGCCTTGGAGCTGCCCTTGCTCTTGCTCTTGCTCTTCTTCTTCTTGCCCAGGTCGCGGCGACCCGCACCCCGGGACGAGCTCGCGAGGGCGCGCCGCTCCCTATCCTCGTCCTCGTCCTCCTCCGCCTCGAAGCCGGCCGCGTCTACCGCGCGTGCCATATCCAGCTCCCGGAAGCTGTCGCCCGATGCATCCAGGTTGAGGTCGTGCGCCAGCAGCGCGGTGGCCAGCTCGCGGGCCTCATCGTACGTGATGCGGTGCTCCTGAAGCAGCGCCTCCACCTTGTCCTTGACCACGCTCAGCACACGGTTTCCGCGCAGCGGGCTGCCCTGCGCATACGCCATGGCCACCGCCACGCCCACGAGCGCGCACGCCCGAAAGTACCGCATGGCTAACCTGTCAGAAGGACTGCGCCTCGCGGCTCTCTCTCCCTCTCTCTCGCCGAAGCTTCTAGCTTTCCAGTTTCGACTCTGCAGTCCCGACGCCGCCCGCTCGCCCGCCCGCTCGCCCGCCCTCGCCCCCCGCGGCTTTGGAAGCGGCCCTCCCGCGCCCGCGCCCGCGCCCGCGCCCGCGCCGAGCGCGGGCCACGCCGCGTCGCGGCGCGGCGTGTCCGCGCCGCGCAGCCGCGCGCGACAGATCTCGACAGTCCCCGTGTGCGCCTCGGCGGTGCCTGTGACCATGACTGTCAATGCGCGGCGCGGGCGCGGACTCCGCGCCGAGGCTCGGACGCCCGCGGCCGGCCGCCGGCGCGAGCGCGAGGCTAGTCGGCGCGGACGCGCCCTTGCGCGGCCGGAGCCAAGGCTCACCTGGGACGCGGAGCTGGGCTCCTCATGGGCATGAGCGATTCGCTTCGCTTTCGTTTCGTTTCGGCGAGGTCGACCCGGAGCTGGACACCGAACAGCGACCGCGGCGGACGTGGACTCGGAGTGTAAAAAAAAAGGATGGACGCGCCGCGCGCGTGCGCGTCCATGTTGCGAGCCGCGAGCGAGGGAAAGGCTGCTGCGGCACGCGTGCAGCGCGCCAAAGTCACACTGCAGTGGAATGTTGGGCAGTATTTATCAAAGGCGCTTGAGCTGAGTTCCACGTCTCGATTGAGATAGAAAGCAAAGCGGCGCATGAGCCTCTTTTTTTTTTGGTTGTTGTCGCCGCACTTCTCGCATCCCACGCCACGCCCTTGCCCTTTCTACATCCCACTCTCACTTCATGTTGATGCGCTCGCCTCAGATGGCATGTGACTGCTCCGACTCGGCGTCCAGGCCAGCTGCCGGCTCGCCCTAGCAGCCACAACCGATCATCGTGCTCGCTGGCGTTGCTCTCTGCAGGCCGCTCCTCGAGTTCTGCGCAAGCGCCTCTCGCGCGCCTCGATAAGCCAAGCTGAGCAAGCTCCCGACTCGGATGGCGGCGGCCACCATGACCGTGACCGTGACTCGGACCGTGACCGTGACCGTGACTCGGACCGTGACCGTGACCGTGACTTGTGGCTGTTCGTTGGGCGAGGAAATCCTGGCCCAACCATCGTTTGGAGCAGAGGCAGAAAACGGGGATCAGATCACGACGGTGGTTGCGCGAGAGATAGGCTGCGGCAGACCCGGAGCGCGCGCGCGCGCGCGGGGTGCGGCGGCGCGCGGCGGCGGCGCGCGGCGCTGGCGCCGGCGGAGCGAGCGGACGAGGGCGCGTGCGCCGAGCGAGCAGGTCGGCCGTCGGCCCTGGTGGCGAGCATGGCGAAGAGGCGAGGCGGCCGGGCGCCGGCCGCGCGCGCGGCGGCGACGTCGACTGCGGCGGCAGCGGCGGCGGCGACCGCCCCAGCGGAGGAGGCAGGCACATGGGTGCTGCGCGCGACGCCGGACGCCTTCACGCTGGTGGACCAGGCCAAGGTGCTGCAGCAAATGTACGGCGAGCGAGAGAAGAAGCACAAAGAGGGCTGCCGGCGGCTGCTGCGCAACATGGTGGCGGGCCAGGGTATCGAGCTGTCGGACGAGACCCCGCTGACGCCAGAGGATATCTTTGTGATGGTGGGCGCCAGCTGGCTGGACCGCGGCGGCAAGCATCTGACGCCGCACAGCGAGGACGAGTACCACACCGGGCTGGCCGAGCTCATGTGCTGGATTGCCTGTTTCCTGGCGCGCATTGACTACACGCAGGGCGCCGGAGAGATCGACAAGGACGGCATCAGTGAGGCCGAGGAGGAGGTTGCTCGTATCGCGCGCCGCGAGGGCTGCCAGGGAATGGCGCTCGATCGCGAGTGGTACGACCGGCTTGGCGCGCAAGTCGAGAAGAACCTGAGCGCCATGGCGTCCGAGGAAGGCGCGGTTGCCCTGCAGGACCTTGTGTTCATGGATTCACGCATCGTGTGCGGCGCGTCGTCGCTCCTCTACACCTGGATGTCGCTGGGCGGCGGCGCGAGCGAGTCGGTCCCGGCCAAGGAGCGCATTGTGGACGTGGTGACTGGTGCCACGCTCACTCTGGACGCCCCCAAGCTGCCGGCGGCGCGCCGTGAAGGCGCGCCGGCGGGCGGTAGCGGCGACCTGACGCGCGAGGACCTGCTGCACACGACCTTCACCGGCCTGCCGAGTCCCGGCATGCTTGGCGTGGCGACCTGGCCGGCGCCGGCGGACGAGACCGTCATGGACCACACGCTGGATGGCTCGGGCCTCTTGTGCAAGGTGCCATCGGCCGAGGCGGACTGGCTGCCGTTCTCGATCCAGGCTCCGGCAACCCCGCACGGCGGCGCCGTAGTCATGCTCGACCTGGACGAGGACGAGGGCGAAGACGATGAGGTCCACGGCGCGGACGCCGGCTCGGCCGGGTCGAGCGCGGGCGCGGTGGCCACCGTGAGTGCTCATCCATGGTGCGGACCGGAGGTCTTCGTGGCGGAGCGGAAGCGCTCCCGCGAGGGCCGCAGCGGGCCGCAGCACGAGCACGTGATCGTGTACCGCGCCCAGGGCCCTACCGAGGCCAAACTTGAGTGCATCCTGGAGGTGGAGAGCGGCTTGGTGGAGAGCATGGCGCGCGACGTGGCCGTGGAGCCGCTGCAGCTGCCCGATGGCGTGGACCGCAGCCACGTGGCCTTTTACCCGTCGCAGCCCGGCGAAGCCAAGAGCGAGTTCCTGCAAAACGTCGAGTTCCAGCTGCACAAGGTCATCAAGCCGCTCACCTGCCTGCGCGGCTCGGCGGACTGGTACGTGCTGCGGCGCTTCATGATCTCGGGGTCCATTTGCCAGCTGCTGGCAGAGCGGGACCTGGCGGTGCGCAAGATCCTCAACGGCAACGAGAACATGAGCGCCACGCAGACCGTGGCGAACGACTTCTTTCGCAGCTGGGCGCTCGACCCGGCCTACTGCGACCCGGCGCAGAGCTTCCACCGCCTGTGCAACCCGCCCACCTTTGCGCAACTCCAGGCTATGCCTTGGTGTCAGCATCTGTGCCACGTCGGCCTGCTGGCGAGCCGCAAGCACCCGCAGATTGGCGTTTCGCCGGCCGCGCTTGGCGCCTTCCGCCGGCCGGGCTCGACGGACTGCGTTGTGTGCGCATGCGAGACCGTCACGCTACGAAGGACCACCAACGCGCAGCGCATTGTGCGCACGCGAGGCGACTATTTCGAGGTCAAGGTCGGGGACGAGGCCTGGTGGGAGGCGCTCCCGCGCACGTGCCGCGCCCAGATCGTGGCCCTTGCCGCCGTGCTGCGCACCGACTTTGCGCTCCTCACCGTGCACGGCCCCACGGGCGACTTCCTCTACGCGTGTCTGGTCACTGTGCCAAAGGACGTGCGCAAGCGCTTCCTCAAGGCGCTGCTCGTGCACCGCAAATACGTGGACTGGGCCTACGAGGGGCTCAGCGAGCTCGGCCCCCTGCCGGATGCGCCATCGACCTATTCCACCGAGGAGCGCACCATCTTGCGCTCACACCTGCGCTTGTGGCGCTCGCTTCGCAACCTGGTCGACGCGCGCAATGACCCGTGCGAGCCGGCTGCGTCCTTCAAATCGGCGCCGCAGATTTTCTTCGAGTCCTTTGCGCAGCGCGCCGACCCGCAGTACTCCCTTCTGCCCGAGGCGCTCGTCCGGGCCATGGCCGCCGTCGAGGACGAGACCAGCGTCCTGAACGTGTCCACGCTCGCGCTCGTGAGCAACGCGCTAACCTTTCAAAACACGCTCGGCACCGCGGTCGAGCCCTCGCCATCTGCCGCGGGGAATGGCGCTGCCGCCGTGAACGAACAACTCAGGCCCCAAGACCGCATACTTCGGCGGTTCTGGCGTGAAATGCTCACGATGGCGCTCCCGCGCGTCGCGGAGGAGCGCGCCGCCTCGCAGGGCGCTGATTCGCAGCGCGCCAAGGCCATCACCGAGCCATCGTCGACCTCACTCGGGGCGACCCGGTCCATCAAGGCAGAAGTGGACCTGGTCGAGGAGGCATCCTCCAAGAAGAAGCGGCGCAGCGCCAAGGTCGGCAGCGATGAGGACAGCGACGAGGACAGCGACGAGGACCTCAACATCATTCTCAAGCCCGACGCGACGGGCCCGTCGGCGGCAAGGGCCAAGAGACGGTCGTCCACAAGGAAGGACACGCTCTCCAAGCAGGCGCTCTCCGACATACAGCGCGCCTTCCAGGACTACGAAAAGCTGTCCATCGCGGGGCGCGAGACGCTCTTCAACTCAGAAGTTGGGCGCGGACTGCGTCTCGACTCGCTGCGTGGTCACACGGCGGTGTCCTGCTCCTCACTCGACAGCTTCGCATCGGACAAGAAGCAGATGCGCATCTGTGCTGTCTGCACCGGGGCCACCACCTCTATGTGCCCGGTCTGCAAGGTAGCTCTTCACCCGGTCGGCTTCCCGGACAGCTGCACGGCCCGCTTTCACTCTCACGAGATGCTCCGCCTGGGCTTCTCGGCTGAGGAATCATCGGCCCAGGACAGCGAGGCCGACAAGCTCGAGGAGGCGGGCGACGAGGACAAGGATGCGGACGCTGGGGACCGGGACGTGATTGACGAGAATATCGGCGCCGCAATCCTTTCGGCAGACACCCCGGGTGGCATTCCGACGATCAGGTACGTGGCGTCGGCCTCCAAGGAGGAGGAGAAGCAGCCGCAGCAGCAGCAGCCCGACGTCGCGATCGCCAGTTTACAGGCGCGCGTCGCAAAAATCCTCACCGGCGAAGAGTCCCTCGACGCACAGGACAGCCTTGTTCGCCTTGTCAACTCCAAGCTTGGCATCAAGGTCCGACTCAATACGGCCTACGCGCATGACTGCAAACTGCACAGAATCAGTGACGCCACCGCCATGGACAAGTCTCCGCGCTCGGAGTACAAGTGTTTGGTCTGCAGCAACCCGACCATGGTGGTCTGCGAGACCTGCTTGGTCCCTCTGCACGTGACGGCCAAGACCAAGGGCGGCATCACCTGCGCGGAGACCTTTCACTCGAAGGCCAGGATGAGGAGACTTAACCGCTTCATCGACGCCCAGGCAGCGCACGAGGAGCTCCTTGCGCAGCGGAAGCGGGCGCTCCAGCTCGAAGGCACGGAGGCTGCGTCCTCTGGAGACCCAAATCTTTTCAACGAGAAGGGTAGCCGCAGCAGCAGCAGCAGCAACAACAACAACAACACCAACACGAACAGCGACAACAACAAACGCGTCGAAACGAATCGCGACAAAAGGCAGGACAACACCAAAGGGAAAGAGGATGACGACGACGACGACGACGACGACGAAGATATGCCTCTCCTGGGTGATGAGTCCGACGCGGACTCCAGCACGGGCAAGGATGCCGGCGATGGCGCCAGTTCAACGGGTCAGGTGTCTGGAGTCCTCGTCTCCGACTCGGACAGAAGGAAGATCACTAGCATCGTTGAGGAAGCCGAAGCGTGCCTGAAGAGCACGTCGCCAGAGGCCGCAGCGGTGCAGAAGGCGCTCGGTGTCGTCAAGGAGCGCATTGACGCGTTGCCGGTGCAGTTCCGGCGCAAGATCGCTCTCCAGGTCTTCAACACTGACATGGGCCGCAGGCTCCGCATGTCCAAGGCGGTCAAGCACGCGCCGGTGCGGTCCTCGGAGTGCCACGCGGCGGCCAAGGGTGACTTTGAGGGTAACCCCAAATCGCGGATGCGGACTTGCCTCTTATGCAAGGGCCACACCACGAGTGTGTGCTCCTGCTGCAACCTGTACCTACATGTCGGTCCGAAGAAGAGCAAGAAGGTCCAAGAGGGCTACTGCTTTCACCAGTTCCACTCCAGAGAGGTGCTCACGGAGCTTCCCGTGAGCCGGCTCACCATGGACGACCAGGACACCGACATGGATACCGCCGGCGGCGCGAGCGTGCCCGACGACAAACGTCGCCGCGGGCGCGACGAGGCTAGCTCAGTGGGCGACGACCTGCGTTCTCGCGCCGGCTCGCCTGCGTCTCGCGCAGGCGAGTCTTCGAGCATCGGGCTCAAGCGCCAACGTCGCCAAAGTGGCACGCCGGTCTCGCGCGCCGCCTCGCCCGCCGAATCCTCAGTTCGCAACCGCGCCGCCACGCCACTCTCCGTGGCCGGGGTCGAATCCAGCACGAGCGAGCCCGCTGCAAGCCGCAACGTCGCGAGCAAGGAGGCGGCTCTCATGGTCAGAATCCACGATCGTTTGGCGTCTCTCGAGTCGCTCCTGGACCGCATCAAGAGGGGCGAGGCCCCGGCCAGCAACGCCGCGGGCGCCTCACCCCCGGACGCCGCCGAGCTCCCGGTCGACGCTCCCCCAGTCGCCGGTGGAGACGATGCGGACCAGGCAACCAAGGCCGACGCCGGGTCCGTCGCTGCCAAGGAGCTGCACAAGTTGCGCGATTCGTTGCAGCCGAGCAAGTCCGGACCCAACAAGTTCTACGGCGTCTCGTGGCACCAACGGTCCAAGAGCTGGCAGGCGCGTGTGAACACGGCGGGAAAGACTGTGTTCCTTGGCCGCTGCGAATCGGAGATCGAGGCGGCCCTGGTCGTGGACGACTACCTGACCAAGATGTTCGGACCCCTTGGTGGCGGCCAGCTCAACTTTCCCAAGTCCAGGGGGCGCGCAAATGCCGAGAAGATTGCCAGGGCCGAGGTAGCCGCGCGCGGGAACGAAGACGCCCGCACCCAAGCCTCATCGTCCTCGCAGGCCACGGCCGGTTCCCCGGCGAACAGGTTCACGCACTCCAAGACAGGCTTCCACGGCGTGGGCCAGTCCAGCGCGCGATCCAAGGGGTTCACTGCCATCATTGGCAGGGGCAAGACACGCAAGTACCTTGGCGTCTTCGCTGGCCTTCACCTCGCGGCGCTGGCCGTGGACGATGCTCTCATCGAGAACTTTGGCCCGGAGGGCAATGGCCGCCTCAACTTCCCCGACGCCGATTCCCGCGAAAGGGCGGAGGCCGCCGCCAAGGTAGAAGCCGAGATCCACCACACACAGGAGAAGGACAGCTCGCGAGCCGCAATGCGCAGCGTGGCGGCCAGCTCCTCGAGCAGGTCCGACGAGCCCGCTCTCGAGCCGGCAGCGGCGCTGAAGCCTCTCGGCAAGGCGCCTCGCAAGACCAAGAACCCAAATGGCGACGAGGTCGCCGCCAGCAAGTACTTTGGCGTGAGCTGGAGCAAGAAAACCCGGAGCTGGCGTGCGCGTCTCAAGCACAGCGGCGTTCTCCACGACAAGGGTCGCTTCGAGTCGGAGACCCGTGCTGCCCTCGCTGTGGATGCTGTCCTCGTCGAGCTTTTCGGTCCAGAGGGCAAGGGCCGCCTCAACTTTGCGGATCGCGAAGCTCGCGATGCCGCACTGCTCGCGGCCATGCTCGAGGAGGACGACTCCTCGCGCGAGACCACCAGCAACACCAAGGCCAAGGCAAAGGCCAAGGCCACGGACAAAGATAAGGACAAGGGCACGAAACGAGGAGAGGCCAGCACGGCGACGATCAACTTTGGCCCTGCAGACAAGCCTTCTCGGACCAGCGGAACTAACAGCACCGCCGCGTCCACAGCAGCAGCCGCAAGCAGCAGCAGCAGCAGCAGCAGCAGCAGCAGCAGCAGCAGCAGTGGCGGCGGCGGCGGCGGCGGCGGCGGCGGCGACAGCGACGGCGGCAAGCAAATGCCGCGCACGAAAGCCACTGCACCGCAAAGGGATGGGAATGAATCTGTAGTGAGCCACACATCAAGTGCTTCGGAAGCGACGTCAGGTAGCACCCGGCAGCAGCGCAAAAGGAGCTCGTACATTGGCGTCAGCGAGATTCGTCCTGGCCGTTGGCGCGCTACGTGCAACTGGGCCGGCAACTTTGTCGAGGTGGGCTTCTTCTCCACGGAAACGCAAGCGGCGCTGGCCGCGGATGACCGGCGCATCAAGCATTACGGGCCCGGCGGCGGCGGTCAGCTCAACTTTGCGGATGCGAAGTCTCGCCGAGCGGCCGAAGAACGAGCCGCGGCTGAACAGGCAGCGGAAGTTGCTGCTGAGCCCGCCGAGCCTGCCGAGACGGCCGCCCCTTCTGAGCTCAAGGAGACACGCCCGGCCGTGAACAGCGAGGAGGAGTCCACCTCTGACAAGGCCCGCGCGAGCCAGAAGCGCAGGAAGGTGTCGTCGGCAGCCGGGCCTCCCGACACCCAGTTCAAGGGCATAGAGTGGAACAAGAGCGAAGCGCGTTGGGAAGCATGCCCCTCCGTGTCTGGCAAGCGCATGTCCATCGGGCACTTTGACTCGCCCGAGGAAGCTGCTCTAAGGGCTGACGAGAAGCTGCTCCAGGTACACGGCTCGCTGGCGAGACCGATGCTCAATTTTCCCCAGAGCCAAGAGCGCATTGCAATTGCGGCGAGGCTTGGCGTGCAGCTCTCGGCGGTGTCGCGTTCGGAGAAGCGGGTCAAGGCGGAGGGGCCCAGCGGCCCCGCTCCTCTCGCGCCGCAGCCGATCATCCTGGTCGACGACAAGGACGAAGTGGTCAACATCGACGAAGAGGTCACGACCGGCGCCCCGCCGGCGCCAAAGCGATCACGGACCGCGAGTGCAGACGCCGTGGTGGACGTGGAGAACCTGGTCGATACAGCCACCGGCGAGACAGAATCTGTGCCGGCCAAACGTCCGCGGCGCGGAACCCTCGGTGAGGCGGTGGCCGGCGGCGGCGACGACCACGACGAGGTCAAGGAGGACCGAGGGGGCGTGAAGGGCAAGGGGCCCGAGCATGTGAAGGGCGAAGACGAGGAAACGCATGACGACGTCATGGAAGACAAGGAGGACGGCACGGCCGAGCATGAGGAGGAGGAGGAGGAAGAGAAGGTCATGACGACCGAAAGCACCGAGGAGGAGGACGCCAAGGTCGCGGAGACCAAGAATGAGGAGATCAAGGCTGCGGAGACCACGGTCGCGGAGACCGCAAAGGCTGCGAGCGCTGACGAGACGCCAGCTGGGCTCGCCGCTGGCCTCGCTGAGAACCTCGAGACGCCAGCTGGGCTCGCCGCTGGCCTCGCTGAGAACCTCACGACGCCTTTTGCTCACGCAGACCGTGAGGCAGAGACGGGCGGGGCCGAGCGCGCCACCAGCGCCGCCGACGCAGAGGGAAGCGGCACCACCGCTGAGTCGCAATCGCAAGCGAAATCAGACGGCAGGTACGTCCCGGGTGCGGAAGAGGTTGCAGCGCTCGAGGAAAACGCTCGCAAAGCTGACGCCACTGGACTTGTAGCGGCAGCAGCAAGTGATGCAGCGGCAGCAGCAAGTGATGCTGCAGCGGCAGCAAGTGCTGCGCTCCCGACCAAGACAAACATCCCAGATAGGATGGTGTCCGCGAACGGCGGCAAAGACATGGAGAATCGCGTGAGCGGCTCTCTGCAGTCTGAGAGCGAGGACGCCAAGATGCAGGGCTCCAGTGGTGCGTCAGCAGACGACAAGGAGGCCACTTCAACGACCGCAAGTCAGGCTGCCGATCTGGACCCTGAGAAGTGGGCCACCAACGTACCCTACCTCACGTGGATCAGGGTCCGGCACTTCAAGGACATCGAGCTCTTCTCGACCATGGAGCGCGAGTTGGAGACGGGTACGGGCTGCTCGAAGTTCAATCGCGACGCGGGCCGCAGGGCCTTGCAGGTTGAAGTCGCCGAATTTCATAGGTCACGCTGGGAAACGTGGGCCGCCATGCCCAAGGCGGAGCGCGCCTCCTGGGCAGCCAAAGGAGAAGTGCCTTCGTCTGGCACCTCTGTAATGGGGTCGGCGCTCCCCGCGGCGCGGGACACAGTCACAGTTCCTTTGCCACAGCCTAACAAGGATGGCATCGTGGTGTCGAATCGCAAGCAGCAGCAGCACCAGCAGCAATGCGAGCAGCTAGAGCAACGCGAGCAGAAACAGGAGCGTGAGCAGCAGCAGCAGCAGCAACAACAACAACAACAACAACAACAGCAACGCGAGCAACAACAGCAACGCGCGCAGCAGCAGAATCGCGAGCAGCAGCAAGAACAACAAGAGCAGCAACAGCAAAAGCAATGCGAGCAGCAACAGCAATGCGAGCAGCAACAGCAATGCGAGCAGCAGCAGCATCAACATCTGCAACGCGAGCAGCAGCAGCAGCAGCAGCAGCAGCAGCAGCAGCAGCAATGCGAGCAGGAACAGGAGCGCGAGCAGCAGCAGCAGCAACAACAACAGGAACGCGAGCAGCAGCCCGAGCAGCAGTCTGATGTGAATGACAGCCACGGCGCCTCGTTGCTGGTCGCTGCGCACGACCTGGAAGAGGAGGACCAAGACCAGGATGCGGCGCAGGGAAAGGACCATGCGCAAGACAAATGCGACCTGCACACATGCAGGTATGCGCACGTGATTAACCTCGCTGACGATATGCGTGACCTCTGGCATCTGCTGCTGGATGGCTTCGGCTGGCAGCTTGTGGACGACACATCGAATGGCGTGCACCTGCTCAAGCATGCAGACAAGTACGGTCCCTCCGAGTCCTTTTCATCCTATGCTGATGCCAAAATCTACGTCATAACGACGAGGCAGCTGCGCCGAGACATGGCCAGGGCGCTCGTGTCGCGTTGGCAGAAGCATAACTCCCCCGAGCTCAAGCATGTACGCGACTGGGAAGACATGATCTCGGGTCACTCGCAGGACCAGATGCAAGTCGAAGACAAGGCGCTGGGTCAGGCACAGAAGGACGAGACGATCGAGCAGGCTCAGGGCCCAACAACGCCAGCGCAAGCTCTAGACGCTGCAGCACCAGCGCTAGCTCCAGATGTAGCGGCGACAGGTGACGCTTCAGCGGCAACTGCTGACGTGGCGTCGACAGCCGGTGCAGCGGCGCCAGAGCAGACCTCGACACGCCGGAGTGAGGCAACGCTACGACGATTCGCACGAGGCGTTCTCGACAAGGCCAATTTCGACGTGGTGTGGGATATTCTGCGAATGTGCCGGTGGCGAGACATTCTCACCTCGAACCGGCGGCGGTACTACGCCATGCCTTCGGTGCGGGCGGTGGACAGCGGTGTGCTCGGGAGTAACATTTTCGACTCGCAGGAGTCTCTGATGCAGTTCGTCAAGAGCGACGCGGCGACGCTGCAGCAGTGTGAGGACGTGCTGAGCGAACTGATGATCCACTACGAAGGTCTCAAGGGCAGCGGCGATGACGAGCAGCTGGCGCAGTTGCTCAAGTGCGTGCCGCCCGCCCTCAAGCATGCGAAGGAGAAGGAGGAGACGGAGACAGAGACAGAGACGGAGACGAAGAGCAGCTCGAGCACGTCGGCGGATGCGCTCGTCCCTGGCTCCGGAAAGAAGTCGTCGGCTCCGACAGCGGCCGCGCAAGATGCAAGGGCGGAAACCCATGCTTCGAGTGTGCATACTACGAGCGGCGAATCGGTGCAGTCGAATTTGGCGCGGGCATCCCAAACTGGAAAGCGCCCACTGGACAAGGATCAGGCGCGGGATGCGGCCCAGGATAACCAGACCAACCCTGACCTCCGGGACGCCGGCTGGAGCGTAGCTTTGTCAGGTGGCGCTTCCAAGCGGGTCAAGCTGCTGCCCGCCCCGCCTTCATGAGTCGAGTCGAGCGCTGACTGCGGACGTGATGACGAGCGATCGGCGAGCGATCGGCTCGCGATGCCCTACTTCTTTGCCTCATTTCGCGGCACTCATGCCGCCTGCTACATATAGAGAAAACTACCATCACTATGTTTCTTTGCTACTGGTAACTATGACATTATATTAGCCTGCCCGCCTCCCTGCTCCTTCCTGCATACCAGGTGCATTCATTCATCATCTTATATTCATACAGGGACGTGGAGCGCGCAGGACCTCTGCAAGCCAACTGCACAGTCGCGCGGGGCCTCTCGAAGCGAAGCCCCGAGAGTGAGCAGGCACCGTCCCTGACCGCGTCCGGCCCGGCCGTAACGACTCCCTGTTCGCCACACGGCGGCGGCGGCCGGCCGGCGTCCAGCCTGTGGCTCGCTTTTGTAGTTCCGATTTGCCCGTTCGTTTGTGCGCCGCCGCGGCCGGGGCGACTGCATGATAGGGCGGGTAGCGGTTCCGGTTCCGGTTCCGGTAGCGCGCCCTGGCAAGTGATTTGCTTCCGGCCTGCGCGCCACCATCGGTCGACGCTCGCTGTTGTTCACAGCTTCGCAAACGGAGTGCGAACCTCACCGACAGTGAGCTTTCGAGCCTGATTTGGCGGAAAGCGGTCACGGCGCAGCGTACTACACCGCGCTGGCGGAGTGTGCGGACACGCACGCACTACTTAGCTAGCAAGCTTGTCGCTCCAAAGAGAGCTGGCGGCGGCGGCAGGAGGCGCAAGCGGAGTCGCGGCGACGCCGCCGCGCTGCTCTCGCAGGTCTCGAGCTTTGGTCGCTCGCAGGCAGGCAGGCAGGCAGGCTGGCAGGCTGGCTGGCGCAAGGGATGCTCGCGAGCCGCAGGGCGTGAAGCGGCATTCCATGGCGCAGTACCTGGCGCAGGTGCGGCCGGGCGACCTGAGCGCGAGCCTGGACGCCGCCGACGAGCTGGAGGTGCCGCGCAGGAATCAGCGGCTACCAAAGCAGCATCGGAACCTGCGGTTCCGCGACGCGAAGCTGGAGGCGCGCTACCAGAGATGGCTCAATGGCAACTGCAGGACTCGACCGTCCAGGGTCAGGGCGGCGGGGGCATGGCTCGCGATCGCCACCTTCTTGGGGATCAATGCCACAGCACTGTGCATTGACCTCGCAACAAGCGAACAGGCGACGGACTACATTCCATCGGAAGTCCTCTTTTCCGTGCTCGTCGTCTACAACGCTCTTGGCGCACTTCGCTTGCTGAGCGGGGAACGCCTTCGAGGTTATTGGCTGGCGCACGCGTCTGTCTTTGGCTATGCACTGGTGGTGGCCATCACTGGGATCGTGGTGCTGGATGCGCAGTTTGACTGGCAGTTGGCGTTCGAGGCGTCTGCACCAAATGCTACGAGCACCGCCCCTCCTCCGATGACGACGGAGGAGGAGAAGGATGAAATGGATGCAAACCTCGGTGACATGATGATGAACACCCTCTTCTTTTTGCTCGTGGCGCCAAGCGGATTCGCTATTCACATTTTAGGCTCCGGCCTCAGCTTCGCAGACGTCTGGCCGCACACAATGTTCTCCATGTGTGTGACGCTCACCATGTTGGTTTTCTACACGATGACGCAGCTACCCGCAACGGCCCCTGCGATGCTGTGGGTGCTCCTGCTCCTGGCAACGCTTATTTACTTCACTGGGATGACCGCCATTCAGCAGAAAACCGAGCTGCAGCTTCGCAAAGAGTTCTGCGCTCAAACGCACCTCGTACTTGCGCTCGTCTCGGGCAACAGCACAATACTGCACGGCCTGGAGCCGTTCACCGCAGCGAGCGAGCAGGAGCGTGAGGAGGATGTCCTCGAGGCAAGGTCGAGCAATCATGGCGACCACGAACATCAGCCCACTTCCGAGTCACGCGAATCACAAAGTAGGACGCCGCTGCACCGCTTCAGCGACGTGCTCTGCGCAGTCTCAGCGCAAGAACTCCGGAAGACCTCCAAGGGCCGCCTGCAGCGGCTCACGTGCCGCAACCAGGATGTTTTACTTCTGGACTGCATCGGCGAGGGCGCCTTCGGCCCGGTGCACCAGGGTCGGCTTCACGGCATTCCGGCGGCGGTGAAGACGTACAAATTCCGTACCGTGAGTGGCGAGGAGCTGGAGACTTTCTGGCAGGAAGTTGAGATCGCGCAAGTCTTGCACCATCCCAATATTGTGCGCTTTTTAGGCGCCTCCATCAGCGTGCCAGAGAAGACTGCGTACTTTATTTCCGAGTTGTGCGCTCGGGGCAGCATGGCAGATCTGCTCAGCAGCCCGGACTCCTCGTGGGAATCAGCACGACAGCCCGTGGTGCTTGGGCTCGCGCATGCGGTGCGCTACATGCACGACTTCCATCGTCAGGTCGTTATTCACCACGACCTCAAGCCGTCCAATGTGCTGGTGACCGCCGAGATGGAGGCCAAGGTATCCGACTTTGGCGTCTCCATCTTTGCCGTACGGGACCCAATCTCGAGGGCGGCCGTCCCGCTGCCGCCGGTGCCGCAGAACAAGATCCGAGGTTCGCCTATTTTTCTGGCACCCGAGGTCCATCGCGGCGAGGCCTTCTCCGAGAAGATTGACGTCTACGCCTTTGCACTTATTCTCTGCGAGGCTCTCGTTGGCGACGGCCTCTATGTGGTGAAGGCCTATAACAAGGCCGGTCCGCTGGAGAACCTCGTGGCGAGCGGCTTCAGGCCCACCATTCCAGAAAGCGTGCGCGCTGCCAAGCCGGCCTATGCGAAGCTTGTCGAGGAGTGCTGGGCCGACCAGCCGGCAGACCGCCCTTGCTTTCGCACTATCACGCAGCGCCTTGAAGCGCTTCAGCTCGGGGAGCGCACCAGGCGCCTGAGTGTTGACGTCTCCACGCCTAGCCAATTCCGCACTGTCGCCCTCACGGCCCCCGAGGGCACTTTCGACATGAAGGTTCCCGTTCCAGAGGAGAATGCAAACATGAATGGGTCGTGCGACATTGACATCGACGGCGGCGTCGTTGAGGCGGCTGGAAGCTCGCTCACGAGCTCGCTCAAGCTCAAGGGGTTGGGCTCGGTCGACTCATCGGAAGCGCAGGCGTCCCTACGGAAGCAGTACTCCACTGCGAAGTCTCCCACCGGCCGCTCCTACAGCACCTTCAACTTCTCCAGTCCAAATGTGACCGTGCAGGACGTGACTGTTCTCCGGGAGCTCTGCTCCGAGCTCCAGGAGGATCTCCGTCAGCAGGCGGAGGCGTATGAGTCTAAATTGAGAGAGCAGAAGGAGCGCTATGAGGCGAAGCTCGCGCGCCTTGCCGAGACCGTGCTTTAGAAAAGAAACGCGTCAACCTCGCTCAAACTGCAATCATGTAAGGATCCTTTTGGGGGGGTTCAGAGGACGGATGCTTTTGCTGTAGCCAGTTGTGGCCATGGGCGAGGTAGATTCTCGTCCTTTGAGCACCTCCCGCGCATCTCTTGCGAACGAAAGGACACATCATCGCACAAGTACAAGAAGAATTCAGGTAAATGAATGAATGAATGAATGAGAAAGGTGAGGTTGAGTGGGAAGCCTAGGCCTTTAGATGGAGCGGCGCGACGCGACGCAACGCGGATGCGATGCGACGCGGACGCGATACGATGCTCGCAAAGGCGGTGTAGTCAAATGTTCGCGGAGGAGGATTGCAATGACAGGGCGCTTTAGAATCAATGTCGAAATCGATGTACGGCGCTTATCGCTTGCGAAAGGCAGCCTCGCGGGAGAACACAGGGACGAAATGGTCAGCGGCGCGGTCCTTCTGGCGCTGGACAATGCACTCGCAGATCCAGACGAGGTTGCGGATCTCCTGCTCCTTGAGGCGCACGTAGGCGTAAAAGGGCGCGTAGTGGAACTGGCCCTCCCATGCCATCTCGTTGAGCTGGACCTCGCGCTCGTAAAAGGCATCGTCGATGGTCTTGTCGCCGCGCTGGTGCTTGTCGAAGATGCCGCGGTAGACCTGGTACGTGCGCAGCACGGCAGCGAGCTCCATCTCATCGCCGACCTGGGCGAGCTTGTCGGTGCCATCCGGGTAGAGGAAGCCCATGGAGGGGTAGAGCGGCTTGCGCTCGGACATGCGCAGGCTGGGGTCGTTGAGAAGGGTGCCAAAGGAGTTGAGCGTGATGTTAATGGCCGTGGCGTCGGCGCGCGCCTTGATGAGGTCGGTCATGATGGAGGCGGTGTCGCCGCCGAGCTTGGTGCAAAAGCTCATGAAGTCCTCCAGGTAGAGCTTGCGCAGCGAGCTCTCGAGCTTGGTGGTGGGAAGCTCCTCAAGCAGGTTCTGCACGTAGGAAGCGTCCTGCGACATCTTGTCGGACTCCTCCTGCAGGAAGCGTGCAAAGTAAGGGCCGATGGGCGTGTCGATGAGCACCGACTGGTAGAGCTCCGCGTAGCCCTTGGGGCTGTTCTCGAAGGCGCAGATGCTGTTGAAGACACTCTCCTCGAACTGGCCGAGCGGGTGCGTCTGCTTAATGAGCGAGGCCACGTCCACGTTCGGGTTGTTGAGCGTCGCCTTGAGGATGAGCATGACGTTGTCGATCATGTAGTCGTACTTGATGAAGTCCATGAACTGCGCCAGCGGCTGCACCGCGTTGGCGCGAAGCATGTTGAACTCGTTCACCAGCTTCTCCAGCGCCTTCTCGCGCACGATGGACGGCGAGATCTGCGGCACGTCCGCCACGTACGCGTTGTAGTCCGTCTCCTGCAGGTTCAGCTTCACGTCTGAGATGTTGTCGCACTGCAGGATGCTGCGGTAGTCCGCGTCCGTCAGGAACCCCAGCTGCAGCCCGCGCAGCACGGCCTCCACGAAGCCATCCTGGCTGTTGAAGGTCGCCAGCCCGCCCGGCTTGTGCGCCTCCGTGATCCCTTGCCCGGGCATGCTGCCTGCCTGCCTGCCTGCCTGCCTGCCTGCCTGCCCGCCTGCCGGTCGCCCGCCGCGCGCCGCGGAGAGACAGACGCCCGCACGCAGCCGCCGCCCGCCGCCCGCCGCCGCCGCCCGCGCCCGCGCGCCCCGCTCCGCGCCGCGTCGCAACCTGAGCGCGCAAGCCGAGGCGGATTTGAATTCGAAATCGCTTGCTCGCCTGCCATAATCGGCCGCTAACAGGCCTATATCCGCAACGCCCGCAGCCGCGCGCGCGCCACTGGCGACCGCGCGGCTGCCAGTGGACTATCCACGCGGCCTCCACTGCCCGCGCCCGCGCAAATTGGTCGAATCCCCCGCAGCCCGGGGGTACCGGCCAAGGCAGGGGCAGGCTGCGGGCGCGCGATAGGCGGGGATGCGGGGAGGGACGCGCAGCTGCAGGGGGCGCGAGGGGGGGGGATGTGGGACGTGCGGGCAATGGTGCATGCGCGCAGAGGGGACGGGGCGGAGGAGGGACGGTACCGAGACCGATGATGGAGGTCCCAAGTTGGGTGCAATGCGCTGAGCAACCTCTGTGAGTCATGATCTCTCAGGGAAGAAGACATTGTGGCACTAGGCGAGGCCGACGCTACGATCGTTGCACGACGAAGAGGGGTGCGAAAAGATACTGACGGAACATGGTTTCATCTCGGATTGCAAGGATCTTTGGAGAGCCTGCGCCATGCTGCGTGGCGCGATGGTGCTTGCGACGAAGGTGATCTCGTCTCCTTCTCCTTCTTTCATCATCTTTCTTCTTTTTCTTGTTCTTTTCAGGAAGGCGAGCCTGAGGTGGATGGCTCGGCCCTCTCAGGTGGATGGCTCGGCCCTCTCAGGTGGATGGCTCGGCCCTCTCAGCCTCGAGCTTGACAACATGAGTCATTCGCGAAGCGGATGCGGCCTCTGCGGCGCTGTGCGTGTGAAAGGAAGGCTTGGACCACGTGGGGAGCGCGAGGTTGTACTCACGGGCGGCGAAACGCAGCCCAAAGGCCGTAAACGTGCCGGCCGCGATACGCGCCGCGACCGGGAGGTGCATCGCGCGGGCCGTGAGGTAAGCGGCGGCGCCAGCGAAGGCCGTGGTAGCGTACATGTCGCTGTGCGAATGCATGATGCGGCCGTTGCCCGAAGCCTGCGCGGGCAGACCGCAGATGACATCGCGGGTGAGGCCGCCGAAGGTGGCCGTGACCATGCCGCAGACGCAGGCGATGACCGGGTGCACACACATGCGCAGCGCGTTCTGGCAGCCGATGACGGCGAAGGCGCCGACTCCGAGCGTGTCGCCGGCCCACATGAGGTCGCCCTCGCCGCCGTCGGCGTCCTTGACGGCGTTGCCGGACGGCAGCGACGGCCAGAGCGCCGACGTCGCCAGCGCGGCGGCCGCCGCCATGAGCAGGTACTCGTACTCCTCCACCCAAAACGGCTGCTTGTGCAGAATGATGGCGTCGCGGATCGTCCCGCCCCCGATGGCCACGATCGTGCCGAGGATCGTGCAGCCGAGCGCGTCCATGCCCACCGTGCCGGCGGTGATGGCGCCCGAGGCCGCGAAGACCACCGTGCCCACGTAGTCGGCACCGCGCAGAACGCCTCGCGCGTTGCGCACCGACGGGAACCGCTCCAGCCCGTCGCTCACCGGGCCTACCTGCGCGGGCCCAAACGCGCCCAGCTTCGGGTACCTCTGCGCGCCCTCAACGCCCGCGGCGCGCTGCGCCGCGCTCGAGGAGGCGGCGCCGCTTTCGCCGCGCGTCGCGCCCGCATGAGCGCCCAGGCCGCCGCCGCCCGCCGCCCGCCGCCATGCCGTTCGCAGCGCGCCGCCGCGCGTCGCGCTCCGCAGCATCGCGCCGCCTCCGGCCTGCTCGCAGCCGCCGTCTCCGCTCTGCCGCGCCGCGCGTCCTGCCCGCGAAGCGCGGCGGCCGCCGCGCTCGGGCTGCGCCAGCTCCGACTCGGGGTCGCCCGTGAGCAGGACAACAGCCTGAGCGCCGGCCACGGCGGGCTGGGCGTGCCGGACTCGGAGGGCGCCGGCGCGGCGGCCGCGTTCGCGCGGCTCGGCCCAGCCCGCGCTGCCCGCCTCGTGGAGCCCGACGTCGAGCGCAGCCCGACCCCGACACGCGGCGAGCCGGTGAGCGAGGTCGGGTTGAGCGCGGTGGAGCGAAGAGCGTAACTTATGTTGGTAGGGAAACCGAGAGGTGTCGTCCGAGGACAGCTGCGCGAGCAGCGAGCGGTGCAGTGCACTGCCAGGCGCTGGCGAGCTCAGGCTGGCTGGCACGCGCTGCGAAGGCCGCGAACGGAGAGGCCGTGGCTGTCTGGCGCTGCCTGAAGGTGCCTGGAGAGGCCGAGAGGCGAGAGAGGAGCTGCGACTGGTCACTGCTGCACAGGTCTTGGTCGGGCAAGAGGAAGAAAGATAAGACGATCCGGTCGAGGGACCTGAAGAGGCTGCACTGCCGCTGCCGCGCGAGCAAGGATCCCAGCGAGCTGAGCGAGGCCCGACGGTTGAACTTGCGAACGAGGACAAGAACCAAGCCGAACCGGGGTCTCCGGGCTCTCCGCAGCTCGAGTCTCTGGTTCTTTTGGTGTGTGGCACCACTCGTGGTCGATGAGCAACGCTCTCTTGCCCGCGCGCTTCGGGCTTGCATGCGCAACGCTTCTCGGCCTCTAGCTGGCTAAGCTAGCGGCGACGCCGAGCCGGCCGCGAGCCGCGCAGCGCCGCCGGCGGACTCGATGGCTTGGACTCGGAGCGCATCCTCACTGGGCGGCCACTACGAGTGGGCGAGCGCGGCAGCCTGCTTGCCACCACCACCACCACCCACGGCTCACGCGCGCGAAGTCAATCGTCCATCGCCCGTCGCCCGTCGTCCGTCGAGGCGCGGAGCCGGGCGTCCAGCGCGGCGAGATGCGGGCTCTGCAGGGCGCCGGCGCGCGCGCCGCGTGGCGTGGCGCGACGCGAGCGTGGCCGCAGGCCGTGGCGGCGCGCGGCGCGAGCTCGACCTCGTCAACTCCACCGCCGCCGCCGACGACGACGACGACGGCGACGCCGCCGCCGGCAGCCGGGTCGCGCGCGGCGGAGCTGCGGCAGCGGCTGCGGTCGGAGAAGCGCCGCGTGCCGCTGCGCGCGTTCATCCAGCGCAGCGGCGGCGGGCAGGCGCCCCGCGTCGTGGACCTGGACGCAGAGGAGGGGGACCTGGAGGCGCCCGTGCTGGGGCACGAGGGCGTGGAGGACGTGGAGCGGCGCGCCTTCGAGGAGGGCCGCTCGTACTTCATCCAGACGCTGGGCTGCGCGATGAACGTGGCGGACGGCGAGATCTGCGCAGCCATCCTGGAGGGCGCCGGGTACCGCGCGGCGCCGGACGCCGAGCAGGCAGACGTGGTGCTGGTGAACACGTGCGCCATCCGCGAGCAGGCGGAGTCCAAGGCGCTGCAGCAGCTGCGCACCTTCCGCAAGCGCAAGCGCGCCGACCAGCAGGTGGGCGTGCTGGGCTGCATGGCGGAGCGCATGCGCGACCGCCTGCTGGAGGAGAACCTGGTCAACGTCGTGGCCGGGCCAGACGGCTACCGCGACCTGCCGCGGCTGCTGCGGCTGGCGCGCGGCGAAAACCAGGGCATGAACGTGCAGCTCTCGGTGGACGAGACGTACGCGGACATCGCGCCCGTGCGCCGCAGCGAGCCGTGGCAGGCCTTCATCAGCATCACGCGCGGCTGCAACAACATGTGCTCGTACTGCATCGTGCCGTTCACGCGCGGCCGCGAGCGCAGCCGCGCCGCCGCCTCCATCGTGCGCGAGGTCGAGGAGCTCTCGCGCGCCGGCGAGGTCAAGGAGGTGGTGCTGCTGGGGCAGAACGTCAATTCCTACCTGGACCGCTCCGAGCCCGGCGCGTCCTCCTACAGCACGGCCGAGGGCTTCTCGGACATGTTCACGCTCCGAGACGGTCCTGGCGTGCGCTTCGGCGAGCTGCTCGAGCGCGTTGCTGCCGTTGACCCCACCATTCGTGTGCGCTTTACCAGCCCGCACCCCAAGGACTTCACCGACGACGTCTTTCACGCCATGCTCAAGTACCCCAACATCTGCCGCGGCATCCATCTGCCTGCGCAAAGCGGCAGCTCTCGCGTACTCGACCGCATGCGCCGCGGCTACACGCGCGAGTCCTACCTGGACCTCGTGCGCCGCGCGCGCGCGCTGCTCGGCCCGGACCTGGAGATCTCCAGTGACTTCATCTCCGGCTTTTGCGGCGAGACCGAGGACGATCACCAGGACACCCTCAGCCTCTTCCGCGAGGTGCGCTTCGACCAGGCCTTTATGTTCCACTACTCGCGCCGCGAGCGGACGCATGCCTACCACAAGCTCGATGACGACATCCCGGAGGAGGTCAAGCGCCGCCGCCTGCAGGAGGTCATTGACACCTTCCGCGAGGTCGCCCACGTAAAGGCCAGCGAGCAGATCGGTAAGGTTTACGAGATCCTCGTCGAGGGTCCCAGCCGCCGCGACGCCACTAAGATGCAGGGCCGCACCTCCGGCCTGCGCCGCTGCATCATCGTCGACGGCGACCCTGCCAAGCTCCCCGTCGGCTCCTACGTCACCATCCGCGTGCGCGACGCCACCGCCGCCACGCTTTTTGGTGAGCTCGTGCACGCGGATGCCGTGCAGGCCTCGGCACAACTGTAGCTTACTTTGAAAGCTGATGGTGGTCGCGAGCTGCCAGCCTCAGCGGCCTGACCGGGAGCCTGGGGTGGTCTTCTAAAAAACAAAAACAAAAGACGACCGCCACATGCGGCGGTACGCAAGGAGCAAGTTGAGGCACGTGCATGCTCTCTACTCTCGCTGTGAGTCACGTCAACCAGCCCAGCGCGAGGAGCTGGCAGAGGCGCCATTTGCTTCCATCCGAGATTATCTGTACCACGCCAAAGATATGCAAACGGAGAGTCCTGAGTCACAAAAACGCACTGATTTGATCGCCATCTGCTTCTTGACTGCTTTGCTCGCCCTCTGCTTCTCACGTAAGGGAAGGCACCGTGACTGCAGACCTTGCAAACTTGTAGAGTACAACCGCGGACGGGGTCCTCGCGCACACCGTTTGAGTGATGGTGAGTGCCACAGGCTGCTTCCGAGTCTCACTCCTTCATCATCACTGCACGCGCCCCCACCTGGACTGGGCGAGGGAGGCAACGCTCGCCGGCGCGCTTGGACTCTTTGCGCGCGTGGCGCGAGACGGAGGCCCCGCTCTGGCGTCGTAGATCGGAAACGCCTCGCCTCCACGCGCGGCCAGCGAGCAAGCGAGCAAGCGAGCGAGCATGGGCGCGGCCGAGTCCAAAGGCGAGCGCGGCGCGCCGGGCGTGTCGCGACGCTCATCCTTGCGCAGGCTGTCGAACAAGCTGGCTGTCGCGCGTAAGAGCAGCTTTGCGGCGCGCAGGCAATCAACACGTGCCGCGGAGCCGCCTTCCAGAGAGCTCATGCGCGGCAGCTCGGACCTCTCGGACTTCTCCTGGATGCGGCGTCCGCCAGCCGAGCGGATGGAGCTCTCGCTGAGTGCCGCAGAGGAGCGCTCGGTGCCACCACCGCCGCCTCCCCTCGCGGGCCCATCCCTCTCGCGCGCACAGTCCGATTATACGCAGCCCTCCTCGGTACGGCCTCACAACGGCACCAAGCGCAAGACCAGCACGACCGCGAGAGCAGCAACAACTGCCACTGCGCCGCCGCGCGCTCCCCGGTACTCGGTTGTGGGCGGTAAGAAGGTTTTGCTCCGCACCACGCCCATCGATGAGCAGTTCATCGACTACACCATCGTGCCGCTTCTCCTGCGCTCCGGCGTGCCCTATGAGGTCGCCACGGGCTACGGCAAACACCTGCTCACCTTGGGCTGCCAAGAGGACGTGCTGGCCGTCATGGAGAGCTCAAAGACCTTCGTGGCGAGCCTGCGGGCTGCTGGCGTCGTGCTCTCCCCATCGGCGCGCGGCAAGATCGAGACGGACCGCTTCTGGCAAGACAGTCTCGAGCGTGCCTCGGACACCACGCCGGGCGCCATGGGCGGCGCCGCGGCCAAGGGCCGCAAGTCCTTCGTATATTATCGCTCCAGCGAGCGCACCCAGTCCCTGCGCGCCGAGGTGCTTGCACGTAAGTCCATGTCTGAGGGCGAAGCGCCTCAGCCGTCGACGCAGCAGCGTCTGCGTGCCTCGGCCAAGCCATGGCATCGCAGTCAGTTCGCCGGCGGCAGAACGGCCGAAAGCGATACGGGTACCTTGGACATCGAACTGTCAGCGGAGCAGATGGCGCGCCTTGCCGATCTTATCAGCGCAAGCAAGTGATTGAATAATTGTTCATGGCTCGGCGTACAGAGCGATAGGCGCGCGCGCGCGCGAGAGAGAGAGAGAGAGCGCACTTTCGCAATGCAAGGCGGAGGCGCTCAAAACCAAAAAGAAACGGGTGTCAACCTGGTTGGGTATGTTCGCTGGTCGTAAGAGTGCAGGCATGTACACAGCTGAGTGTCTGGCGAGGCTCCGCGGTGCAAGCCACGGAGTGCGTCTCGCTCGACGAGAAGATCTATTCGGCGCCCAGAAGCGTGCTGCTTGACGCGTGGTGCTGCTTGACGCGTGGTGCCGCTTGACGCGTGGTGCCGCTTGACGCGTGGTGCCGCTTGACGCGAGGTGTCGCTCGACACGCCGCACCGCTTGAGCCGGACGCGCCGCGCCGCTCGCTGACCTCCTCGCACAACTCTCTCCTCCTTCTTTTCCTTCTCTCGCTCTCTCTCTCTCTCAGGGCCCGGACGTGAGAACGACGATGGAGTCGCCACGGGACCAGACACGGAGCTTGGACTTCTTGCGCGGGTTAATGAGCGCCTCGGAATGGTCGCGCGGCTTGTAGCCCACGGCGACCTCGCAACGCTTGCGCGCGCGGGCCATGATGGTCCACCAGTCCAGGACCTCGCCCTGCTCGCAGTACTCGAGGCAGGAGCGGACCTGAATCTCGCAACCGGACGCCGAGAGCAGCTCGGAGAGCACTATGTTGATCGAGCGGTCCTCCGCCACCATGGCCATGGCGCAGGCCACAATCTCGTTCGACATAACGTAGTCACTCACCTCGGCCACGGAAATGAGCGACTTGGTGCGCGAGTCAAGAATCTCGGAGATGATGATGGTGTCCAGCTCGAGCTTCTCCCCGCGGTGCTCGCGCGGGCACCAGGTGCGTTTGATCTCCTCGCGCGCCTCCGCGGAGCTCTGGCGACGCAGACGGGCCTCCGCCTGCTCGGTCGGGTTGTTCGACCTGCCGCGGGCGGCACCGTCGCGCCGCGACAGAATCTCATTGAGCGCATCGTCCTCGTCCGAGGACGTCGCGTCCTCGTCGCGGCGCGCGGACCGGTGCGCCTTGCGCTCGTCCTCCTCCGGCACCGCCGCGGACGTAGCGCCCTTGCCATTACCCGGGTGCTTGCGCGGGCTCGTGGGCCGCTGCGCGGGGGGCGGCGCGTCGATGCGCTGGCGCGGCGCAGGGCTGCCGCTCCGGCCACGACTCCCGTTGCTCGGGTAGCGGCCGATATTGGTGGACGCGGCAGACTGCGAGGCGCCCAGGCCGTATGGGTCAAGGTCGGCGAGCTGCGCGAGCGCAAAGGCTTGGCGCTTCTCGATGATGTCCCGAATGAGCAGCATGCTGGCGAGCGAGCGCGAGTCAGCCGTCTGCATGTTGGTCTCGAAGGCTTCATCCGCGAGGATGAGCACGGAGCTGAACTCCTCGAGCGGGAGCTTCTCGAGCTGGCGGCGCAGCACCGGGTTGCCCTCCTCATGCACGATGCGCAAGTTGCGCAGGTTGTTGAGGTCGAGCTTCTTGGCGTCCTTGAAGCGACGCAAGCGCGTCTTGGTCGGGATCGTCGACATGAGCACCAGCTCGCTGTTCTTGACAACCAGCTTGTCGAGCTCCGAGATCATGTCGTCCATATCGCGGCGCCAGCCGCAGAAGAGCAGGCGCTCAGGATCGCGCACAAAGTGCATCGGGTGTTGCGCGTTGACTGAAAAGCGCGCGGTCTGCGCGGCCTCGTTGACCGGCTCGCCGTCCGTGGACGCGTCGTACGAGTCGTCGTCCTCGGCGATGACGAGCACCTGATCGCCAGGCTGCAGCACGTAGTCGTCCGGCGGATTGAGCAGCACGGTACGCGGGCCGTGACCGAAGATGGAGCTGACCGAGCCCGCGCGCGAGCGTGACGACGAGTGCACGGAGCCTGCGCCAAGGGACGGCGGGCGCCACGCGAGGTTGAGCGGGCTCGGCGCGCGCGCCCCGGGCCGGTCCTCGGTCTCTTCCTCGGACCCGGAGTCCTCGTCCTCGTCCTCGTCCTCGTCTTCATCCCCCTCGCCGACAGCGGATGCAGCTGCGGCGGCACGGCGGTCCGCCATGGTGCGACGCAGGTCGCGGGGCGCAGCGTGGGCCAAGGACGAGGACGCAGTCGGGTCCGAGGAGCTGCGGTGCGAGCGTGCGTTGTTGCGGTGCGGCGAAGAAGGCCGAGGCGGCATGGGCAGCCCGCCGCCGCTCCCGCTCCCGCCGCCGCCGCCGCCGCCGCCGCCGCCGCCACCGCTGCCTACGAGGGCGGCCGCAGAATCGATCGAGGAACGCGAGCGGCGCGAGCCGCGCGAGCGTGACGTGGGACTGCTGAGGGCGCTACCGGGAACACCGCCGCCGCCGCCGCTGCTATTGCGCCGCATGCGAATCATCTGCAGCTGGCGCGCCGCGGCGTCCGGGTCGGCCGGCTTTATGCCAATGGGCACAGCCTGGTCGAAGGCGAAGGAGGCGTCCAAAAAGGTCTTGCCGCGCAGCTGCGGCCACTCTTGCAGGTAGAACTCGTCGCCGGCGAAGCCAAGGAGCTGCTCGAGGATTTGCGCGAGCCCGGGCTGGCGCGCGCACTGGATCATGAGTCGCCCGATGATGTCGTGCGCCACAACGGTCTCCACGTTGCCCTTGCCGACGAGTAACACGAGCTCGCGGTTGTCGACGTCGCACATCTCCACGACAATGTGGCAGCGCACGTCAATGCCCGTGAGCGACATGACGATGCGCACAGCGCGCGCGTCAGACTCATCGGCGTCCACGTCCGGGTCTGAGAGCACGATGACGGCCTTGGCCGTCTGCGCCGACACCTTGAGCAGGTCCGTCATGATGAGCGGGCTGCCACTGCGGCAGATAACCTTGGTGCCCAGGAGCTGCTCCGAGGTGAGCGCGCTGGACAGGTCGGCCTCCATCTCCTCCTTTTGGCGCTCGCACAAAAGGACGACGACGCCGCCGTACTCGCTCTCGTTGGCGATGGCCAGCTCGCGAATCGTGGGCACGACCTTGTCGGACCAGCCGAGGATGAGCGTGTGACCGCTCTCAATGACGCGGCTGCGGCCCTTCTTGAGGTCGTCGAGCAGGTCCGAGACGCCGTCCGCCACGATACCAATCATGAGCGCGAAGATGAGCATGCCGCCGATGGTGAGCATGAGCGCGACGAAGCGCTCGGCGCGGCCGCGCTCCTCTGCGTGCGTGCCCGGGTCCGCCACAAAGGTCCAGGCCACCCAGACGGCCTCAGAAAAGGACACGTCGGACGTCGTGCTGAGCGCCCAGTACAGCGTGGCGCCCATCATGATGAGGAGGTAAGTGGCCAGCAGGAGCGCCACAGGCTTGGCGCTGGACCACGTGCTCAGCAGATAGTCCATGCGGTAGAAGATGAACTCGCGTAGGCTAAACGACAGCGTCTCGTGGAGGCGCTCCTTGATGCGCACGTGCTCCTGGCTCGACGGCCGCGACCACCGCGTCGCGGCGTCCGCTCCGTCCGAGGCCGCGTCGCTGCCGTCCGCGTTCTGCTGCTCCTGGGACCTGTTCACATTCACCAGCGCCAGCTCGTTCATCAAGAAGCGCACGAGCCACCCCGCGACGAGCACGAAGAGCGCCGCGTGCACGTACACGTCGTGGGGCACCTCCTCCAGCCACGCCGACGCGGCGGCCGGCGCCGCCGCTCCGTCTTGCGCGTCGCCGCCAGCGCCGGCGGCCGCCGCGTCGCGCGCCGCCGCCAGCGCCGCCACGGACCGCTGCAGCCGCAGGCGCTCCACCTCGCTCCAAGCGATGTAGAGCGCCGCGCCGGCGGCCGCCGCCGCCTGGCCCCAGCCCATGGCCGCCGTGGCCGCCGCCCGCGCGCCGCACCCGGGCCACCCGGGGCAGCCGCTGCGCCGCCGCTCGCCGCCGCGCGCCGCGCCGCCGCCGCCGCTCGCCGCCGCGCGCGCCGCCGCGCGCGCTCGGGCCGCGCGCCGCCGCCGCGCGCGTTCAAATTCAAAAAGCGCAGCCGCCATGGCCGCGCCGCGCCGCGCCGCGCGCGCGCGCGGGCGGGCGGGCGGCCCGCCGCGCGGGAGGCAGCGGGCGGGCGGGCGGGCGGGCAGGCGCTGGCCGCCGGCCCGCCGGCCGCCGCCCAGCCCGCGCGCGCGCCGCGCGCCGACAGCGCCGGGAGCGCCCGCCATGACGCTGGCTGGGCTCGCATCCTCACGAGGCCGCGGTCCCGCCTGGCTGCCACCTGCGAGCAGGCGCGCGTCCGCCCCGGCCGAGGCGAGCCGCGCGGGCGACGGGGGGCGGCGGCGCTCGGGGGCGCGCGGCGGCGGCGGCGGCGCGCGGCGCGGGCGGCGCGGCGCGGCGCGGCGCGGCGCGGCGCGGGGCCTCGCGGGGCCGGCCGGCGGGAGGGGTCCGCGCGGCGCGGCCACAGGGGGTGTGCGGCGGGCGCGCGCGAGTGGCGGCGCGAGTGGGTGGCGGCGAGCGAGTCCGAGGGGAGAATCAGATTGTCAATGGCGAATGGCGAGAGCGGCGAGAGCGGCGAGACGGGGAGGGAGAGGGCGGGCATGGAGGCGGGCGGCGGCGGCGCGGCGCGAGGCGGCGCGGCGCGCGGGGAGCGGAGGCGGTGCGGCGCGGAGGGCTGCGCGCGGTACGCGAAGAGCCGCGGGCGCTGCGTGCGGCACGGCGGCGGGCGGCGCTGCGCGGAGGCGGGCTGCGAGCGCGCGGCGCAGGGCAGGTCGAGCCTGTGCCAGGCGCACGGCGGCGGCGCGCGCTGCTCGCAGCCCGGCTGCGACAAGGTGAGCAGGGCCCGCGGGCTGTGTGTGGAGCACGGCGGCGGCAAGCAGTGCGAGCGCGAGGGCTGCTTCCGCCGCGTGCAGGGCACGCAGCAGACGGCGCGCTACTGCTACGCGCACGGCGGCGGCCGCCGCTGCGCCGCGGCCGGCTGCGATAAGTCCACGCGCGGCAACACGGACTTTTGCGTTCGCCACGGCGGCGGCGAGCGCTGCGCTGCGCCCGGCTGCACCAAGTCCGCGCTGGCCAGGTCCGGCCACTGCCTGCGCCATGGCGGCGGCAAGCCCTGCGAGGTGCCCAACTGCGCGCAGCCGGCGCAGCCCCGTACCGGCCTCTGCGCCGACCACACCGGCCCTTGCATTGAGCCGGCCTGCTCGCGCCGCGCGCGCACGCGCAGCGGCCGCTGCATTATGCACGAGAACATCGACCGCAACCGGAGCATGCACGAAATCGACCTTCTGCACGCCACCGCCGTGGCGCAGGCCGCCGCAGCCGACGTCCCACTTGCCTCGCTTGACGCTTTGCAGGCCATGCGCGGCGAGGGCCCGCACCACGACGACCACGACGAGGAGGACGCCAATGAAAACTACCACGATGACGGCGCCGACGTCGTCGCGGACGACCACGATCACAACCCCCATGACGACGACGAGGGCGACAGGCAGCACGCGCACGCCCTTGAGCTGGCCACTGTCCTGGACCACCACGTCGCGCCGCCGGATGCTGCACCCTCGGGCGCTGCGCCGTCTGCTGTGATGGCCTCCGGGGCGGCGGACCCGCCTCCCCCGGGGCCTGCACAGGATGATGACCTGGCCGATAAGGAGCACGAGGAGCACGTCAAGCTCTCTCTCTACCTCACGGCGGGCAGCTCCCTGGGTGTTGCTGCTGCCGTTGGTGCTGTTGACGGGGACCTGCAGCAGCCTCAGCCTCAGCAGCAGCAGCAGCAGCAGCAGCAGCAGCAGCAGCAGCAGCAGCAGCGGCAGCGTGGCCGGGGGCGGCTGCAGGAAGAGGAAGAGCCGCATCAGCAGGCGCAGCCAGAAGTTGATGGTGGAATGATCGACGCAAGTGGCGGTGGTCATCTCGGCGTCGGGGAGGCGCACGATCACGACCGCGTTCATGCCGAGGAGGAAGAGGAGGAGGAGGAGGAGGGCCATGGCGGCCCACCACCCCTCAAGAAGCGATTGATCGACCCTATTGTATGATGAGTAAACTATGGTTGGCGCGAGCGACGGGTACGGTGACGTGTGAACGACTTCCGCGAAAGGGAACCCGGCAAGAGAAAGGAAGGAGGCCTGATCATCGCCCGAACCCCAAAAAGGAGGCGCGTCGCACGATGACCTCAGGGTGTCCCTCTCAATTTGCAAAGAAAACAAAGGAGACCGACGAGGATAAGGAAGAGAACGAGGTCTCCCAGTCGCGTCATGGGAAAGCACACAGTGAGGTTTGTAAGTTACATGGTGCGTTTTTCTCTTACGTTCAGTCAGACTACTTGCGCGGCGAACCGCCCTTGGTAGGCCGCTCAGGTGGCGTGAGCGGCGGGAGATTACCTTCGGACTGCGTACGCGCCGGGTTCGGGCCACTTCGCGGAGATGAGGTGGAGGTCAATGACGGCCCGCCCGTGAGGTCAAAGCCGCCCGCACGGCCGTGCCAGCCCTGCTCGGCACGAATGAGCTTCTGCTCCTCCTTGGCCTTTTTGCGGTCGCGCTTTGACACGGCCTTGGCGCGTTTGGGCGTCCCGTGGTCCTCAAGGTCGTCGCCGGCGCGCGGCGAGGGTATCCTGAGCGCCGCACCACCGACGTCGTCGCCCACACGAGGGCTGGGCGCGGCCTCGGCGAGCGCCTGCGCGGCGTCGCCGGCCGTGGCTGCGCGCTGGCCACGTGCGTCCACGACGCAGACGGTGTGCACAGCGACCGAGGCCGCGAGCGCGTTCGGCCCAGCTTCTGCGCCGTCCTCGGCGACCGGGCGCGTCCCGAGCGCCTCGATCTTGCCACCCGCGTGCACGTAGACGTGGCGCGTAGCCTGCGCCCTCTCGAGCGCCTCAGCGAGCATGCGCACGCCGGACTCGGTAAGAAGGTTGTTGCGCAGGTCGACGAGCTGCAAGGAGCAGGCTGGCGGCCCTGCCAGAAGCGCCGCCAGCGCCCGAGCGCCCGAGTCCGTGACGGCGTTGTCCCGAATGTGCAACTCGCGCAGCGAAGGCGACCCGCGCACCACGGCTGCTAGCGCATGCACCTCCTCGTCGCCGATGCCGCTCTCGGCGAGCTGCAGGACGCCATCCTCCACCTGCGTCTTGACCACCTGCACGTAGCGCAGCAGCGTCTTGCGCTTCGCGTCCTCCTCATCCGCGATGCGCATCTGCATGCCCGAAACTCGCCGTGTGAGGTGCTCGATCTGATCCTTGCGGCTCTCCAGCGCGCGCACCGTGTAGCGGTGGTCATCCTCTTCAACACTCAGGAGGCCGAGCACATGGCTCAACTTCTCGATTATGAGCTCCTTGAACTTGGACGTCTTTTGCGCCCGCTTCAAGAAAGCGTTCACGTCGAGGCGGTCCAGCATCTTCTTGGCCGAGCTGCGCTTCGCGCGCACCAAAATGAGGCCCTGCGTGGGCTTTGGGTCCAGGTAGAAGCGGCCCTTGCCGCCGGCAGCACGCACCTCCTGCGCGCTCGGCTCCTCAGCCGGGTTCTCTGCGTCGCCATTGTTGCTCCTCCCGGCGCCGCGGGTGGCCTCCTCGTCGTCGTCGTCCCCACCGTCGCCACCCATGCCGCCCATGCCGCCGCCGTCGCCGCCGCCGCCACTACCGCGATCCTCGCTGCTGTCATGCGCGCCCAAGTCGCCAGCGCTGCCCATGCCAGGCTTGCCGCGGACCTTCTTGAGCAGCGCGGCATACTTGAGCTGCAGGCCCTCGACCTCCTCTTGCTTGAGGCGCATCGCCTGCGTCACGATGCGATTCGACTCGCCCGTGCTATTGAGCTTGACAAGGAGCTCGTCGGAGCGCTCCTGCAGCGTAAGGATCTGCGCCTCCATCTTCTTGATCTCTTCGCGCTGCTGGATTTTGATCTCCTCGTCCGCCTGCAGCTTGTTTAGCAGAAAGGAGAGGCGGCCGCCGAGCGTGCGCACCTTCTCCTCCGCGGCCGTGCGCTCCTCGTTTTCCTTGAGCTTAAACTTGACCTCCTCGCGACAGCGGTGCGCGAGCTGCGCGTTGTGCGTCTTGAGCGAGCGGATCTGGTCCAGAAGCACCTTCTTGTCCAGCTCCGCCTTGACGCGCTGCTTGCCTTCCTTGGTAGACTCCTTGAGCAGACGCGAGGTCTTCTTCTTGATCTGAACGAGCTCCTGCTCACACTTGCGCAGCTGCTCGACGGACTTGTTCTTGCCGAGCTCGGCAAGCTTGAGCCGCTCGAGCAGCTGGAATACCTTCTCGGCCATCTCGCGCAGCTGCTCACCACTGTCGCGCGCCTCGGCCTCCATGCGCAGGCGCTCCTCTTCGGCGGTCCGTGCCTTGTCCTGCAGGTCGGCGTTGCTGCGGCGCAGGTTCTCCTCTTCGATGGAGAGCGCTCGATTGGCCTCCTCCTGGTCGCGCTTTGCCTTGGTCTCCACCTGAAGCTGCGTCTCAAGCTCTACGGTGCGCGCATGCAGGGCGCGCATCTTCTCCGTGAGTGCGGCGGCCTGGTCCTCGGCCTGCCGCTTGGCCTCGTCGGCGGCTTGCATCTTCTCCAGCAGGTGGTACTGCTTCTCCTTGCGCACGCGGAGCTGCTCCTGCAGGGACTCGATCTCCACAGCCGCCTTGCGCTCCATATCGGCGTTTTGCACGCGCAGCTGCTCGCACTCGGACCGAAGGAGGCGCAGCTCCTCGGCGCGCAGCTGGCCCTCGCGTGCCGCGCGGCCCGCCAGCTCCTCATGGGTCTTGGCGGTGGTCAGCAGCGAGCTGTACTTATCCTTGAGCGCCTCCAACGAGGTCCGGAACCCGTTGCGCTCCTTCTCGAGCGCCGCGGTCTGCGCCTCCTCCGTCTCGAGCAGACGGAGCAACTCCGAGTTCTGGCTCGTCATGATCTTGATCTTCTGGTCGCGATCGCCTACCTCCTGCTCAATCTTGCGCAACGCGGCCTCCACGGCGCGATTTTTGGACTTGACCTCGAAGTTTTCATCCTTGAGCTTGCGGCATTCCTCCTCGACGGCCAGCTTCTCGTTCTGGATCTGCGCGGCCTCCTCCTCCACTTTGTCGAGTGACTTGAGCAGCTTCGTATTCTGCTCCGTGAGCATGCGCAGCTGCTCGTCCTTCATGCGCAGCGCGTCTTGCGCGCGCGCGTCGCGATTCGCCGTGCTCGCCGCGGCGCTCGGCGCCATTCTCGGCTCCGGCAGCCTACCGCCCGCTGCCTCGCCCTCATCCGCACTCATCCTGTCCTAGCTAGAGCGCAAGCGAGGCCGATTCTGCTGCTGCCCGCAGCCGCCGCCGCCGCCGCCGCCGCCACCGCTAGCAGCAGCAGCAGCAGCTCGCCGCGCGCGCGCGCAGCGCCGCCGCCAAGTCCTTTCTCCTGGCTGCCGCGCTCGCTCGAGTCGAGACTTGAAGGCAGGCACGTGACTCGTGACTCGGACCTCCTAGCCGTTCGCCACGCGCGCGATGCTCGGCGAAGGCGTCCGCGTACCTCGGTGCGCGCCGGGACTGGACACGATTGTCCCCTTGGGTTCTCTGGCGCTCTGCTCGGGCCTGTGGGGCGCGCGGGGTCGCGCTCGCGGTCAAGAGACCGAAAGAGAAAGAGAGAGAGAGGGAAAGAGATAGAGAAAGAGAGCGAAAGGTGAAGAAAAGGAGAAAAAAGAGAGCGGAGTGGTTCGAGGCGGGGTCGGCGGCCTCGGCGGCTCTGCGCGTCGGCCGAGCATAGCGACCTGCTCCCCTCGCTGCCCGCCGGGAGGCACAGCCATGGTTGAAGGCGGCTCGCGCGTGACGGTGCGGCGCGTAGAGACGCCCAAGCTGTCCGTGCTGCCGTCATCGGCGACGGCGACACGTGAGGCGGCAACCTCTGAGGCGGCTTCGATCCTGCCTGGCAGCGGCACCAGAAAGGCCGCGCGGCCGACGTCGACGGCGGCAAATGATGCGCAGAGGCAGCGCCAGCGACGGGCGCTGCCGCCCGCAGGGTCGCCACGCACGCGATACCGCGCGCGTCAGCAAGGTCCGAGCGGCGTCGACAAGGCGCTGCCGCACAAGGACTCGAGCGAGACGCGCGCCGCCGAGGACACCTGCCCGCGCGTGGAGGCCGGGAGGACGCCAATCGTGTCCTCGAAGCTACAGCAGGACATCCTCCGCAAGCGCAATGGCAGCAACAATGACGAGGGCGAACGTAACAACGTGGATCTGGGCGGCCGCGAGAGCGGGCGGCGCGGCAGCGGCAAGGAGAAAGGCCTGTTGAGCAAGGCGGAGCGCGCGGCGGTCAGCGAGGTGTGGTTGGATCAGATGCTGAGCAGCGAGACACGCGCCGCAACAGCGGCAGCGAGCGAGGACGCAACGTCGATCAACGCCAAGGCGCGGCAGTACCTGCGCAAGAGCGGACTAGACCGCGCGACACTGGAGAAACAGGGCCTGAGCCGCGGCGAGATCGACCGCATGTACCGCGCCATGTACGTGTACAGCATCGGCTTCCACCAGTGTGTGACGGATATTGTGAAACAGAGCTCGGTGGCGCGGCCCGAGCTGGTGGGCAAGATTTGGCGCACATACTCGCGGCTGCTGGAGCTGAGCGACCGCGAGAACAGCGACGAGGGCGTGGCAGCGCTGGAGCGGCAGCACGTGAACGAGGTGGCGGCGCTGCGCAAGGGATTCGAAGCGGCGCGCGCCGAGTGGGAGGAGGCTGCGGAGGAGGCCCGGCGCCAGCTCGCGGCGAGCGAGGCGCGCGTGGCGGCCGCCGAGGGCCGCGTGGTGCAACTGCAGGGGAGCGTGCAGGAGACGCGCGAGGAGCTGCAGCTTGCGCGGCTGGCGGGCGAGGAGGAAACCGCACGACACGCGGAGACCGCGAGAGAACTGGACAGGAGCAGGCAGAAGATCGTAGACTTGACGCAGCGGGTGCAAGCGGAGGCGCTGGAGCGAACCAAGGCGGAGGCCTTGATCCACCAGGCCAAGGAGGAGACGCTGCTCGCGGAGCGTCGCGTGCAGGAGGCTCAGACGCAGCGACAGCAGGCGTGTCAGCAGGTGGACAACCTTCGCCAGCAGGCGCAGCGGCACGACGCGAGCCTGCTGGAGGTCAAGAAGGCGCTTCAGGAGACCATCGGGCGGCTGGAGGTCAAGACGGCCGAAAGCACGGCGCTAGGCGCGCGGCTGGCGGAGCTGCAGAGCGAGGCGGAGGCGCGGCAAGCCAAAGATAGTGAGCGCGAGAAGCTGACCCGCGAACTTCGCTTCGAGCGCAGCCGGCTGCAGCGGCTGCTGGGCGAGGGCGAGAAACGTTTCCAGGACGTGCGGTACGAGCTGGACACGGAGGTGCGCGAACACGGCAAGGCGTGCGAAGAGCTGGCGCGCGTCGCCGAGGCGTACGCGGTCGTGGAGTCTGACTTTCAGCGTGCCGATGCGGAGCGTGCTAACCTGCGCGAGCGCGTGCACGCCCTGGAAGGCAAGCTCTCGCGAACGCAGGGCCTGAATCAGGAGTACCGCGCCGAGGTGGAGCGGTCGGCGGCCTCGGCCACGAGCGTGGGCGCGGAGCTGGACTCCCTCGCCTCGCGCTTCGAGGACGAGACGAAGCTGCGTCTCAAGGCGGAGGAGGCGCTGCGCAAGAAGACGCTCGAGCTGGCTACCTCGGCGGACTCGCTGGCCCGCGCAAACCGCACGCTCAACGAGCGCGCCGAGGCGGCCGCCGAGGCGCGCAAGCGCATCAGCGCCTTGGAGAACAAACTCACGGTGGAGCGCGCCAATGCGCAGGACCGCGCTCAGCGCGCGAGCCAGGAGTCTGCCCAGCTGCGTGGCCAAATCACCCAGCTGCGCGCTGACATGGACGCTTTGCAAGCGTCCACGGCGCGCCAGCAGGCGGCGGCGGCGGCCGAGGCCGAGGCCCGGGCGCAGACGCTCATTGCGGAGCGCACGGCGCTGCGCGAGGCCGTGAGAGAGCATCAGAGCACCGAGTGCGTCTTCCGGAGCGAGGTCTCCGAGATGGCGCGGGCGCTGGAGGTTGAGTACGCCGACGCGAAGGACTGCCCCGCCGTGCGCGACGCCGTGGTTGCCTGCGTGGAGCACCGCGCCACTTGCCGCGCGCGCCTCGCTGCCTGCGAGCAGGAGCTGGCCGCCAATGCTGAGGCACTGCGCGCGGCCAAGGCTGAGGTGGACACCAAGGCCGAGCTCCTGCGCGAGGTGGAGCGCCTCGAGGGCATCGAGGAGGAGCTTCGCACCGAGGTGCTCAGTCTGACCATGGAGCTTCAGGAGTCCAAGGCGCAGATCCGCAGCGCCGAGAAGGAGCGCGACGCCGCGCGTGCCGAGACCCAGGCCGCCACCAAGCACATCGCCTCATTGCGCGCTCGCCTCGACGAGGCCCAGGACCACGTCGCCGACCTGGAGCGCGAGCGCGAGTCCGCCGCCGCTCACTCCGACGAGCTCCTGGAGTCCATGACCACCGAAATCGAGCGGGTCAGCGCCCTCAAGTCCGCCAACATCGCTTTGGAAGCTCAGTTGCAGGCTGCCCTCGCCGGGCACCCCAGCGCCTCCAGCGCGCTCGAAGACGCCGTCGGCGACGACACCGCCGCCCTCGCCGCCGCCGCTGCGGCCGCCGCCCCAGACCGGGCATGATTCCTTCTTTGTACAACTAATTAGCCCCGGCGAAAGCCGTCCAGAAACCCCACGTGTAGCTAGTCCTCCTCCCTGTCGGCCAGGCCATCGTTAGCGCCTCCCGCGGCCGCCGTCACAATCTCGAGCTGTCCCACCTCGCTGTCGTGCGTCCCATTCGTCCCAGCTCCCGAGGCCCATCCGCTGCGTCGCATCGCTGCCGTCTCCTCGCTCGAAACCGGGCTCGCCTGCGGCCGCGGCTCCTCTCGGCGCTCCGCGCAGCCTCGGCCGCCGCGCCGCCGCCGCCCGCGCGCCGCGCCGCCGCCGCGCCGCCCGCGCGCCGAAAGCGGCCTAACCGCCGGCCAGGTCGGCGCCTGCTCGCTCGTCGCTGCTATGATCTATCTATAGAGCCCGAGGCGGACAGCCTCGAGGGATCGATCCTGGCGCCGGCGGCGTCGCGCGCGCCGCGGCGGCAGAGCGGGTCGGCGCGGCGCGGCGGCGGGCGGAGCGGCGGCGGCGGCCTGCGGCGCTGCCGGCGCTGCCGCGCGGCGCGGCGGCGGCGCGGCGCGGCGCGGGACGGGACGCGGCCGGCGCGGCGAGGGGCGAGGCGCAGCGCGAGCCCGACGGCGAGGAGGCCGGCCTGCGCGGGGGGACGGCGAGCGCGACGCGAGGAGGGAGAGGAGGAGGAGGAGGAGGAGGAGGAGGATGTCGCAGTTCTCGCCGAATATGCTGAGCGAGCTGAAGAACAGGCAGAAGGAGACGGGCAGGTTCGCGAGGCAGGGGTCGTCGACGGCGGCGGCGGGAGGCCCGGCGCCGCCGCCGCCGCCGTCGGCGGGGCTGGCCAGCGCGGACGCGCCGCCCATTCCGAGGCGGCCGAAGATTGACCTGGCAGAGGCGCGCGGAGGCGCGCCGCCGCCCGTGACGCGAGGGCCGCCGGCGCCGCCCGTGCCAGCGGCGGCGGCGGCGGCCAGGCCCGGCAAGAGCGCGGCGGGCCCGCCGCAGGCGCCCGTGAGGGGCCGGCTGAGCGCGCAGCACGAGGAGATCCCCGTGCCGCCCAAGCCGCAGCCGAGCGGCAGCAAGAATGGCGCGGGCAAGGACCTGCAGGAGATGCTGGCGCGCAGGCGCGCGGTCGCGGACGGCGTCGGCGCGCCGCAGGTGCCAGCGCCGCGAGCGTCGCAGGCGACCACCGCCGCCGTGCCGGCGCGTGCCGTGAGCCCCGAGGCGGCCGCGAGCGCGCCGGCCCTGCAGCGGACGTCGTCGGGCGGGTCGGGCAAGTTCGCCGCCGCCAAGTTCCGCGAGCAGCGCGCCCGCCGCCTGGCTGGCGAGACGGCGGACGAGGACCAGGCCGAGCCCGCGGCGGACGAGGAGGTGGTGCAGGCGGAGCCGCGCAAGCCGAAGCGGCGGGACCTGGAGCCGCCCAAGGACCCGTTCGAGGAGTGGGACACGTACTACGCAGAGGGCGAGCCGTACTACGTGAACCGCAAGACGGGCGAGACGACCTGGGACAAGCCATCGGCGCTGCTGTCGGCGGCCGAGAGCGAGGCGCTGTCGGGCGACTTCGTGTGGGTGTCTCACGAGACGCTGGCGTGGATCCCGGCCAAGATCCTGGACCGGCGCGGGCCCGCGGAACTGATCGTGGCGGAGCGGCCGCAGGCCGTGGAGGACGAGACGATGGAGTTCCAGGAGCGGCGGCGCGTGACCAAGAAGGAGATCGGCCCCGAGGTGGCCTCGACGCAGACGCTGACGAGCCTGACGAACGATCTGGTGCAGCTGGACGACGTGCACGAGCCGGCCATCATCGACCTGCTGCGCCGGCGGTACGCGGTGGACAAGATCTACACGAGCGTGGGCGACATCCTGGTGGCGGTGAACCCGTTCAAGCAGACGGATCTCTTCGCGCCCACCGTGATGCACCGGTACGCCGAGACCGGGCGCGAGGCCATGGACCTGCCGCCGCACCCGTACGCCGTCATCAACAGCGCGTACCGCGCCATGATGGACGACAAGAAGGACCAGAGCCTGCTCATTAGCGGCGAGAGCGGCGCCGGCAAGACGGTCACGGTCAAGGTGTGCCTGGAGTTCCTCTCGGAGGTGGCTGGGTCCGACAACAACATCGAGCAAAAGGTGCTGGCGGCGAACCCGATCCTGGAGGCCTTTGGCAACGCCAAGACGGTTCGCAACGACAACTCGTCCCGTTTCGGCCGCTTCATGGAGATCCACTTTGACACGGAGAGCGGCTCGAGCAAGATCGTGGGCGCGCACACGGTGAACTACCTGCTGGAGAAGAGCCGCGTCGTCCACCAGGCGCCTGGTGAGCGCAACTTCCACATCTTCCACTACCTGACGAGCCAGTTTGGCGCAGACGTGCGGAAGCGGTACAAGGTGGACGACGCGACGCGGTTCAACTACCTGCCGAGCGATCCGGTGGAGGTGGAGCATCACGAGGACGCCAAGGAGTGCGCCAAGATGCATCAGGCGCTGAGCGAGATGGGGTTCTCGGACGAGGAGCAGGACGGGCTCTTCCGCTACGTGGCGGCCATCCTGCACCTGGGCAACGTGGACTTCGAGGAGCACGGCAGCACCGGGTCCAAGGTGGCGGGCGGGTCGGCGAGCAACCTGCGCGCGGCGTGCGAGCTGCTCGGCGTGGACGCGGAGAAGCTGTCGGCGGCGCTCACGATGCACGTGTCGCAGCAACGCGACGGTCTGCTGAAGCGCGCGTTCAACACCAAGATGGCGGAGGACGCGCGCAACGCGCTGGCCCGCCACCTGTACAACCGGCTCTTCGAGTACATCATCCGGCGCATCAACCAGGCGATGCTCGTGAGCAAGAACGTCGCGGTGCGGTCGCGCAGCAACCGCAACCTCAAGGCGGCCTCCAAGGCGGAGAGCGGCACGAGTTTCATCGGGCTGCTGGATATCTTCGGCTTTGAGATCTTCGAGATGAACTCGTTCGAGCAGCTCTGCATCAACTTCGCGAACGAGAAGCTGCAGCAGATGTTCAACCGTCACACCTTTACGCTGGAGGAGCAGACCTACGTGGACGAGGGCGTGCCATTTGATAAGATCGAGTTCCACGACTCGCAGCCGCTGCTCACCTTTTTGGGCCTGCCGGCTGCCGGCGCGCCCTCGGTGCATGACGGCGTGTACCAGCTGCTCGACGAGCAGACGGCAATCAACGGGTCGGATGAGAAGTTCCTGCAGGCGGTGGTGTCGCGACACACGACCAAGCGCTCGCTGTTTTCGGACCGCTGCAAGTCGCGCACGGCATTCCAGGTCTTCCACTACGCCGGCGTCGTGGAGTACGAGACGGTGGGCTTCGTGTACAAGAACGCGGACAAGCTGTACGAGAACCTGGAGACGACCATGGAGGAGAGCCGCCTGGAGGTGGTGCGCACCATCTTCAGCAAGGGGTCGTCCGGGTACTCGGGGACCAAGACGCAGGCCTCGACCTTCATGAAGCAGCTGTCGCAGCTCGAGGACCGCACGAACGCCACCTTCCCGCGGTACATTCGGTGCGTCAAGCCCAACGCGCTCAAGCGGCCCGGCATCTTCGACGCGCCCTCGTGCCTGGAGCAGCTGCGGTTCGCCGGCGTCTTCGAGGCGGTGGCGATCCGCAAGCGTGGCTACCCGTTCCGCAAGACGCACGAGGGCTTCTTTGCCATGTACCGCTGCGTGGAGCCGCTGGCGGTGCCGCGTGCCGATTGGCAGGCGGCGCGCAAGGCGCGCAACTTCCGCAAGGTGGCCGAGACGCTGCTGGATGCCATGGTGGCGCGCGCCGTGCCGGCGGCCAAGGACTGCCATCTGGGCAAGACCATGGTGTTGTACCGTGCGGAGCAGCACCGCGCGCTGGAGATCCAGCGCCTGGGCGTGCTCAACCGCGCGGCCGCCGAGGTGCAGAAGATCATGCGCGGCGCCTACGTGCGCACGCATGTGCCGGAGCTGCGCTCGGCGCGCGGCCGCCTGCAAAAGGCGATCGACGCGCGCCGCGGCGCGGACCTGGACGCGGCGCTGGCGGCGGCGGCCGGGCTCTTCTTCAAGATCAAGGAGGCCTACGACGCGGAGGCGGTCAAGGAGGTGCTGCGCCTCGAGACCTCGCTGGCGCCCAAGATCGCCGACCTGGTGGGCCGCACGCGCGATGGCGACGCGGCCTTTGACGACCGTCTCTTCGAGGAGGCGAGTCGCGTGGCGGCCGAGATGAAGCGGCATATGAAGCGCGATCGCCTCGCGTTCAAGGGCAACCCGGAGGCCACGCAGCTCATCGACCGCGCCGAGGCTTTCGCCGTGCACCGCGAGGTATCGCGCGAGCTGGGCGTGGCCTTGGGCGAGGTGGCTCGCGTGGAGGCCGGCACGACGCTGCGGCACGTGGGCGACCTGCTGGCGCGCCTGCCGGGCGGCGCCCAGGGCGCCCCCGGCGCGCGCTTGCGCGAGCAGACGCGCAAGGCCGAGGACGTGGTGGCGCGCGTCGGCGAGGAGGTGGCGCTGGCCGAGGCCGCGGCTGCGGCGGCCGCCGCCTGCGCCGTGGGCGCGCCCTCGGGCGGCAACGACAACATCGACGTCGGGCCCACGTCGGCCAACCTGGGCGCGCTGCGCGCCGCCGCGGACCGCCTCGCGGCGCACTCGCCCGAGAGCGTGGACGGCGCGGACGCCGTGACGCGCGCGCACTGGGCGCACCGCCTGTACGCTGCAGTGGTGAATGCCATGGAGACGGCGCAGCACGCGGACGACCCGGAGTGGGAGGCGGTGGAGCGGCTTGTGGGCGAGGGCCAGACGGTGCTGGCGGGCGAGAACACGCTCTTCGCGCTGCCGGAGGGCCAGCTCGCGCTCATCAGCGGCGAGCTGGCGCTGCGGGCTCAGGTGGACGCCATCGTGCGCAAGCTGACCGAGGGTATCCAGGCGGTCAACGACGAGCCGCTGGCGCCGGCCCTGGAGCAAGCGCACGCGCTGGGCCTCGCCTCGCACGCCGACGCGGATGTGCGCGGCGTGGTGGCCGAGGCCGACTACCTGCTGCCGCAGATCCGCCAGACGCGGTCCAAGCTGCTGGCCGCGCTGCAGGCGGTCAATGAGCAGCAGCTCTACGACGCCCTCGTCCTGCAGAGCGAGTGCGGCTGGGGCGAGTCCGCTGGCATGGTGGGCCACGACACGGTCGCCGAGGCGCGCACGCTCTACCGCTGGGTGCAGAACCTCACGCGCGAGGCGCGCGGCGCCGTGGACGCCCTCGAGGTCGAGCCGTGCCGCGTCATCGTGGAGGGCTGCGAGGAGATCCGTCTCGATATCGAGGAGCTCGCAGCCCTGCGCGAGTTCCTTGGCCTGCCGCGCGACCGCCAGCTGCTGCGCCAGCGCGACGCCGCCGTGGCCCTGGAGAACTACCGGCGCGCCGTGGCGGTCTCGATCGCGCACAAGGACCTGCTCTTTGACGCCCAGGACAACTCGGACAACTTCGCCCTGGAGCACTTCCCCAAGCTCAAGTCGCCGCAGGAGTTCGCCAAGCGCTTCGGCATCACCTTTAGCAAGTACAAGGTGCACATGCTGCACTTCCACTCGCCCACCTTTGGCAAGATCCACACCTCGCTGACCACGATCGAGCCCAACGCCGTCACCCCGGATGGCAAGTCCATGCACAAGACCGCCTGCCTGCTGTTCAAGAACATCTTCGGCGTCATGGGCGACAAGATCTACGAGAACGTGGACAGTCTGGTCGTCGACCTCATCCACACCGGCCTCACCGTGCCGGACCTGGTCGACGAGATGCTCTGCCAAGTCATGAAGCAGGTCACTGAGAACCCGCGCGATGAGAGCGAGGCGCGCGGCTGGAACCTGCTCGCCATGCTCCTCGCCTCCTTCCCGCCCTCTTCGCAGCTCGAGAACTACCTCGAGTACTTTCTGCGTCGCGAGGGCCGCTCGCGCCACGTCAAGATCCTTCACTGCACGCTGCTCTGCGGTCCGCTCCGCGCTGCACCCTCCGTGCCGGAGGTCGCCGCGCAGCGCGCCCCGGGCAACACTGACGTTTGGTTCGATGGGCCTCGCGCGCAAATCACCCTGCCCAAGGAGGCCTTCAAGGGCCCGGTCGAGCCCGACCAGCGCGTCCCGGACTGGCGCAACGAGGGTGCTGACCAGTACGGCGACGCCGACGCTGATGCCGACGCTGGCGGCTACGGTGGCTCGGCCCCGGCGTCCGCCCCGCCCAGGCAGCCGCCGCAGCAGCCGCCCCAGCCTCCGTCCCAGTCCCAGTTCTCAGCAGGGGGGATGCCGCCGCCGCCGCCCAGGCACGCTGCGCAGGGCGGCCCTCCGCCCATGCCACCGGGACGCAGCGGCCCGCCTGCGCCGCCGCCCAAGGCTGCGGACGGGGCCCCGCCGCCGCCGCCGCCGCCCAAGAAGCGAGGCTCGACGCGCTCCACCCAGAGTGGGGCCTCGGACCGCGACGCGGGCGGCCCGCCGCCGCCGCCGCCCCCGCCGCCGCAGCGTCGCGCCACGCCGCCGCTTGACGGCCCGCCGCCTCCGCCGCCCAAGCGCGCCTCGGCGTCGCACCGCGCCTCGGCATCGTCCCAGCGCAGCTCCCTCGACGGCGTGCCCATCCCTCCGCCGCCGCCGCCCCCTCCTCCGGCTCGCTACGGCTCCTCTGACGTGGTCGACGAGGACGAGCTGCTTTAGAGGTGTGGAGAGCACGCGATCATCATCAGCTGGCAGGCGCTGGCAGACACAAGGATCGCGACATGGAAACCCAACTCTTACTCACCCGCTTGCTCGTTCACTCACGTCACTCACACGACATCACTCAAGTCCCCTCTTGCTCTCCATGATGGCAAGAGGAGCTTTGCAAACACAAGTAATACATCACATCGTGTCATGGAACCCCATCTCTTCCTTACTCACCCGCTTGCTCGTTCACTCATTTCACTCACTCAAGTCCCCTCTTGCTCTTCTTGATGGCAAAATGAGCTTTGCAAACACATCATGTCATGGAACCCCGTCTCTTACTTGCTCACCCGCTTGCTCATTCGCTCACTTCACTCACTCAAGTCCCCTCTTGATCTTCTTGATGGCAAATTGAGCTTTGCAAACAAAATAGTAGTACATCACTTCGTGTCTGGATCTCCACAGTGTCGGCGTTCGCGACGTACACGTGATGATGCGTCCAACACGGAAGACCGACCCTTTGCTCTCCAAAGAAGGCACGCCACGGCTGCGCACCATCAAGAAACGTCTATTCGCCCGCATCGAGTGCTACCCGATTCTCCTTGGCACCTCTCCTGGTTGCAACTTGAAGGCACCTTGCAACCAGGGAAAATCTTGAGCGCTGCGCTCGCTCCCTTGCAAAGCAGCCGGCGCCGTCGCCGCGCTGCAAGGAGCGGAGCTTGAGCAAGCGCTTGCGCAAGTACTCTGCATCTCTTGCCTCCTCCTCTCCCAAGGCCGCGTTCGCGCTTTGATCGTGTCACGCGGATGAGTTCCCCCCGGCCCGGCCATCTTCACTGCTTTCCGCCGCGGCCTATCAGCGCTCGCTCGCGCGCGAGCAGGCCGCACCGAGCGTGATGATGACAGACAAGACGGCCAGGTCGCGCAGACGCCGCGGCTTCGCGCAGACGCCTCGGCGCCTTGTGGTCGGTGCGACTGCGATGCGATGCGATGCGATGCGATGCGATGCAAAGGCCCGTCGTGAGGAGCCGTTTGCGCGTGCTACATGCACCCCGGCGGCCGCCTGAGGTTCAACTCGTGCCAGTGCACAGTGCGTGCAATGTGGTTCAACTCGTGCGTGCAATCATTATAAATGATGTGCCGGTATGAGACGCGGCGCCGCCATGGTCGACGTGGCACGGCGGCATGCACTGCAGACGTCCAAGAGCCGCAATTTCGCGGTGAATCCAGGCTCCAGTGCAGTTTTGATGATCGACTACGTGTGCGCACGACTCGGAAGCCTGGCCGCGGGCCGCGGCAGCGGACCGCGGGGACCGCCCGGCGCGAGGCAGCGTGTCACTGGCTTTGAGAGCCCAGCTCCACGAAAACTCGCAGACGGACCCAGCCCCAGACCTGCCTGCCTCAGGCTGGCAGCGCGGCCCGGAGGCTGGGCTGGGCTCCTCCGAGTCGAGCTTGCGCTCCGAGTCGTCTGGCGCCCGGACTTGACGCTCGCCGCGGCTCGGACGACTTCGGCGCTGGGCGGCAGGCAGATCGCCGCGCGGCTGCTGCGGGCTTACCCTGGCCGCGGACCCTGGCCGCGGACCCCAGGCCGGGCCGCCAGGCCAGTGGTGGTGGCGAGCCGGTGGTGTGACGCCCGTTAGAGCGCCGGCGTGCGCAGTGGAACTCGAAGCACTCGGACGCAGACGCATGGCTGGAGGCGTCTCAGTCAGGCTGAGGACCTTAGGATTGCGGCGCCAATTGTAGTTACGCTAAGCTAAGTTCGTGCAGGCAGTCCTACGCCTGACATCCTGCCGGAAGCTCATTCGTCGCTCGCTCGTTCGCTCGCTCGCTCGTGCAGCTGCAGCAAACCTCGAATCGAAGTCAAGGGAGATCGAAAGAGAAAGGAGCACTCGGAACGAGCAGAATGCAGGTCACGGCGCTCTTTGCAGCGGTGGCCGCGCTGGGCGTGGCGGTGTCGGCGGAGGCAGCGGACAAATGCGTGGCGAAGGTGGAGCAGGGGCGTGTGGAGGGCTCGTTCTCGGAGGAGTACCCGTCTTGCGCGTACAAAGGCATCCCGTACGGCAAGGCGCCGGTGGGCGAGCTGCGGTTTGCGGCGCCAGAGGCCGCGGACGACTTCGAGGGCGGCACGCTGCAGGCTACTTCGTACGGGCCTGGCTGCGTGCAGGCGTGCGACTTTGGGTTCCCGGAGCTGACGTGCCCTGCGGAGACTTCGGAGGACTGCCTGTTTCTCAATGTGTTCACGCCCAGGACGCGCGGCAAGAGCGTGGCGAATCGGCCGGTGGTTGTCTTTTTGCACGGCGGCAACAACGTGGTGGGCGGCGGCGGCGTGCCCATGTACGATGGAGCGCGCTTCAGCTCCGAGCGCGACGTGGTGGTGGTGACCCTGAACTTTCGCCTGGGCGTGCTGGGCCTGCTGTTCACGCCGAGTGGCGCCGCGGGCGGGAACTACATGATTTTGGACCAGCGGCTGGCGTTGCAGTGGGTGCAGGACAACGTGGCCGCCTTCGGGGGCGATCCGGACCGCGTGACGCTCGTTGGGCAGAGCTCCGGGGCGGACGCCATCGGGGCTCACCTCACGGCGCCCGCGAGCTGGCCTCTCTTCAAGCGGGCTATGCTCATGTCGAACCCGGTCGCCATGCCGTCCACCGACGTTTCGCGGTCCGCCCTGCTCGGCGGGCTCGTGCTGCAGATGGTGGGCTGCAGCGGGCTGGCCGGACCGACGGAGGAGCTGGCCTGCCTGCGTGCGGTGGACGCGCCGGCCTTTGTGGCGGCGCACCAGGCCGTGCGCGCACTGCTCGCGTCGAACCCGGACACCTTCTTCCTCGCGTTCTTCCCGTGGAAGCCGACGGTGGGTACCGCGGAGCTGCCGCTCACGTTTCTGCAGGCCGCGGAGCAGGGCCTGCTCGCCGACAAGGAGCTCATCATCGGCACGACCGCGAACGAAGCCATCACCTACATTTACTCGAGCTTCACGGAGCCGATGAACCAGACGGAGTCAGAGGCGGCGCTCGCGAGCGTCTTCGGCGCGGAGGCGGCGGCCGGCATCTTGCTCGCGTACGGCCAGGGTCTCGAGCCGGACGATGACTACCGCATGGCGATCGCCGACGCCAGCACCGACTACCTCTTTCTGTGCCCGAACCGTTATGTCGCCAATCTCACCTCGCAGCAGAGCAAGGTCTTCGTGTACCGCTTCGAGCACGTCGCCTCGTTCAGCTCGAGCCTGAATGCAGACCTTGGCGAGGAGTGCGAGCCGTACGCGTGCCACGGCGAGGACCTCATCTTTCTCTTCAACACCTTTCACATGCTCGAGGGTAACGACAACCCGGTGCCGACGCCCGAAGAGGAGGCCATGAGCGTGCTGATGCAGTCTGCGCTCGCGAACTTTGCCAAGTTCGGGACGCCGTCGTACCCGGCACCTCTGCTCAACTACGGGAGCGAGGACGAGGTGCTGTGGACGCGCTTCAAGAAGCTGCCCCCGCACCCGTACCTTGTCATTGACACGCCGGCGTACCGGTCGCCATCTTATTCGCTCTTCGAGGCAGCCATGTGCGCGAGCTTTGAGAGCACCATTGGTTACGCGCTCTGAACCTCACCACAAGCACTACAGAGTCCGAATCTTTTATTTGTTTCGATGGATGACTGGTCTCGCATCTAAGCAACAAAGCCGCCGTCGGCGAGCAGGATGGCGCCAAGGATGAAGCTGGCGGCGGAGCTGGTGAGCCAGAGAACGGCCGCGGCAACCTCCTCGGGCTCGCCGAGGCGGCCAATGGCCTGGCGCTGCATGATGAGCTTCATGTTCTCCGGCTGGTTCTCCATCATGACCTCCACCATGGGCGTGTTGATGGTACCCGGGCAGACGGCGTTGACGCGGATGCCCTTCTTGGCGTTCTCAAGCGCGGCGCTCTTGGTGAGGCCGATGACGCCGTGCTTGGTGCCGTGGTAGGCAGCCAGGGTCGGCCCGCCGATGACGCCGCCGATGGACGAGCAGTTGACGATGGAGCCCGAGCCCTGCTTGCGCATCTGCTCCAGCTCGTACTTCATGCACAGCCAGACGCCGCGCAGGTTGATGCCCACGACGCGGTCAAAGTCCTCGGACGACTGGTCCTGGATCTCCGCGGGCGGCGCCTGCACGCCGGCGTTGTTGTACGCGACGTCGAGGCGGCCGAACTCCTCCACGGTCTTGGCCACGGCCGACTTGACGTCCTCCTCGAGCGCCACGTCGCACTTGATGCCGATGGCCTTGGCGCCCTTGTCGCGCAGCTCCTTGGCCACCTCCTCGGCCGCGTCGCCGTCAATATCCAGAAGCGCCACGGCCGCGCCGGCCTCGGCGTACATGCGCGCAGCCGCGGCGCCCATGCCCTTGGCCGCGCCCGTCACCAGGGCCACCTGGCCGGAGAAGTCATACTTTACGGACATGCTTTGCTTTCAACTTGACGTTTGCTCTGCGAGTCAGTCAGGTCAGGCTGGGTGCCTCGTTTCAGGTTTGCTGCAGCCGCTGCTGCAGCCAGTCTGATGCCATCTCGATCCCGACGCAGCGCTTGCACGACAGTCCGAAGCGCAGCCGCTGGATTTGGGTTCCAGAATGCACGCCTGAGGCCGCCGCTTCCACAAACTCATCGCTGACTCTGAGGTCAAGCTCGGGTCGAAGCCCCGCCTCGGAGGCAGCGTGGTCGCACATGTCAGGCATTGTCAGCGTCCCCGACGAGGCCGAGGCGGTCAGCCTGTCCGCCAACCGCGAGGCCGTGCGCGAGCGCATCACTGCACCCATCCGCCCTCGGTCCGCCGCACGTTGCATTGCTGAATTGGGGTTGCGCTGGTTTGGGGTTGCGCTGCTTTGGGGTTGCGCTCCACTGTCACTGGCAGAACTCTTGGCCGCCTTGGCCGCCCTTGGCCTAGGCCTAGGCCTAAAAGCCTGCGAGACTCCGAGTCGCGTCTGTCGTGGCTAGCAGCCAGCGGCCCGGCTCGGAGAGAGGCTGCCAGGTGCCCGTTCCGCGCTGTTTGGTTGTCAACTTGTCACAGCCCGGCGCAGGCCGCCCATGCAGCGGTGCAGCGGCGTGCAGACAAGCTGCAGGCCCGCACATGGCCAATCAAGCGGCCTGGCGCGGCCTGCCAGTGGCGCGTTGGCATCGTGCCCATCACGCTCGCTCCCAGCCAGCACGGTCTCAGATCATCCGCGTACCCCTGCATCATGATCCTCTCTCAGGCTGATCCGATCCGCTGCCATCGCAGGCTGGCCAGCCCGCCAGCCACCCACCAGGTCCACCCGCCCTCCTTCCCGTGACCAGCCAGCCTGCAATCGCTCGGCCCGTCGCCTGCCAGCTCTCCGAGTCCGAGTCGGCCTCGAGCCGCCGCTTCTCCGAGTCCGAGTCGCGCGGGTCCGCGCCGCCCTGCCCGTGCCGGGCCCGCGCGCGGCGCCCCAGTGAGTCTTGTCCACGTCGTCGTCACAATGTCAGCTACTCGCTCGCTGGGCGCTGCACGCGCCGGCTCGGCGGCGGTCCCGCGGGGATGGCGGCCATGGCCATGGCCGCCCTCGGACTCGGAGTCGAGCGCTCGCCGGCAGCTCTCGCGGCGCGCCGTCGCGCCCGCCAGCGTGGTCTGAGTCTGAGTCTGCGGCGCGGCGGCGGGCGCGGGCGGCGGCGCGAGCGCGAGCCTGATCGGAGGCGGCATGCGACCGGGTCCTCGCAGCGGCTGCGGTGACGGAAGTGCCGCACCACAGAATCACAGATTGTACGGCGCGCCAGAGGAGCGTGATGGATGTCCTAGGATCGGTCTGCAGGCGGGCGACGTGAAGTCCGCAGGCAGGCAGACCGACAAGAGCAAGGAGCAAGGCGCAGGATCGGGCAAGATGTCGGCCCGCGCGAGCGTGCTGGCGCTGGTGGTGGTGGCCGCGGCGGCGGGCGTGGCGCACGTGGAGGCCGGGTGGCGGTCCGGACTGCCGTGCGAAGCCAAGGTGAAGGAGGGCGTGCTGGAGGGCGAGTTCTTTGCGGCGTACCCGACGTGCACGTACAAGGGCGTGCCGTACGGCAAGGCGCCGGTGGGCGAGCTGCGGTTTGCGGCGCCCGAGGCGGCGGAGGACTTTGAGGGGGGCAAGCGGAATGCGACGGACTACGGCGCGGGGTGCCCGCAGGACTGCGACCTCTTGGCGCCGGAGTTCTCCTGCCCGGCGGTGATCTCCGAGGACTGCCTGAACTTGAACGTGTACACGCCGGAGTCGCGCGAGTACCCCATGAACAGGAAGCGGCCCGTGCTGGTGTGGTTCCACGGCGGCAACTACGTAACGGGCGCGGGCGGCGTGCCGCTGTACGACGCGTCGCGCTTCAGCTACGAGCAGGACGTGGTGGTGGTGACGGTGAACTTCCGGCTGGGCGCGCTCGGCACGCTCTTCTTGGGTCGCGGCGGCGTGGATGGGAGCTTCACCTTCCAGGACCAGCAGCTGGCGCTCAAGTGGGTGCGCCGCAACATTGGCGCCTTCGGTGGCGACAAGCGCCGCGTGACCATCTTCGGCCAGAGCTCGGGCGCCGACTCGGTGGGCCTGCACCTGGCCGCGCCCGGGAGCCGGCGCCTCTTCCATCGCGCCTCCATGCACTCGAACCCGATCGCGCTGCCCGTGGTCAACACGACCATCGCCTACGCCATGGCGCAGGGGGTGCTGACCGTCCTGGGCTGCGCAGGCCTGCCCACCGCGACGGCGGAGCTGACCTGCCTCCGCGCGATCCCGCCTGAGTACTTTCTCACGGCGCAGGAAGCGGTCCGCGGGCAGCTCCTCTCGAACCCGGATACCTTCTTCCTGGGTTTCATGCCGTGGCGGCCCGTCGTCGGTACGGAAGAGATCCCGTATTCGCTGTTGGAGGCTGCCGAGGCAGGCAAGTTGCACTCCAAGCCGGTCATGCTCGGTACAGTGGCCAACGAGGCGGTTCCCTACATTTACGCGATTTTCCCCGTTCCGCTCGACGCGGCCGCCGCGGCCGCGCAGCTCAGTCTCATCTTCGGGGAGGCCGGTGCGCAGCAGCTCCTCTTCATCTATGCCTCCACCCTGGCCCCGACCGACGATCACCGCATGGCCGTCGCGGCCGCCAGCACGGATTACCTGTTTCTGTGCCCGAACCGCTACATTGCGTCCCTCGCAGCCGGCGGCCGCAACAGCAAGGTCTTCGTTTACCGCAACACGCACGTTGCGTCCTTTGCCAGCTCGCTCGCCTCCAACCCGGAGTGCATCGACTATGTGTGCCACGGTGACGACGTCGTCTTTCTCTTCAACCCGTTTTACCTCGCGGGTGACGCCTTCCCGGCGCCCACCGACGAGGAGGACATCATGGCTACGCAGATTCAGACGGCGCTCGCCAACTTTGCGGCGCGCGGCAACCCGAACAAGCCCGAGCCGCTCTCCAACTCGGACGGCGACGATAACATCTCCTGGCCTCGCTTCGGCGACACCCCGCCGCACCCGTACGTCGCCATTGATACGCCCTCCGCGGTTGTCCCCTTTTACGCCGAGGCCGGCATTTGCGCGGGCTTCGAGGCTACCGTGGGCTATGCGCCTGTGTAGCCTAGCCTAGCCTAGCTAGCTAGCTGACGTAACGAGGCAAACGGATGATGAAAAGCACCTTTCCTTTGTTTATTTTAGGTGAGTTGAACTGCCTGACTGTCTTCGCCCGCCTTCCAGTTCGTTAGGCAACAAAGCCGCCATCGGCGAGCAGCATGGCGCCCAGGATGAAGCTGGCGCCGGAGCTGGTGAGCCAGAGCACGCCGTCGGCGATCTCGTCGGGCTCGCCAAGGCGACCAATGGCCTGGCGCTGCAGGATGAGGTTCATGGTCTCGGGCTGCTCCTTCATCATGATCTCCACCATGGGCGTACGGATGGTGCCAGGGCAGATGGCGTTGACGCGGATGCCCTTCTTGGCGTTCTCGAGCGCGGCGCTCTTGGTGAGGCCCACCACGCCGTGCTTGGTGCAGTTGTACGCAGCCAGCGTCGGGCCGCCGATGAATCCGCCAATGGACGAGCAGTTCACGATGGAGCCCGAGCCCTGCTTGCGCATCTGCTCCAGCTCGTACTTCATGCACAGCCAGACGCCGCGCAGGTTGATGGCCACCACGCGGTCGAACTGCTCCGAGGGCTGGTCCTGGATCTCCGAGGGTGGCGCCTGCACGCCAGCGTTGTTGTACGCGATGTCCAGGCGGCCGAACTCCTCCACGGTCTTGGCCACGGCCGACTTGACATCCTCCTCGACAGACACGTCGCACTTGATGGCGATGGCCTTGGCGCCGTTCTCGCGCAGCTCCTTGGCCACCTCCTCCGCCGTGTCGACATCCATATCCAGGAGCGCGACGGCCGCGCCGGCCTCGGCGTACTTGCGCGCGGTGGCGGCACCCAAGCCCATGGCGGCGCCCGTCACCAGGGCCACCTGGCCGGAGAAGTCGTACTTGACGCTCATGGTTTAGCTAGAGCTACTAGCTAGAGATAGAGAGCTACTCTACTAGAGCTTCTAGCTAGCTAGACAGTGAGGGCGGGGTAATCCGTCCACTCGCTTGCTCGCTCTGTTGCTCGCTCCTTGCTCTTTGGGTTTTGCGAGTCTGGACTCATTCAGGCTGTGACCTGCATGCCTGTCCTGCTGCACGACAGTTGATCTTGGCGCGCCTTGGCGCGACAGCAAGCTTTTAGTGCCGAAGTGCACGCCATTTGCTTGTGGAATCAGCTCAGGCTGACTGACCGGCAGACCCCTGGTCCCGCTCATCCCGCTCAGCCCTACTCACTATCACTGCAGCTGCAACTGCCAGTGGGTGGAAGAGGAGTGCACGTCATTTGCTGATGGAACCCGCCGTACGCCATTCGCTGACTCACACAGTCCGAGTCCGGCCAAGTGACCGACACCTCACTGTTAGTAGTATCAGCGGAGGACGACACAAACTTCAGTGTTGGAAGACAATCAGGCTGACAGTGAGCGAGATCGAAGAAAGAACGAAAAAGCGAAGGTGTACAGTTCATAATGACAAGAGAGACAGTATGATACCAGGGTTGGCGTTCGCCGCTCGAGGCGTGTTGGCGCTCGAGGCGTGGTCACCGTGGTGGCGCTCGAGGTACCTGCCACAGGCGAAGCAGAGCGATCGGTCAAGGTCGTCGCCAAAACGTCGTCGCCAGGCCCAGCGAATCTTGGCACCTTTGTTGCTGCTCAGGCTGCTGTGCTGTGTCGTGGAGGCTCGCTATCGCGCGCTTGGTGGGGCTGTCGCGCACGAGTGTCGTCGCGTTCAGTCCAAGACCTGCGTAATCTCAACAGGTTTCGGCGACTTTTGCCGAGGCTGGCTGTTGTCGCGCTCGAATGTCGTCTCGCCCGGCCCAGGTCCTTGTCAGAACTGACCTGAGCAAGCTCGACAGGCGCACAAACAGCGCCCTTTGGCTGCTCGTGGTTGGCACTCGGTGAGCTCTGGCACGATCGGTCCGGATCATAGTCAGACCTGAGCAATCTCGACAGGCTCCGGCGCCTTTTGCTGAGGCTGGCTGTCGCGACTCGCGCGGCTGTCGCGCTTGGGGGGACCCTTCGAGGTGCCCTCGTGCGGGCCGGCGTTGGCCGCCTCGACGTCGCCTTGGCGCGCCGCAGCTTGGCGCACCTCGTGCGCGTCCGAGAGGTCGAGGAACATGAAAATGATGGCCGCAAGGGTCTCGACCGCAGCAAAGATGTAAATGGAGGCCTCGTAAGAGCCGGTCGAGTCGTAGAGCGCGCCGGCAATATAAGGACCAATGAAAGAGCCCGGGATGAGAAAGAGCACGAAGCTGCCCATGACGGTGCCGAGGCGCTCGACACCATAAAAGTAGGCCGTGACAGCGGGCATGAGCGAGATGAAGCCGCCGCTGACAAAGCCGAAGATGACGCCAAAGAAAATAATGGTTGGCCTGGTGGTGCAGGCCGCCCAGATCCAGAGCGAGATGGCCGTGCCCCAGATGAGCGCTTGGAAGGAGCGCACGCGGCCGCACTTGTCCGCAACAACGCCCAGGCTGATGCGACCGATGGCGCTGCCGATGCCGATGGCGCCCACGGCGAAGGCGGCGGTCTCCGAGTCGAGACCCTGGCTCTCCGTGTAGGTGGCGAGGTGCGCAAAGGGCAGGTTGTAGGCGCACTGGAAGAAGACCGAGGCGAACGCAAAGACGAACCAGTTGCGGTCCTTGCAGAGCGACATGTCGAAGCAGTAGTGCTTGGACTTGATGGGCGGCAGGCGGCGCTTGAGGCAGAACATGGCCACGGTGAGCATCACCATGCTGTAGCAGAGCATGATGCGCAGCGCGAAGCGGAAGCCGCCAGAGGCGAGCAACTTCTCCACGACCACGCCGAAGACGAAGTTCCCGATGCCGCCGCCAAAGACAGCAATGCCCAGCGCCAGCGCGCGCCGCTTGTCGAACCACATGGGCAGCACGCTGATGGCCGGCCAGTACATGGTGCCCAGGCCCATGCCGCAGATCAGCCCGTGCGTGACGACGCACTGCCACCACTCCACGGCGAACGACGCCAACACCAGGCCGATGCCATACAGCACGATACCCGTCAGGTAGACGGGCCGCACGCCCAGCTGATCCGACAGCTTGCCGGCGAAGAACCCGCCGCCCATGAAGAGCGCCACCTGGATCTGGTACACGAGCGAGATATCTGCCAAGCCCTTCTGGAACTCCTCCTGGTACCTTGAGAAGAACACGCTGACCGAGTACATGTTACCCAGCAGCACAAACTGCGTCAAAAAGCTCCCCAGCACGTTCAGCCACGCCTGCTTGCCCTCGACGGGCGGCAGCGCGTCGCCCTGCTGCGCCGCCTTCGCTTCGGCTTCGCGCTCGCCCCCTTCCGACCCCGTCTCGCGCTCCACGTCCACTCTCGCCGCCGCCTCCGGCTCGCGCTCCGCGAACGACATGGCCGCCTTGGCCTCCTCTGGCCTTTTCTCCTCGCCGCTCGCGCCTCCGCGCTCCGCCTCGTACGCCTCCTCCACGCCCATTTTCCCTCGGTTGGGACGCCTCCCTCCTCGCGAGCTCCTCGCGGCGCTCGCCGCGCTCCGCGACCTTCACGCTTTCGCTGCGCCTTCTCCTCGCTGCCGAGCCGTGCGTCTTCTACGTCGCCGCGCGCGCCGCCAGCACCACGAGCGCGACGTCCACGGCCGCGCTCAGGCGCATTGTGGGTCTGCGTCAGAGGCCTGGTGCTTTCGTGCCTCTCCGAGTCGGGCTGCTGCTCAGGCTGCACCACCTCGCGAGTCGTGACCGCCAGGCATGGAAGTAGTATCTCGCTCCAAGCAAGTTATCATCGGATGCACGCTCCGCACCACGATCGACCGCGCCTCCCGTGAACGCTCGCCCGAGCCCTTCCGATCGTCGCTCAGGCTGGCGGCGCCGTAATCATCGAGTCCGGCTGGCGAGCCGCGCGCCGTCCGCCACCGAGTCCGGGTCGTCGTCCTCCGCGCTGCCGGCCTCCAACTGCTCCGCAGCGAGCCTGCGGCCTGATCCTGGTCCGCGCCGCCGCCGCCGCTGCCGGCGGGAGTGGACGGACAAGCGATCCTTGGTCCGTGCCCGGCGTGCCGGCCGCCTTGGCCTCGCTCGTGCTCGCTGGCAAGTTGTGGTTAGCGACCACGGGCCTGGCCAGCTGAGCGGCCGGCACTGCACGACGGCTGCGGTCTCGGCGGCGGCTCGACTCGAGCGAGGGCGCGACGGGGTCCCGCGCCGCGGCGCCGGACTCGGACGTGGACTCGGACTCGGCCGGAACGTGACGAGGCTCGGCGCCGGGTTGGCGGGTTCGCGCGAGGCATCCCGGTGACCTGCGCCGGGGTGCTGGGGACACCCACGCCGCCGTGCCGTGCCTCGTCCAGCTCCGGTCACGGCGCCGCCGAGTCGCAGCCGCAGCCGGACTCGGAGGAGGACGAGCCTCCGACGAGGAGGAGGAGGGCTGGGCCACGACCCGAGAGCTGCTGCAGCAGGCGTCATCGTCGCTGGCGTGGCGCCGGACTCGCACGAGCTGCAGGCCGGCCAGCCGGAGCGCTCGGCGCTTCCGGGCAGAGGACCCGGCCGAGGGCGACCGGAGCGACACGGGGTGGCGGAGGATGACGGCCCGGACGGCAACGACGAGCGGCACTGGGACGGCAGCTGGCGCACTGGCGCAGCGCGATTTGGCTCGCTCGCTGACGCAGCAGGGGTGACCTGGGACGCACTTGCGACTTGTATGTGATGAGACTGTGATCCTGAAGAAGCGAGGCCCAGGCTCGCTTGACTCTGAGCGATGATTGATCGGGTCCTCCGTCGACCTCTTTTATCATGTGAGCACAGCATCATTTCCCAGAGCAACACTACACAGAACAGATTTTATAATTTACAGCTTTGCCAATCATTGGCCAATCATTGCATTGACAGCTCAGACCAGGACGATATCGACTGGTTTGGGAGCGCGAGGCGTCGCGTCCAGCGTCGCGCCCGGCGTCGCGCCCGGCGTCGCACCCGGCGTCGCGCCCGGCGTCGCGCCCTCGAGGTCACGCGCATCGTCTTTATCGTTGTCATCGCGGAAAGCAGCGCGAGGCGCAGAACCGCCTGCACGGGCCTCCTTCTCGCGCAGGTCGCGAACTTCAAAGGTCTCCGAGAGGTCGAGGCGCGTGTAAATGATGGCGGACAAGGTGATGACGGCGGCAAAGATGAAGATGGCCATGGTGTATGAGCCGCTGGCGTCGTAGAGCGCGCCGCCAACGTAGGGCCCGACGAAGGAGCCCGGGATATTGAAGAGCACGATGCTTCCCATGACGGTGCCGAGGCGCTCGACGCCAAAGAAGTAGGCGTTGACGGCGGGCAGGAGCGCAATGAAGCCGCCACTGACAAAGCCGAAGAGGATGCCGAAGAAGATGATCGTGGGCCGGGTCGTGCAAGCTGGCCAGATCCAGATGGAAACCGCCGTGCTGGCGATGAGCGCCTGAAAGGTACGCACGTGGCCGTACTTGTCCGCAACAACGCCCAGGCTGATGCGGCCAATGGCGCTGCCAATGCCAATGCAGCTGACCGCAAAGGCGGCCGTCTCAGAGCCCAGGCCCTTGTCCTCCGTGTAGGTGGCGAGGTGCGCAAAGGGCAGGTTGAAGCCACACATGAAGAGCAGGGCGCCCGAAGCGAAGATGAGCCAGGTGCGGTCCTTGCAGAGCGCGAAGTCGAAGCAGAAGTTCGCGCTCTTGACGGTCGGCAGCCGGCGCTTGAGGCAGATGAGCGCCAACACCAGGCTCGGCACGCTGTAGGCGAGGATGACGCGCAGCGCGAAGCGCACGCCGCCCGCCGCCAAAAGCTGCTCCGCCACGATACCCAGCACAAAGTTGCCGATGCCGCCGCCAAATACGGCGATGCCCAGCGCCAGCGCGCGCCGCTTGTTGAACCACATCGGCAGCACGGTAACGGCCGGCCAATACAAGGCGCCGTGGCCCATGCCCACCAGCAACCCGTGCGTCACCACGCACTGCCACCACTCCGTGGCGAAGGACGCCAACAGCAGGCCAGTGCCGTAGAAGACGATGCCCGTCATGAACACCGGACGCACGCCCAGCTGATCCGACAGCTTGCCGGCGAAGAACCCGCCGCCCATGAAGAGCGCCACCTGCAGCTGGTAGATGAGCGAGATGTCCGCCAGCCCCTTGTCGTACTGCTCCTGGTACCGCGAGAAGAACACGCTCACCGTGTACATGTGGCCAAGCGTGATGAAGTGCGCCAAGAAGCTGCCCAGCACGTTGATCCACGCCTGCACGCCCTCCATCGGCGGCAGTCCGTCGCCCTGCTCCTCCTGCTCCTGCTCCTGCTCCTGCTCGCCCTCGCCGCTGCCGGCTGCCGCCACGCGGACATCCTCCGCGGGCCCGCCGTCCGGACGCGCCCTCACGTCGTCCTCCGTGTTCGCGTTCGGGCCCTGCCGCAGCGAGCTCTTGGCCTCCACAGAGGCCACCGCCGCCACCTGCATCTCGGACCTTTCAATCGGGGTCTGTTGCTGCTCCTGCTCCTGCTCTTGCATTTCGTCCGCCACAAGACGCCAGCGCCCCGGCGATGACGCTCGACGTTTACCTCAGGCTTTGCTCAATGCTCAGGTCACCGGCGCGTGCGCTCGCATTCCCTTCCGTAGTACTGAATCCCCAGGGCTATCAACTGCCAGCGCCCCGCGACGCGACGCCGTGGCGTCGGCCACGCAGCCGCACGCGGCCGCGCGCACGGACTGCCTGTGAGAAACGAAGCCGCGCGGCCTTTCGCGCGGTGCCTCGCCCCTCTTCCCTCTCGCGCTCAGCTCGCTCCCGTCGTCGCTCGCGGCCACGCCGGCGGATGAATAGGAGTCTGCTTTCCTCTACGCCAGCAAAAGCCAGGCCTTGGCGGCCGGGCGGCGACTCGCGGACTCCGCGCCGGCCTGCCAGTGCCAGCCCGAGCTCGCGTTGTCGGAGCGGTAGGCCAGGCCTCTAAGTAGCTAGCTAGACTCGGCCTCGGACTCGCGGTGGTCCGGCCTCTGAGGACAATGAAGAGCGGTGCGGTGAACCCGGTCACGCCACCACCCACCTGGGACCCCAGCCACGAGGTCACGCTCACGCCGCCCTTGAAGCTCGCGGCGGCGCCGTCCAACGCCGTCCAACCTGGGCCCTCGGGCGTGCCGAGGAGTTATCGCGGGTCGCGCGAGACTTGCCAAGCCTTCAAGTTCAAGGCTTCAAGCCGCGTTGACTGTGAGTGCAGGGCCGGGTCCGAGTCGAGGCCGGAGCTCAGGCTGATGTTGTTGTCACGGTCAGCCAGGCTGCCAAGCCTTTTGGTGACAACTTGGTCGCGGCCAGCCTGAGCCACCACCAGCCAGACGCCACGGCGGCCTTGGCTGCAGCCAGCGACGCCTCGCCAGCGCAGAGCCGCAGCGCCAGCCAGCCAGCCGGGCACGCGCTCGCGCTTCGCGTGCGTGGGAAGAGCGCTTCCTGGTGCGTCTCAGGCTGTCGCGACACGGCGTGGCGTGGTCGTGGCCGCGATGCGCCATCCGCGCCGGCGCGGGTGTGCGAAGGTGCGCGCCGGTCCCGGGCGACGGGCGCCCCGTGCGCGGGGACGGCCGGGCTCGGCGGTTGCACGCCGGGTTCCTGCCCGTGGCCATGGCCGCCGCCGCGGCGCAGAGCGGCTACGTCTACCACGAGCTCGAGGCGGCGAGGCCGGCAGCGGAGCTCGGCGGCGGCGGCTCGCTCGGCGGCGGCGGCTCGCGCGGCGGCGGCGGCTCGCGCGGCTGCGGCGGCTCGGGAGGCGGGATGGCGAGGGCCAAGGGCGCGGGCGCACGGCGTGCGCCGGCCGGCGGCGCAGCGGCGGCCGGGCGCAAGCGCGGCAAGGAGGACGAGGTCCTGCTCGGCAAGCGCGCGAAGCGGCACGAGGATTCCGCAGCTGCGGAGGCGCCCAAGGATAAGGAGAACCTGGGCGAGGAGAAGCAGCGGCGCGCGGCAGCGGGCGACGAGGGTGCGCACGGGACGCCCACAAAGCGCAAGGCCAAGAAGGCCAAGCGCGACCGACGACAGGCGCGCCGCGTGGACTCGGAGGAGACCGCTGAGCCCCCTGAGCAGGCTGCTGCGGCGCCCATGGAGCAGGACGACGATGTGGTGCCTGACAACAAGGAGAAGGAGGTTGCGCAGGCGGAGCAGCAGCAGGTGCCTGCCAGCAACAAGGCGGAGGAGGAGGACGAGGAGCTTGCGCAACAGCAGCAGGAGGAGGAGGTGATGGAGGAAGACAAGGCCGCTGCTGGGGAGACGGAAGCCGAGGACGATGGAACGGCTGGCATGGCATCGTCGTCGTCTGGCAAGGCTTCATCGCCGTCCGACAAGGACGCATCGCCGCCTGCCAAAGACATTGCTCCGTCGCCGGTAGAGACGGCAGCTGCCAGCAGCGACGACCAGTTGCCAACCCTGGAGCTGGACGAAGCAGCGCGCGAGCGGCTCGTGGAGGCAGGCGAGGGCGAGAAGCTGGTCTTTGACCGTATCGCGCAGGAGGAGGCCATCAACGCGTGCCTGCGCGACCCGAGTGAGCTGGCACTGGAGGACCTGCCGCGCGAGCCGACGGAGGTGGAGCAGCTCTTCATGGAGCTCAAGCAGCTGCGCACAACGGCGGCCGAGTGCGAGCTGCAGGAAGTGCGCAAGGTGGCGGAGGCGCGCAGCAAGGCGCAGGACGCGGTGATCCGCGAGCTGCGCGCGGAGGTCAAGGCGCTGCGGGCGGCGCAGGCCACGCCTGCCGCCGCGCAGATGGAGCAGCTGCAGTCGGAGCTGGCCGCCACGCAGGAGCGGCTCGCGGCACTGGGCGGGGCCGCCGTCCCCGCTGCGGGTGGTGCGCAGCCGGCGCAGGACGCCGCGGACGGGGTGGACGCGGACGAGGTGCTGCGGCTGCGGCACCAAGTGTCGGCGCTCAAGAAGCTCACGGGCCTGCACCTGGACGTGGACGACGACGGACGCGTGATGCGCTGCATGCTCAAGAACAAGGCGCAGCGCCGCGCCGTCAAGTACGAGTTCGAGGTGGGCGACGAGGGCGAGGGCATCGTGTACAGGCCGACGGGCAACCTGCGCTTTCTTCCCGCGTCCATGCAGGAAGAGCTCGACGTGGGCAGCAGCCAGGACCTTCCGGCGCTGCAGGCGCTCATCCAGAGCGAGCTGTTTTGCAGCACGGGCCCATGAACGCCCTAGCTCGGCTCGGCTCGGCTCGGCTCGGCTGATGGGCTGCTGAAAGGACTGGGACCTTGGACGGGGCTGGGACACCGGCAAGACTGTGAAAGCTCGTGGGCAGAAGAGTACCATGGTAGCAAGTAAATGGACATTCGAAATTCACATACACATGCCTTCGATTGATCAGAGGATGCCGCGAGACTTGAGCTCGTCCTTGACGAGCTTGGCGCCCGTGACCATAAAGAGCGTCTGGTAAATGCCGAGGCAGACACGCGGCACGATGCCCTTGAAGAGGCCAGCGACGCCGTGCTCCTGCACGACCAGGCGCAGCGTGGACGGCAGGCTGATGGCCTTTTGGCCCTGGTCGCCGCGCGCCTGCATTTCAATGCGCGCCACCTCGAACGGGTGGTTCCAGCAGGCCAGCGTGCCGCCGATGATGCCGGCGCCCACCTCCTGCACCGTGGTCAGCTTCGCGTCCGGGTCGTTGTGGAAGAGCACCTTGAAGCGCGTGCGCACAAACTCCGTAAAGCCCTGCCGGCTCGCCCAGTTCGTCGCCTGGCGGAACGCGATGGCGCTGGCGCCCGGGTAAAAGCCGCGGATGCCGCTACGCGCGTACGTGCGGCGCGCGCGCTCCACCGTAGACACCGACTTGTCGCCCGTCACGGCGCCCGTCACCAGGAACGTGCACGGCCCCATGACCACCACCTGGCACACGCCGCCACCGGCGCCCGCCAGCAGGCCCGAGGCCGTGGGTCCCACGCCGGCGGCCAGCAGCGTGTCGTTGATGGCCTCCTTGGACGCCATGAGGATGGCGCCCTTGGTGGCGCTCTCCACCATCTTGGGCCCCAGCCCGGCCCAGAACGCGCCGATGCCGCCTTGCTTGTACACGTTTACGAACGACTGCACCGTCGACTCATTCCTGTACCTGCCCATGCGCGTCTTCCACACCTCGAACGGCATGCCCAGCGTGCCGGCCTCCATGCACTGGATCGCCGCGCCGATGCCCAGATTCAGCATCGCGTTGCCCGACCCGGACGACACCGCCGCGGAGAGGGCCACCACGCCGCCGCCGCCGCCGCCCGCGCGCCGCTCCCCGCCCGCCGCCATCATCTTGCCGAGCCGCGCGAGACGACGATCTTCGGGCCTCGCGAATGCAAGTTTGCCGCGGGGTCGCCGTGCAACCTCATGACACGCACGTCGCCGGAGCCTCTCCCGGCGACACAGCAGTCACCAGACAGACAAAGCTTGCTCCGTCGGCGCGGCCTCGATGACACCGCGCCACTGCAGTGCAGTGCGCCACCAAGGGTTTGTCAAAGGAGAGCGCTCCGCCTCCGGCATGGAAGCAGCTTTCCACGCGCCTCCGCTGTGAGTCCTCTTGTCGGGCTCGATCAACCCACGGCGCTGCGCGCGGCTCGCATTACCTCCACATCGGCGCCCCGCTTTCACGCGCCACGCGAGCCTCAGGCGACGCGCAGTGGCAAGCGGCGCAGGCGCTCTCAGAGGGCTTTGACTGGCAGCCTTTACGCTGCGCGCAGCTTCCTGCCGGCCGTCGCCATCGCCGTCGTCATCGGTCCAGCTTTGATCCATACGACGGTGGACGATGATGTTGGCCTCTAGCTACTAGCTAGCTACGAGGAGAGGCTCGCCGCTGAGCGGCGTGGTGCCGTCATCAGCAGCGACGGCGAGAGGCCTGGCCGCCCCGTCTCACAACAGCCAGGCAGCAGGCCTGCGCAGGCAGGCAGCAAGCAAGACATCGCGATGATGATGCGTCCGAGTCCGAGACTACGAGTCCGAGTCGGGTGCAAGGGGTCTGGTCGTGCGCGACTGCGATGCAGAGGTTCAAGAGGGCGGGTCCAGCGGCGAGCTCATGACAGTGCGAACCTGGAGGATACCTTGCATCTGCGACGGCGCAGTTGCCGCGGCGCAGACGCCGCCTCGGAGCTCAGCTTTACCTCTTTGTCAGGGCGGTACCGAGGGAGCTCAAAGCATCACTCTCACCCCAACTTGAACTGCGAGCATCCTGGGCACCAGCTGCGCCGTCGCAAAATTCTTACGTTTTACCGGGTGGCTTGCAGAACACTGGCAGCCTGCATGCGCGATCCGAACAAGACCCAAACAAGGTGAGGCGTGGCTGTAAGTCGGCGAGCAGCTTCATGGAGGCATCGTCCGGCTCTTTGCCCACTTCGATTGAAAAGTCGACGGCCAGACGACACGAGAGAGGCTGATTGCGGCGACATGGGTGAGATCTGGGCCATCCAACTCTTGTCCAACGTCTCTGTTGCGAAGGAGGAGCACTCCAAGTGCATCAATAGGAAGCTGGCGTCCAGGGCTCACGCTAAGGTGCTTCTTGGCGAGCTTCTCCGCTGGAGTGAGACTCTAAGACAACGCTGATCACGAGGTCAAGCGTCCGCGTCAAGTAATGGAGCAGCCATGCGAGATTCTTAGTACTACGAGCCAAGATCGCGAGCCGTAGCAACCCACAAAAGCGACCACATCATCAGCTTGTGGTACCCGTTATCCCCTTGCGTGCAGAATTTCATTGGCCAGCTTGCACCAAGGCCATCTTTGCGACGGCACCTGTTTGCGCACCTGGAAACAAGAAAGCCACAACTGGGCTGTCAGAATTTGGCAAAGCGCGGCTTGTGTCATGGTACCGCCACATCGGTACGGTGTTTCGTGCTCTGCATCGATACGCGCTTGGACTTCGTGGGTGCAACTTGAATCAAGCCCTTGCGTTTGCCGCTCAGCGCAGGTCGGAGAGGCCTGTCAGCTTCGCAGCTTGCCTCCTTGCTAGCTAGTTTCTCAAGGTCGCTCGCGTTCCACTCTTCATGAAGCTCGTGAAGGCTGGCATGATAGCCGGAAGCAGAGTCGGCCCGCGCCCGTGGCCAGCATCGACGACCCGAGCCGTCGCGCTGTGCGCTCCCAGCAAATGTTAGCCTCGGGTGCTGCCGTGACTCAGATCAAGCTCGAGGCTCGTTGCGCTCTGTTGCGAACCGGCCGCTGCCAGCGCCAAGCCGGAGGCCACACGTAGCACCAGGTCGCTGCTCGCAGCCAGCTGAGCCCGAACTGCGTCACGTGCAAGCGTTAGCGACGCCACCAACGCCGCGGCGCCGCTCGTCCCGGCCCGCCGCCGCAGAGATTAAAATACGCGCAGCACTAAGAGCAGCGCGGGGCGTACGCGACGGTCCGCGACGGTCCGCGACGGTCCGCGATGGTCCGCGACGGTCCGCGCGCCCCGCGGCGTCGGGCTCTCGCAGCAGCGCTGCGCCTGTCACACGGTCAGCTCGCCGCTCTCACTGCAGTCCGAGTCAGGCTGAGCTGCGGCCCGGCCGGGCCTGCGTGCAGGTGTCCGGATCTTGCCACCAGCGAGCTGCAGTGCTGGTTGGGGCGCTGCAGCGCCAGTACCTCCAGGCTCGAGCATGCTCCAGGCTCGAGCATGCTCTTTAGGTGTGCACGTTGCAGCAGCGACGTCATGTTGGCTCGCGAGGCACGCGCGGCACGCGGCCACGGCCGCCGCCGCAGCCCTCCGCGCACGCAGCCTGCGCATGCCGCGCACCCGGACTACCGGGCATCACCGTTCGTGGCACTCCGCGCCGACGCAGCGGACCTCGCCAGTCGACCTTCAAGTTTGCGAGCTTTGCGAGCTTTGCAAGCCTTCGCAGCGACGCGAGCGAGCGACATCGACCCGCAACTATGTCCACAAGCAAGAGCTCGGCCCGACGCCCGTGGCCGGCAACAACTTGAAGGCGGCAGTCTGCCAGGACGCCGCACTTCGTGTTTTGGCCGCGCCGCGCGTGCCGTGGCCGCTTGCGCGATGCCTGTCCGCGTCCAGGCTCCCAGCTAAAAGTCATCGAAGATCGGAGCCGTCTCACGGTCTCGGAGCCCGGCGGTGGCCACGGACACGCATGCTACCTGCCAGTGGCCGCGCAAGCCGCAAGGCTTGCCAAGCCTTGCCCTGCGCAACCACTCGCCTCCTCGCAAGGGCCGCGGCGACCGTCCGGCTTGCTGCCACGCTTCCAGCGGCCGCCCGGTCTTGATCGCCAGGCTCGCTCGGGTCGATCGGGCTGCGCCGCTGCGGCGCGGCTCCAGACCCAGGCATCCTCGCCCAGCCAGCCAGAGCCCCTGATCTCTCTGGTCTCGTCTCCCTCGCTCTCGGCCGCTCGCGACGCGCGCTCGGCCGCGCTCGCTCCTGGGCCCGGGGCATAAGCACGGCCGGCCGCGGCCGCTCTTCAAGCGGCGCGCCAGGCCGCGCTGGATCATGATCACCATGGATGAACTCGATGGGTTCCACAGCAACTTCCGCCGCCGCTGGCCGCGCGGTGCGAGGCCGCGCGTGCCCGACAATGGCCCGAGCGTGCACGGCCGCGGCCGGCGAGGGAGGCGGCAGGCAGGCAGAGCAGACCTGCATCGACGGCGGCGAGGCGGTGCGCAGGCGCGGACGCGGGCGCGCAAGGCGAGGAACGCGAGAGGGACGCCGTTCGCGAGGGAAGTCCTGGCACGGCGAAGTTCACGAGATTGCGCGGATGGACGACGGGGTAGAGGATGCCATTCGAAAGATAGAAAATGGGGCAACGGAGCTCGAGTAGGTCATCGACGGTTCAGAGGATCAGTCGATGCGCATGGACGCGGCCAGCTCGTCAGGCACGGCAGGCCTGCTTCGTAGCAGCCAGCCACCGAGCTCTTGGACCACACGTGCAGGCAGGCCGGCCTGCCCTGCCCTGGCCTGGAGGATCATTCAAAGCTGACGACGCGCCTTGGCAAAACGCAGCCTTTCCCACCACAGGATCGGCTCCGCGGGCGCTGGAGCGCTGGCGCGAGCGCTGGAGAGCGGCCAGTGCACGCTGACTTGGCTTGCGTGAGTTCCTCGTTTCCTTCTCCCATCCGACGGCGTCTGAAAGAACAGGCCAGCGGTCCATCTCAAGTGATGATTACGCATGGGCGCGGCCAGCTCGTCAGGCACGGCAGGCCTGCTTCGTAGCAGCCAACCACCGGGCTCTTGGACGACACGTGCAGGCAGGCCTGGCCTGGGCTGGGCTGGCCTGGAGAATCATTCAAAGCTGACGACGCGCCTTGGCAAAACGCAGCCTTTCCCACCACAGGATCGGCTCCGCGGGCGCTGGAGCGCTGGCGCGAGCGCTGGAGAGCGGCCAGTGCACGCTGACGACGCTGGAGTGAGTTTTTCGTTTCCTTCTCCCATCCGACGGCGTCTGAAAGAACAGGCCAGCGGTCCATCTCATGTGATGAGTACGCATGGGCGCGGCCAGCTCGTCAGGCACGGCAGGCCTGCTTCGTAGCAGCCAGCCCCCGGGCTCTTGGACGACACGTGCAGGCAGGCCGGCCTGCCCTGGCCTGGCCTGGAGGATCATTCAAAGCTGACGACGCGCCTTGGCAAAACGCAGCCTTTCCCACCACAGGATCGGCTCCGCGGGCGCTGGAGCGCTGGCGCGAGCGCTGGAGAGCGGCCAGTGCACGCTGACGACGCTGGAGTGAGTTCTTCGTTTCCTTCTCCCATCCGACGGCGTCTGAAAGAACAGGCCAGCGGTCCATCTCATGTGATGAGTACGCATGGGCGCGGCCAGCTCGTCAGGCACGGCAGGCCTGCTTCGTAGCAGCCAGCCCCCGGGCTCTTGGACGACACGTGCAGGCAGGCCGGCCTGCCCTGGCCTGGCCTGGAGGATCATTCAAAGCTGACGACGCGCCTTGGCAAAACGCAGCCTTTCCCACCACAGGATCGGCTCCGCGGGCGCTGGAGCGCTGGCGCGAGCGCTGGAGAGCGGCCAGTGCACGCTGACGACGCTGGAGTGAGTTCTTCGTTTCCTTCTCCCATCCGACGGCGTCTGAAAGAACAGGCCAGCGGTCCATCTCATGTGATGAGTACGCATGGGCGCGGCCAGCTCGTCAGGCACGGCAGGCCTGCTTCGTAGCAGCCAGCCCCCGGGCTCTTGGACGACACGTGCAGGCAGGCCGGCCTGCCCTGGCCTGGCCTGGAGGATCATTCAAAGCTGACGACGCGCCTTGGCAAAACGCAGCCTTTCCCACCACAGGATCGGCTCCGCGGGCGCTGGAGCGCTGGCGCGAGCGCTGGAGAGCGGCCAGTGCACGCTGACGACGCTGGAGTGAGTTCTTCGTTTCCTTCTCCCATCCGACGGCGTCTGAAAGAACAGGCCAGCGGTCCATCTCATGTGATGAGTACGCATGGGCGCGGCCAGCTCGTCAGGCACGGCAGGCCTGCTTCGTAGCAGCCAGCCCCCGGGCTCTTGGACGACACGTGCAGGCAGGCCGGCCTGCCCTGGCCTGGCCTGGAGGATCATTCAAAGCTGACGACGCGCCTTGGCAAAACGCAGCCTTTCCCACCACAAGTTCGGCTCCGCGGGCGCTGAAGCGCTGGCGCGAGTGCTGGAGAGCGGCCAGTGCACGCTGACGACGCTTGAGTGAGTTCTTCGTTTCCTTCTCCCATCCGACGGCGTCTGAAAGAACAGGCCAGCGGTCCATCTCATGTGATGAGTACGCATGGGCGCGGCCAGCTCGTCAGGCACGGCAGGCCTGCTTCGTAGCAGCCAGCCCCCGGGCTCTTGGACGACACGTGCAGGCAGGCCGGCCTGCCCTGGCCTGGCCTGGAGGATCATTCAAAGCTGACGACGCGCCTTGGCAAAACGCAGCCTTTCCCACCACAGGATCGGCTCCGCGGGCGCTGGAGCGCTGGCGCGAGCGCTGGAGAGCGGCCAGTGCACGCTGACGACGCTGGAGTGAGTTCTTCGTTTCCTTCTCCCATCCGACGGCGTCTGAAAGAACAGGCCAGCGGTCCATCTCATGTGATGAGTACGCATGGGCGCGGCCAGCTCGTCAGGCACGGCAGGCCTGCTTCGTAGCAGCCAGCCCCCGGGCTCTTGGACGACACGTGCAGGCAGGCCGGCCTGCCCTGGCCTGGCCTGGAGGATCATTCAAAGCTGACGACGCGCCTTGGCAAAACGCAGCCTTTCCCACCACAGGATCGGCTCCGCGGGCGCTGGAGCGCTGGCGCGAGCGCTGGAGAGCGGCCAGTGCACGCTGACGACGCTGGAGTGAGTTCTTCGTTTCCTTCTCCCATCCGACGGCGTCTGAAAGAACAGGCCAGCGGTCCATCTCATGTGATGAGTACGCATGGGCGCGGCCAGCTCGTCAGGCACGGCAGGCCTGCTTCGTAGCAGCCAGCCCCCGGGCTCTTGGACGACACGTGCAGGCAGGCCGGCCTGCCCTGGCCTGGCCTGGAGGATCATTCAAAGCTGACGACGCGCCTTGGCAAAACGCAGCCTTTCCCACCACAGGATCGGCTCCGCGGGCGCTGGAGCGCTGGCGCGAGCGCTGGAGAGCGGCCAGTGCACGCTGACGACGCTGGAGTGAGTTCTTCGTTTCCTTCTCCCATCCGACGGCGTCTGAAAGAACAGGCCAGCGGTCCATCTCATGTGATGAGTACGCATGGGCGCGGCCAGCTCGTCAGGCACGGCAGGCCTGCTTCGTAGCAGCCAGCCCCCGGGCTCTTGGACGACACGTGCAGGCAGGCCGGCCTGCCCTGGCCTGGCCTGGAGGATCATTCAAAGCTGACGACGCGCCTTGGCAAAACGCAGCCTTTCCCACCACAGGATCGGCTCCGCGGGCGCTGGAGCGCTGGCGCGAGCGCTGGAGAGCGGCCAGTGCACGCTGACGACGCTGGAGTGAGTTCCTCGTTTCCTTCTCCCGTCCGACGGCGTCTGAAAGCACGGGCCAGCGGTCCATCTCATGTGATGATTACGCATGGGCGCGGCCAGCTCGTCAGGCACGGCAGGCCTGCTTCGTAGCAGCCAGCCACCGGGCTCTTGGACGACACGTGCAGGCAGGCCGGCCTGGCCTGGCCTGGCCTGGAGGATCATTCAAAGCTGACGACGCGCCTTGGCAAAACGCAGCCTTTCCCACCACAAGATCGGCTCCGCGGGCGCTGAAGCGCTGGCGCGAGCGCTGGAGAGCGGCCAGTGCACGCTGACGACGCTGGAGTGAGTTCCTCGTTTCCTTCTCCCGTCCGGCAGCCTCTGAAAGCACGGGCCAGCGGTCCATCTCATGTGATGATTACGCATGGGCGCGGCCAGCTCGTCAGGCGAGGCAGGCCTGCTTCATATCAGCCAGCCCCCGGGCTCTTGGACGACACGTGCAGGCAGGCCTGGCCTGGCCTGGTGGATCATGTTATGCTGACGACGGGCCTGGCCAAAACGCAGCCTTGGAGCCAACGAGATCGGCTCCGCGGGCGCTGAAGCGCTGGCGCGAGCGCTGGAGGTCAATCCCGCCAGCAGCTTGCAGGACCTCCGTCTCAGCTATGTCTCTGACGCGATTGTGGCACGGATCGGCGATCGGCTCAAGGTTGTGCAGGAGGAGGTTGGTGCGTTCAGCACGGACGCGCTGGAGGCGCTCAGGAGCAACAAGAAGGTGCGGTGGGGGCGCGTCAAGCTCATGGTCGTGGGGCAGGGGCGCTCGGGCAAGTCATCGACGATCGACACGCTCCTGGGCCAGCCTTTCGTGGAGGACCGCGAGTCGACGCGGGGCGTAGACCTCAAGTTAACGCGAACGCGCGACTGGAAGGAGCAGAGCCGCATGGACGCCTTGGCGCTGGGCGAGCAGCTCATCAAGCACAAGTACCGGCCTCGGAGCCTAGGCCGGCGCGTCTCGCAGCGCCTCTCTCTGCGGCGGTCCGCGCCGGCCCCGCGCCCTGCGCCGCGTGTCGCGGAGGAGGATGTGGCCAGGATGTACGACGCGCGGATGCGAGTGCGCGTGCAGGAGCAGGGCCGCGGGGTGGATGAGGAGGTGAGCTTCACCATCTGGGACTACGGCGGCCAGGAGGTTTTTTACACGCTGCACCACCTTTTCCTCACGCAGTACGGCCTGTACGTGCTTGTCTTTGACATGCGCGAGGTGCTGGGCAAGGAGAACTTTCAGCGGGTGCTCCGCCCGGAGGAGTACGCGCGTCTCGCGTCGCGCGACGAGGCCTTGGCGACGCTCCGGTTTTGGCTGGACTCGATCCGGCTGCACGCTCCGGACGTCGACGTGGCGCTCGTGGGCACCTACATGGACGACGTGCCGCGAGCGGAGCAGCACAAGGAGATCCAGACGCTGCTGAGAGGGTCTGTCCTGAGCGGGCGGGGCGGCAAACCCAAGATTGTGCGGAACAACGATGAACGACTGCACTTCTTCCCGCTGGACAACACGGACCGTACGGGCGCAGACGGTCGCGTTGCCCGCCTCCGCAACGTGTTGACGGGCAAGGCTCTGACGAAGCCATTTGTCAAGGAGAAGGTGCCGCTACGGTGGTCCTTTTGCCTGGACAAGATGCTCGGCAGCGGGGAGCAGTTCATGCTCCTCCCTGCCGTCGAGTCGCTCGCGCTGGAGGAGTGCGGGATGGAAACGAGCGAGCTGGAGGAGATGCTCGCGTACATGCACGAGCTCGGTGTACTGATCCGCCTCAAAGGAACGCCCAGCCTCAGCAACGTTGTGGTGATCCGGCCGCAGTGGCTACTCAACAACCTGTCGCGCGTCATCTGCGAGCCCATGCACATGGAGAAGCAGTGGGAGCGCCTCGTCTTTGACGAGAACCTCCCGGACGACCTCGAGGACGCCCTCGACACGTGGGAGCACCGCGGTGTGGCCAGTGGCGCGCTGCTGCAGTGGCTCTGGCGTCGAGAGCCCGTGGCCTACTTTGTGGACCTCATGAAGGAGATGTTGCTTGCGAGCCCGAGCCCGTGGCCTGAGGACGGGGATGGCGCATTGCTGGTGCCCAGCCTCCTGCGCGAAGCGGGCGCCGAGAAACGCCAGGAGGCGGTCTCCGCCATGGCGGGCGGTTCCCTGGCGTACATCGACTTCGCGGCGCTTCCCAAGGGCATCTTTCAGCGCTTCTTGGCGAGCCTGGTGCTGGCGTTCCCGGACCTCGCTCACGTGCGGGAGATCTTCGCAGACGCCGCAAGCATCGTCTTTGGTGGCGTCGAGACTTTCCTCGAGGTCACTGGGACGCGTCTTTCGCTGCACTTTGCGGTGCGTGGTGCGACACAGCTGGCGCACCAGACGCAGCTCCTCCAGAGCCGGCTTCGCGAGGTCGACTCCTCCTTCATGAAAGGCAAGCTGGCGCCGACGCTCGTCCTGAGCTCGAACGGTACGGCAGAGCCCCGTTTCTGCACGTACGCGGCTAGCCTCGCAGTGCTTGGGCCTCAGCGCCTCCAGGTGCATACCTTGGCTGCAAGCTACCTTCCCCTCGCTGCGTTTAGCGCCTTTGTTGGCGACTTCGACCAGGCTGCGGGCCTGCAACAGGCGACCGCCACCGACGCCAATAGGCCGTTTCACGTCTTCCTTTCGCATGCCTGGGGCGCAAATGGCGCGGCGCACCGCCGTGTAAGGCAGATCGCGCGGCTCCTCGCCTCCCGACACGGCATCACGTGCTGGCTCGATGAGAACGAGGTGCAGGGCGACGTCATGGAGGCCATGGCGCAGGGCATCGACCAGTCCGCGGCGAGCGTGATCTTCGTGACGCGCGAGTACGTGTCCAAGGTCAACACGCCCAGGGACCAGGACGACAACTGCCGTGACGAGTTCGCTTACATCCGACAGCAGCACAAGCAGGCCCGCATGGTGCCGTGTGTGCTCGAGGAGGCCATGGCTGACACGAGCATGTGGACCGGCCGCTTCGGTTTCGGCTGGGGCGGCAACCCACTCTTTACCCCCGTGCTCTCGAGTCCGCCATCAGATGGGGAGATCGACCTTTTGGCTGAGCGCATCCGCACGGCCATTGCATGAGGTACTGCCGGCTGCAAAGTCAATACATCATTTGTTGTTTGCTTCTTCTCGTTGTTCCATGCTCTGAGAAAATCGGAGAATCTTTGATTTCAAGGCGCAGTCACTGTCCGGCGGAGTGTGATGGCTCGCAAGGTGGTTCTCGTGATCAAGGACTTTGCGCCTTGCATTCTCTGCGTGCTCATGGACCCTCAGTGGCGGCTGTCGTGCGTCGGACCAAGGTGTTCTGCTCCTCTGATTTCAGGTGTCGAGACGCGCGCGTCATCCATTTCGTGAGTGGCTGTCAGCTTGTGAATACATCGTGCTTTGGAGTGCCGCGATCTCTCTTTGCATGACTGCCGCTTCTGCGGCAGCTTCTTTCGTGCCAACAGCCGTAACTTTGACCTTGCTCAGCGCGGCCTTCGTGATGGGAACGAAGGCATTGCTACTCGTTGCGAGTAGCGCCTGCCAGGTGCCGAGACGACTTGCGACATGCCTGTCCAGTAGCCACAGCCGGCGCGCAATGTTGGCTTGAAGTACTGCCGGCTCGACCCGCTCTGCACAGCCAGGTAGAGATGCCCGAGCTCGGAGGAGCTTGAGCTCGGAGGAGCTTGAGCTCGGAGGAGCTTGAGCTCGGAGGAGCTTGAGCTCGGAGGGGCTTGAGCTCGGAGGAGCTCAACCTCGTGCCATCTTGATGGCATAGCGTCTCGCTCCTGGCTCAAGTTAGCTGCACTGCGGCAGCTGATTGCCAGCCTACTGCCAGCATACGCATTGCGACGCCGCTACACTACTACCTCATGTCATGTTGCAGGGATCTACTAGTTGCCTTTTGGCAGCGTGACGGGGTAGGGCATCAGGCTACCCGGGGTGCCGCCAGCTTGTTCTGGTGACGTCAAGGCGGCCGGCGCTCGCTGGCCGTCCGAATGCGACACGGGCTCTCACAAACAGACTCTCTCACAAGATGCCTGATCAAAAGCGACTCTTCGAGAGAAATGGCAGGCTTGGTGCTCCAGCTCTCGCGCTCCGGCCACTGCAGGGCCACACAAGTCTCAGAGCCTCGCATGATGTCGCATCTTCGACGGGTGGTCCGCGTGGGTCCGCGCGCGCAGTGCGCACCATCCCCAAGGACTCGCACTGTCACTCGACTCGACTCCGCCGGCGCGGGAAAACACGACCAGGCTGATCGCAGCAGTCAAATCGCCTTTTCAGGCAGCGGGCGCCGAGGGGCCGGTTGCGCGGGGTGCGGGCTCGCTCGGCGGCGCTTCGGCGCGCCGCGGACCCTGTCGCTCGCGCAACACACGAGCCCGCCGCTCCAGGCGAGGCGCGCGCCGCATCGTGCTCGCTCACAACGTACGAGCTGTGCGAGCCGTGCGAGCTGTGCGAGCTGCAGCGCGACAAACGCCGCGTCGAGCACGCCAAAGCCGAGAAAACTCAGCATGGGCGCAAGACACTCCAGACGCGCCAGCAGCGGCGCGGAGGTCCGCGTGGCGGCCGCGGCGGCCGCGGCGGCCGGCGTCGCGGCCGGCGTCGCGGAGGATGACGCCTCCGAGGCAAGCGCAGCCAAGCTGGGCGCCGAGGCCGTCGCGGCAGCGCGCGGAGCCGCCGCGGCATGGACGCCAGAGCATGCGGGCGTCTCGCAGACGCTCGTGCAGGAGCTGGCCGCGCAGGCGCTCCAGAGGTCGCCCGAAGATGCGACGCTGACGCGCGTCCTCGCGCTCGACGTGGCGGCGCGCCTGGACGGCGCGCTGACGCGCTGGGGGCCTCTGCTAGAGATGCTGGAGCAAGTTGCGGGACCGACGGTCGCGACCCGCCAGGAGCTGACCGAGGCGGCGCTCTGGCTGGTGCTCCTGCACGGGCGCGACGGCGACCGCGACGAAGCGAGCTGGGATGTCTTCTTGCAGGGCGGCAGCGCGCCGCCCGCGCCGCGCCGCGTGCTGCTGCTCACCAGCGGCGCAGCACTCCTGGGCGCGAGCTTCGTGCGCACCTTCGCGGCCGGCCTCGAGGCCGGCCTCGAGGACCTGGACGCCTTCAACCAGGCCGTGCCGGCCTGCCTGGAGGAGCACAAGGCGCGCCTGGCTGAGGCGGCCCATGAACAGCGTGCCGCGCTCGCATCCTGCACTTGGATCGGCTTCGACCTCGACAATACGCTCGTGCGCTATGAACCGACCAAGAGCCGCGCGCTGCGGTACGCCGCCGTCGTTCGCAAGGTGCGCGAGTCCCTTGAGGACACCGCAACGGTGCGGGTCCTGGGCGAGGCCGCGGCGGCCACGGCGCGCGAGGTCGCTGCACGCGCGCCCTCAGATCTCCCGGAGAGCCTCGCCTGGCTTTCCGCCAAGAAGGGGCTCGTCGTGGACAAGTCGCGCGGCCTGCTGCTGTTGGTCGACATCGACCGGCGCGCCGTGGTGGCGCTGCTCGGGTCTGTCGTTCTGTCGCGCCAGGCCATGGAAGACGCGGGCTACATGACGGGCAAGCTGCAGCTCGACAGCGACGATAACCGTTACTCCGAGCTGCACACCGAGATCGAGCAGCCTTTTGCGGCCGTGCTCGCCGCGCTGCTTGACGCCGACGACCGCCGCGACGACGAGGCCGTGCGCCGCTTTTGGATCGAGCAGACGCGCAGCGCCTTCGTCTTCACGCAGACCAAGTACTGCTCCTACGGCTTCGAGACCGAGCTCCTCAAATCGCCGCACGCGCTCGTCGAGTCGCGCGCCCGCCGCCTCGTGCCCTGGCTCGACAAGCTGCGCCGCGGCGGCGAGCGCAAGCTCTTCATCCTCACCAACGCCAACTGGGAGCACACCCAGCACACCATGCAGGCGGCGTTTGGCCAGGGCTGGCGCACGCACTTTGAGCTCGTCGTCACAAGTGCCTCCAAGGGCTCGCGCTTTTTCGCTGAGGGCGCAGCACCTCTGGTGCCCAAGCGGGTCACGGACGGCGTCGTCCAGGGTGGCAATGCTGCCGGTGTGCTAGTTGCCCTCGGCTCGCCCTCCGCCTCCAAGGTCGCCTACTTTGGCGACCACCTCGACCAGGACGTCCGAGGTCCCAGTCGCGCTGGCTGGAAGCCCGTGGCCGTTGTGGACGCCCAGGCGCTTTCCCTCTTGCCCAGCTCACGCTGGCCGGCACTCGCCGCTCGCCACGCCGGTCGCGCTCATGCCTCCGTCCCAGACCTGGGCCTGCCCTCTGAGCCTCTCTTGCGATGACTCCCCCAAGTCTGCAGTCCCGTACCTTCGTATCCGTAGTCTTTCGTCGCCAGTCCCAGCCCGCCCCATCATCTGTGTCCTGTCTAAGTAGCTTGAATTCCTCCTGTCAACTCTTTTTGGTGGTACAAGGTGATGACTTGGACGCACCCGCGACGGTCGCTCTCGGCGCATCCTGTTCCTGACGCTCTGGGCTGCGCCACGGAACTCCGAGTCGGCTCGCCTTCGGTACGAACGACGAGCGTGCCGTCGTTTCCCGCCTCCTCGACGTCGACCTGGCGACCGTGACGCCTGGGTGCCCACGACGGTGGCCGTGGTGGTCGTGGTCGCCGTCACCGCGGTCCGCCACGGGCACAAGTCGCCGCGCGTCCTGGCCACGAGCCCCTGCGCCTCCAAACCAGCAGACCAGCAGACAGACAAACAGACCTCCAGGGCTGCCGCGCGCTCGGCGCGGCGCGGCGGCGGCATGGAGGGCGTGCGAGCGCGGTCGTCGAGCGCCGCGAGCGACTGCTCGTCGGTCTCGTCGGTCTCGTCGTCGTCGTCGTCGTCGTCCTCGGCGAGCAGCGCGGCCGCGGGCGATGGCGCAGGGCGCGAGACGCGCGCAAGGTCGCTGTCGACGGGCGCGGGCGCGGGCGCGGGCCAGGGCCAAGGCCAGGGCGGCACGGAGGGCAAGCGGCGGCGCTCGCTCGCGCGCAGGCTGAGCCGCGCAGATGCAATGCGCGTGGGCGCCTTCGTGGGCGTGGCGGCACTGGACCTGGCGCTCTGCGTGTGCCTGGACCAGGTCACGAAGCGGTCGACGGCCGGCTCCGTGGCGCTCTCGGACCGCGTGATCCTCTTTGGTGTGGCGCGCGCGGTGGTGAACATCGTGGCGCTCGTGGTGTGCGTGCGCTGGGACCTGGCCAATCGGCACATCCAGGCGCAGGGCCTGGCCGCGGCCTACGCCGACCTCACGGTCGCAGATGTGCGGCGACCACTGCTGGCAGACGCGCCGACCTCCGCCGGCGGCTCGCCCGTGGCCGCGGCGCCCGCCCTGGACAGCCTCCCGCGGCACGGGTCCATCGTGGGTCTCGATGTGGCGGACGAGACGCAGAACCCGGAGCTGCAGGCGTTCCGCGTGCGCAAGCGCGCCGAGATCTGGCGCAACCTGGTGCTGGGCGTGGCGTTCACCTTTGACACGCTGATCGCTTTCTACATGGCGATCCGCTGCATCTCGATCCAGTTCAACTGGGACATGGTGCAGGTGCCGCTGCTCTTTGTCATCATCACGGCAGCCAGCGCGGAGTTCTACCTGCTCAAGGCGGCGGTGGGCGCCATTGCGCAGAATCGCGGCCACTGGGTCGAGTCGCTGCACCATCACAAGCTGTACTTTTGGCCGCGCCTGGCCTTCAACTCGTGCGACATCTGCGAGACGCGCATCCGGGGCCGCGCGTATCGGTGCAAGCGCTGCGACTACGACGTCTGCCGCAAGTGCTTCAGCCTCGCCGTGCGCGCCGAGCGGCGCGGCGGCAGCACGCGTCGCGCGCTGCCGCGCCGCCGCTGGCGCCTCCTGTCGCTGCCCGCGCCAGCGCGAGCCGTCTTCCGCCAGCACGCGCACCTGCTCAGCGTCACGCTCGTCTGCATGGTGGGCAACGCCATCGCCAAGGTGGGCTTGCCCAATTACCAGGGCGAGATCATCGACGCGGTCTTTGAGCGTGACCTGCCGGTCTTCCACACGCGCGTGCAGCGCCTCGTCATCTGCGGCCTGCTCGTCGTTTTCTTGGGCATTATGCGCGACACGAGCGTGGCCATCGTCGGCCGCAAGGTGTCGGCCACGCTGCGCAACGACCTCTTTCGCTCCATCGTGAACCAGGAGCTCTCGTTCTTTGACCAGACCATGTCCGGCAACCTCACGGCCGGCTTGACCAACGATGTGAACGCCATGGTCTCGCCCTGGCGCACCGTGCTGGTGAGCCTCTTCACCAACGTGCTCGTCATGCTGGGCGGCCTGGCCTGCTGCCTCTTCACCTCGTGGCGGCTCACGGCCATCGCGCTCACCAGCTTCGTGCCCATCGCATATATGGTGGCCGTGTACTCGCGCTGGAGCACGCGGCTGAACCGCGAGATCTGGAGCGGCATCTCGGACGCCAACGGCATCGCCACAGAGGTGCTCAACAACATCAGCACCGTCAAGGCGCACGGCATGGAGGCCGCCGAGGTGGCGCACTTCATCGAGGCCACCGGGAACGCGTTGGCCAAGGGCATCAAGGACGCCTTCGGCACAGCGCTGGCCAACGTCGTCACACAGAACCTCAGCATGACCGGCACCTTTCTCATCCTCGGCTTTGGCGGCTATGAGGCGCTCGTCTTCGCGGACCGCCTCACGCCGGGCGAGCTCGTCAAGTTCCTGCTCTACTGGAACATGATCAACACCGCCTACCGCGAGTTCAACGGCACACTCGAGGCCTTCAACCGCGCGCTCGCCGCCGCGCACCGCGTCTTCAAGCTCCAGGAGCAGCTCGAGTCCAACCTGGCCGCTGCGCGCGGCCGCCGCGCGACCGAGGTGCACCCGGCGCCCGACCCGCGCGCCGCCGGCCCAGGCGCCGCGCCGCGCGACGGCTGCGCCGTGCGCTTCGAGGGCGTCTCTTTCGTCTACACGGGCGCCTCGCGCCACAGCGTGCGGAACGTCAGCTTTGAGCTCGCGCCCGGCTCGCTCACGGCGCTCTGTGGGCCCAACGGCGCCGGTAAGTCGACCGTGCAGAAGCTCCTTCTTGGCCTGTACCCGGCGTCCACGGGCCGCATCCTCATCGACGGCGTCGACCTGGGCTCCATGAACAAGGTGGACTTTCGGCGCCAGGTCGGTCTCGTGCCACAGGACCCGCAGCTCTTCGCTGGCACCGTGCTGGCCAACATCACCTACGGCTTGGCGCCCGGCGAGTACACGGAGCAGGACGTGATTCGCGCGGCCATGGACGCGCACGCACACCGCTTCATTATGGAGCTCGATCGCGGCTACCAGACGCGCGTGGGCGAGCGCGGCCTCGGGCTCAGTGGCGGCGAGCGCGCCCGTGTCGTCTTGGCGCGTGCCCTGCTGCGGCGTCCGCGCCTCCTCATCCTCGATGAGCCCACATCGCACTTGGACCCTGAGTCGCGCCGCCTCGTAGAGCAGACCATCGCGGACAAGCTCTGGTCGCGCCACCTGACCATCCTCGTCATCACGCACGAGCGCCTCGAGCCCCTGCAGCTTCGGGCCGACAGCATCCTCCTGCTGGAACGCGGCTCGCTGGCCGAGACGGGTACGCATGCGTCGCTTGCGGCCGACCCGGCCAGCCTCTATTCGCGCCTTTTTCTTGGCCCGCCCTCGGGAGCCTCCTCCGCCTCGTCCGAGTCGGGTGGTCAACCGGAGAGCTTTTAGTCGTGTGTTGCCACCCTGCGGGGCGCGATGCTTGGCCGCTGCTGCCTGCAACCTGTGTGTATAAAAAGTGAAAAATTGAATGAAACCTTGAAGTACGCGAGTGAAAAAAAGGTGTAGGTGGTTCGGGCAAAATTGGTGGCGCTTGCAAGGGGGGAGGAGAGCTCACAGACTCTCTCGTTCGCTGGGCGTACGCCGAGTCTTCGTTCTTCCTCTTGCTCCCTCCCTCCCTCCCTCCCTCCCTCTCTGTTTGTGTTTTGTGTTGTGTCGTGTGTGTCTGTATGTCTGACGAGACGAGACGAGACGGGGAGCTCGACTGACGGATAGGAGCACATCTGTTACGCCTCGAGCAAGGCGTCGGCGTCGTCGTCACCCTCCCCGAGCAGACTGCGCTGGAGGATGCGGTCAACGTCGCCAAAAACCTTGGAGCCCTTGATGAGCACGTGCTGGGAGCCCGCAACGAGCATCTGGCGACGCTCGTCGTCAGACTCGTTGCCCGTGAGGCCCACGATGGTGCCCGTGTAGCCGCCGTCACGGAGGATCTTGATGGTCTCGGAGCCGCTGTAGTGGTCGGCACCCATATCCTGGTCGATGGTGATGAGGCTGAAAGAAAAGTTCTGCTCGAGCACAAGACGGATGGCCTCCTCGCCGAAGGCACTCTCCATGACGCGCAGGCGGCGCCCGAGCTTCTCGAGCGGCCACTTGAGCTTGCGCAGGCGGCGGCCGAGCGTGATGCGGATGATGTCGTCGTCATCGACGACAAGGACGTCAATGGCGCGAGGCAGGTCGACGTCGTTGGCGCCCGGCGAGGACGCGGCGTTGGCCAGCTCGGTGTGGTCCTCGGTGGCGGCCGAGGCGCTGCCGGCAGCGCCGGGCTTGGGCGCCTTGACCTTGACCTTGAGTTTGGCGGTAACGCTGGGGGGCGGGGCGCACGTGGGCATCCTGATCTCAAAAATGGTGCCCTGGCCCTCGACGTCGTTCGACTTGACAGTGACCGAGCCGCCGCAGCCCTTGGTGACAAAGTCCTTGGCGAAGCTGAGCCCAAGACCCGTGCCGACGCGGTGCGAGCCGGTGGCCAGGCGCTTGTAGGGCTCAAAGATGACGGCGCGCTTGGCCTCAGGGATGCCGATGCCCGTGTCGCGAACCTGAATGACGGCATCGGCGCCGTCGAGCGCGGCGTCCAGCACGACGACACCGTCGTCCGAGTTGTACTTGAAGGCGTTGCTGATGAGGTTGGTGATGGCCTGGTAGAGGTGCGCGGCGGAGCCGAGAATGTAGCTATCGACAGCCTCATCGCTGAGGCGCGGGCGAAAGGTGATGGAGTCCACGCTTCGCTTGCGGTCGCGGTTTTGTGCGTACGAGACGGCGTCGTCCAGCACGGTCTTGAGCGAGACGGCCGACCGCACATACGTGTACTCCTGGGCCTCGATCTTTTGCATGAGCAGGCAGTCATCAAAGAGCTGGCCCATGCGATTGTGGATGCGCAGAATCTGCTGCATGTCATCGTGCATGGCGCTGCCCTGGAGCTCGTCGCAGAGGTCCTCCACCAGGGTGGCGGCGCCGAAGAAGAAGTTGCGGTACTCATGCGCCACGTACTGCAGCACGCGGCGGATGTGCGAGGAGTCCGCCATGGCCTGCGCGAGCGAGCTGCTTCCCTGCACGAGCTTGAGGCGCAGCTCCTCGCGCAGTTGGACCTCGGCGCCGATGTCCTGCGCGCTCACAAAGCACTGGCCGCTGCGCAGCTTGGTGACGCAGCAATTGTACCAGGCCACACTGTGCTCGCCCTTGCGCACCTGCTTCATGCGCAGCTCGACGGTGTTCGTGGAGTCCGGCTCGGAGCGCATGGTTCGCAGGAGGACGTCCTCGACGTTGGCGCGATCGTTGCTGGCCACGACGCTGAGAAGCGCCTCGAGCGTGCTGTAGCCGTCCAAGCTGGGCACCTGCTGGAAGAGGCGGCGGCAGGACTTGCTGACCATGCTGATGGGCAGCTGCGAAAGCGGCGTGTGCGCGTTGACGTGTGCGGCCTCCATGACGCCGCCGGCCGAGGGCGTGGCGTCGGCGCCAAACATGAAGATGAGCGAGGGCGTGGCCTCGAGCATGCTGTTGAGCTTGGTCAGCAGCGTGTGCTCCTCGGTGATGTCCGTGAGCACGAGCGTGTAGAACTCGAGCGCCTCGGTGACCTCGACGTGCACGTAGAGCGGGTTGCCGTGTTTGGTGATGGCGCGGAAGGCGCGCCTGTTCGAATCCTTGGGCAGCGTGCCGCCGGAGGACCCGGGGAAGGCCTCCTCGGCCTCCTCGGCGAGGGACTCCGCGATGGTGAGCAGGTTGCGGATGCCGAAGCCAGCGAGATTTCTAAAGTCCGAGCCAAAGATGGAGAGCGGCTTGTCGATCACGTCGCGCGTACGATAGCCGAGCGTGGCGAGCCCGTGGTGGTTGATGAACTTGATATTGAGAGCCTTGTCCACGACGATGACGCCGCTCGACACGTTGCGGATGATGGCCGAGAGCTGATTGCTCATGGCCACCTCCTTGGTCACATCGAAGAGCGCCAGGGTGTAGCCCTTGTCGTTCTCCGTGATGCGGTACTGCACGAGCAGCTCGTTCCCGTCCAGCGTCTGCATGCGAATGATGTGGTCGCTGACCTGGCCCATGTCCGACTTGCTGCTGTCGTCGCCCGTGGACCGGCTCTTGCTGCCGCCCGAGTAGCGCCCAAAGGCCGAGAACATCTGGCCCGAGGAGAACTGCGACGAGCTCGCGGACGAGCTGGCGCAGGTGCCGGTGGCCTTGCCGCCGCCGCCGCCGTCGCCGCCCGCCTCGTGCTCATGCTCGTCCGCGCTCTTGGCAGCCGTGCGCAGGAGCTCCTCGACTGCGCCCTCCACGCCATGGGAGTTGCGTACCGAGATGAGCGTGCGCATGTCGAGGCCGTGCAGCTTGCCGTGGTCGCCGCGAAAGGCCACCTCGGCTGCATGGTTGGCGTAGTCGATGCGGAGGTCGCGGTCGAGCACGAGGATGGGTGCGTCCATGGACGCGAGGCGCTGCGCGCGCTCGCGCTGCTCGATGGTCTCCGTGACGTCTGTGAAGCAGGCCGTGAAGCCGTCCTCGCCGTCAGGCGTGATGGCGGCAAAAAGCTTCAGCGGTGACCCGTCCTTGCGCACGCCCGTCACCAGGCGCGGCCGAGCGTTGATGATCTTGCCGTTGCCGGTCTCCAAGTACCGGGCGACAATGCTGTCGTGGTTTTCGCGCAGCGGCGAGGGCATGAGCACGTTGACATTCTTGCCCAGGAGCTCGTCCGGTTCGTAGCCGAAGACCTGCGACCCATTCGGGTTCACGTAGGTGATCTTCATGTTCTTGTCGGCGCGCACCACGGGCGAGGCCATGGAGCTGAGGATCTCCGAGGTGCGCTGCGCCAGATGCAGCTCGCGCGTCACGTTGGTGAAGACGGCGCAGAAGCCGTCGCCATCCGGGTCCGTGGTCACCGTGAGGTACAGCTTGAGTTTGGAGCCGTCCTTGGCCTTGCCATCCACGAGGCGCGGCTTCTGGCCGATGATGCGACCCTTGCCGGACTCGCGGTACCGGCGAACGTAGTTGTCGTGCGTGTGGCTGTCGCGCGAGGTCATGAGGATGTTCACGGACTGACCCAGCAGCTCCTCGAGCGAGTACCCAAAGGTCTCGAGCGCCGTCGTGTTGACGAAGTTGATGCGCATCTTGCTGTCCACGCGCACCACGGGCGCGCCCACTGACGTCAGGATGCGCTCGGTGTGCCGCTCAAGGTGGTGCTCGCGGGTTGAGTCGATGAAGACCGCGCAGAAGCCCTCCACCGTGGCGTGGCGGTTCACCGTCAGCAGCAGCCGCAGCTCGGTGCCGTCCTTGCGCAGGCCCACGATGGGCCGCGGCTCGCGCCCGATGACGCGCCGATTCCCGGACGTCTTGTACCGGTTCACGTAGGCGTCGTGGTGCTCGCGGTCCGTGCCGGACATGAGCACATTCACCTTCTGGCCGACCAGCTCGCCCGGCGCATAGCCGAAGATCGTCTCGGCGCACGGGTTCGCGTATGTGATGATCATGTCGTTCGTCGAGGTGATGACCGGGTTCGGCATGGACGCCAGCAGCTGCTCCATGCTCTCGGACCGCGTCAACGACGCCCTGCGCTCCGTGTCTGGCAAGGGCTCCACCAGGACGGCCGAGACCACGTCCGTCTCCTCCTGGCTGCGCGCCAGCCGCAGCGCCATCACCATGCCGGCCACGGGCGCGAGCGACACCTCCAGCTCCTCTGCAGCCGGGCTCGGCGGGCTCCCTTGCTCCACCGCCTGCAGCCCGGGCCCGCGCTCCCTGCACCCGGACAGGAGTTTGTCGCTGCTGGACCCACTGGCGCTATCCGTGTCCTTCACCTCGTCAGCGCTGTCCGGCTCGAAGACCTGCGGCATCATCGGCACGGCCGGCCTCACGCGCAGCCACGCCACCAGCCTCTTCAGCGCCGCCGTCTCCATGCCGACGGCTTCCTCCAGCGCCGCGCCGCGCCTGCACGCCTTGCCCAGCAGCCGCTCCGCCTTGGCGTTGCTGGCCTCGATCACCAGCCCGCTGCTGGTGCTCTGCTCCTCCACCGCGTTTCCCGCTTCCCTCCGCAGCCTCAGCACGCCCACGGGCAGCGCGTCCATCGCGCTCCTCCACGCCGCCTCGCCGCCGCCCTGCGCCGCCGCCATCCTCCGCTCGCGCGGGCGCGCGCGCGGGCGCGCGTGCGCGTGCGCGTCGCGTCGCCTCGCCTCTCTCTCCTTCTGCGTCTGCCCGCGTCTGCGTCTGCGCCGGGCCGCGCGCGCCCTGTTTGAATTTTCAAACGCGCCGGATCCCGCCCGCCGCCGCCGCCGCCGCCGCCGCCGCGGCCGCCGCCGCCGCCGCCCCGCCGCCGCGCGCCGCGCGCTCGCGCCCTCGCGCGCCGGCGCCCTCGCGCGCCGCGCCGCCGCCGCGCCGCCGCGCGTCGCCGTGGGGCTGCCGCTGTTTGGACTTTGCCTGCCTTCTTCTCTCACCGCACGCTCTTGCGGCCTGGCCGCCCGGGCGCAGCGCTCCACAGTGGCCGCGCGCTTATTCCCATTTGGCGCGCGCTATTCCCGACTGGCCCGCCGCGATAGCGCACTTGGCCGCGCGTTCGGCCGCCCGTGGCCGAGGCGGCTCAAGGTCTGGCGTTCTGTAGGCAGGCAGGCAGCCTGTGCCGAGCCGGCCGCCAACCAATGCCGGCGCCGCGCGGGCGTCCGCCGCCCGCGCGGAGAAGAGCAGAGCAGAGCAGAGCAGAGCAGAGCAGGACGCGGGCGCGGGCGGGGCGCAGCGAGCCTGGCCGCCAGCATCGCGCGGCGCGCCAGTCAGGCGGCGGCGCGGGCGCCAGCGCCTGGACTCGTTCGATGCGCGCGGGCAGGCGGGGCCTACACCGGCCCACACCCAACGGCTGCCCGTTCGAGCTGGCAGCTTGGCCCAACTGCAGGCTAGCTTGTCTCCGCCGAGCGGAAACCGGGGCGCTGTGGTGCCAGCGGGACATGGGCCGCGCCACCCGTGGCCGCGCGGCGCCGCCGCCGCGCTTGCCCGCCCGGAGCCGCGCCCGCGCCTCGCTCGCCGCGCGGCAGAAGCGTAGCCGGCCGGCGATGCATGCTCGCGTGGGCACACGGCGTCACGCGCAAGCAGCGTGACGTGAAGCGCACCGCGCACCGCGCACGAGCTGCGCGCAGCCGCCGCCGCAGCGTCGCTGCCGCGCCACAGCGACGAGCGCGGGCCACCACAGTTGCGGGGCCTGACCGAGCTGCTAGCTTCTGCGGCGAGGCCTCAAGACCGACACCACATCCTCGCGCCGTCGCGAGGCCTCGAGTCGGCTCGCGGCTCGCGCCGCCTCGCCTTGCCTTCCCACTTGCCTTCCCAGAGCCTCGCCCGGCGCGCGGCAGCGCGGCAAGAACTCGCGACGAGGCGCGCCGCCGGAGGCAGGCTGCGTTCGCGGGCCCGGCTCACCGGCCGCAGAGCCAGTGGCGCCCGCAGGACGGAGCGAGCAGGAGCTGCCTGCAGTGATGAGCTAGCTAGCTAGCTAGCTAGCTGCCTGCCTGGCAGAGCAGCGCAATTCAGGCCTGGCCTAACCAACGGCTGGATGACTGGCCGACCGTGACCGCCACTGGCAGCGCCGGCGCGGAGGTACGCAGCTCGCTATGCAATGACGCAATGCATGGAGGACTCGGAGGTTGTCGGGCGGGTGGCTAGTTTGAAGGCCTTGGCCGTTGACGGCTGGCTGCCTCTGCGTGGCCCGACTCGGATCCGTGGCCCCGGGCCAGGCTCGCGTGGTGGACTCGTGCATCCCACGGTCGTCGCAGAAGCAGCCAGACGCAAAAGGGGAGGCCGTTCTGTCGGTCGACACAGTCGGTCGACAGTTTGCACCTCTGCGGAGCATGCCCCCGTTACGCGAGATCCAACGGCGTGGGATTGCTCGCGCACGTGCACGCCGTGCAGCGGGCTAATTAGCTCTGTGAGATTGGCCCACCACGTCGCGACGCTCTGGCGACATCGAGGCCACAAATGCTGTGGGTCCATCACATCACATGACGCATCTGTTACCAATCACACGGAAGAGAGAGAGAGAGCTTTGGCAGCATTGCTTGTCAATTACATTATGTTACCATACAGCCTGTCCCCGTGACCACGATGTCGCCGACGTCACGGTGAGCACCAGCAAGGTCGACAGCAGGCAGCTCGCCGGCGTCTTGGTCGATGCGGCGTTCAGGTTGCTCACGGGCGATGTGGCGGATTCATCACCGCCAGCACTTGGGGAGGTCGCCGCACGATGTCGCCGACGTCACGGTGAGCACCAGCAAGGTCGACAGCAGGCAGCTCACCGGCGTCTTGGTCGATGCGCCGTTCAGGTTGCTCACGGGCGATGTGGCGGATTCATCACCGCCAGCACTTGGGGAGGTCGCCGCACGATGTCGCCGACGTCACGGTGAGCACCAGCAAGGTCGACAGCAGGCAGCTCGCCGGCGTCTTGGTCGATGCGCCGTTCAGGTTGCTCACGGGCGATGTGGCGGATTCATCACCGCCAGCACTTGGGGAGGTCGCCGAGGCAGAGTCGCCGTCGCTCGAGGTAGCAGTACCGCCATCGTCGCTATTTCCCGAAGCGCCCGCAAGCTGCGGCGCCCCACCCTTGGACTGCGACGGAAACGTCGGCGAGGGCGTGGGCGCCCGCGAAGATGTGGGCGTCAGCGTCGTGGGCGCCTGTGTAGCGTCGCCACGCAACGCGACGCCGCGGAGGATGTCAAAGAAGAAGCAGGATTCCGGGCTTGCGGGCGGCGAGCGCACCATGAGCAGAAGCGGGACCGCCTCCCGGTGCAAGCCGTGCTCCAGCACCTCCGGGAGCGCCACCACGGCGCTGCCAGAGTTCGGCACGGTCGCGATGATCAGCCAGTCCAGGTCGTGCACGTCCTCCGCGTAGTCCAGCGGCGTGTGCGAGGTTTCCGCCATGGTGTTGACCGCCACGAGAACCTCGACCTCGGGCGCCAGCGTGGCGGTCCCGCCCGGTGACCACTGCAGCGCGAGGTCCTGGCCAAGCTCCACATACGGCTCCGCTTCAAGGGGCGCGGCAAGGGCGATGGAGCCCAACGGGTCAAGGTCTCCGCGGAAGCTGACGTCGATGTCCGTGTACGTGAACGAGCCAAGACCGGCATTCTCCGCGTCAACCTCCGCGGAGATTTCCTGCCGCACGGTCGCCCGAAAGGTCATGGAGCGCGTGTCGGAGGGCAGGATCTCGTCCAGCGTGCTCACCTCGAAGGCGAGGTAGTACATGTTCGGGAAGCTGCGAAAGCGTCGCGTGGTCGGCTCCCAGGAGCGGAAACGCGGCTTCGTGAGATCCGTGTACCGCTGCACCTGGCTGGTCGGGTTCACGTCGTCCACGGAATACAAGAGCGCGTGCGGCGGCGCGTTCGCCGCGGGCGCACCAAAGTTGATCTGAAAGGGCGTTTGGGCCGGCACCACGCAGGTGGCGGCCGTGCGAGGCGCCGGCGCCTTGTGCTCTGTGGCCTGCACCGCACCGCAGGAGCCGCCGGCCTTGCTCTCCACGATCGTACGAAGCTGCGAGAGCGTTGCGGCGTGAAAATAAGGGTCCGAGTGCGCCTGCAGGTTTGTGCTGCGGCAGATGCCGGCGTAGCCGAGAACCGTGCTTCCGCTGCCGGGCTCCACGGCGGTCGAGGCCCAGCGATGCGTGTTGGACCCCTCGCAGTCCGAGAAGGAGTGCGTCGCGCCCATTTGGTGCGCGAGCTCGTGCAGAACGTAGTCCACGTAGAACGCGTCCGTCACTGGGTTGCTCAGGCCCGTCATGCCGCAGGTTTTGTAGTCGTAGTCACAGAGTACGTCCATGCAGGCAAGGCCGCCGGGCGACGTGGTGAGCCCGTGTGCTAGATCGTAGGTGGAGCTCGAGATGTGTGCGTGCGGCCCAATAAAAGCGTAGAGGTCATCCAGGATCATGGCCGAGTTGCGCAGCTCGCTGCAAGGGTGCAGGCAGATTAGCTTGGATGAGTCAGCGTGCAGCTCGAAGGAGACGCCCAGCTCACGCCGAAGAATGCCGTTGATGCGGTTCGTCAGCGTGACCAGCTCTGCCAATACGCTCTCCTTCGTATTGCCGTGGTACTTGGAGTACTCGCCATTCGCCACGAGTGCTAGTCGGAAGGTGTAGGCTGTTGCAGGGTGCTCGCTTGGAGTCCGCATGTCGGGATCGCCGCGACCCGCGGTTGGCATGGAGCTTGCTTGCGACCGGTTGCGCAGCGCGGCCGGCGCTGTCGGGTCATCGTCTTCGCCCTGCGACCCACAGCCCCACGACTGGGCCTCCGCTTCCGCAGGCGCTCGCCGTATGAAAGAACGCCCCAGGCTAGCAGCGGCGCCGTCCGTGTCTGATCTGGTGGGCGCAGGCCGGCGTGCGTACGCGCGATAGACGTGCTCCGCGCGGTACAGTGGGTCGATCCATGAGAATGCGCCTGCGCCGGCGATTTGCGCGCGGAGGCCCTTGGCGGGGCTGTAGTCAACGTTCGCGTAGAGCCCCAGGTCGCCCTGCACGCTCGGGCCCTCGTAAGCAACGAGCCCCGGGAAGGCGTCGCGCAGCGCCTGCGGCATCACCGCGCTGCGCGTGAGGTTAAAGTCCACCACCGTACCATTCGCCAGCACAAGCGGCAGAACGACGGTATCCGCCTGAAAAAGCTCGCCAAAGGGCAGCGCGGCCTCGTCCAGCGCTAGCTGGACGCCCTCGCTGTCCGCGCCGGGCGCAGTCCCCAGCGCGCCTGCCCTGCGTAGCCTCGCAAACCCCGGCTGCAGGACCACCTCTTCATTGACCATGCGGCGCCAGATTGATGTTGCCGGCTCCTCTGCACTGGTGACAGCCGTCGTCAGACACGCACATGTGAGCGTGAGCACCAGTCTCGCAGCCTCCATTGCCGCCGGCCATCTCCGTCTCGCACGCGAGACGCGCGCCATGGGCCCGCTCCGCTCGGCCGTCGTCTGGGCGGCTCTGGCTGCGCTTTGCCTGCGCCTGCGTCACTCGACTGGTTCTTTGGTTGCTTGCTGTCGCTTGCTGCCGCTTGCTGCCGCTTGCTCGAAAAATGATGATTCCACCACCACCTCCACTGTGGGCAAAATGATTCCGTTCACGGTGCACACCATTTCAGTGGAGAACGCGCAATCATGGCAAAGAGAGCCAAGAGAGGCCAAGAAACAACAAGCGCAGCCAAGTGCGCGGTGCGCCGCAGGCCGGAGTCACTGTCCGGCGCCCGTGCTATTTGGAGGCGGCGTCGCCAGGACGGCGCGCTGCAGGTTGGCGCGGGCGTGTAAGTGCGCAAAAGCTTGTTGTCGGGCGAGGCGCTCGTTGGTCGGCGCCCTGGTCGAGAGCAGCAGCGTGCGCCTGCGTGCGCCCCGCGTGCGCGTGCCTTAGAGGTATACGCAGCACAATGGCGGGCGCGTCACGGGAAAAGATGCTAGATCGTGATTATGGCAAGAGCAAGTACGCCATGGTCAAGGGCAGGCAGCGAAGCAACAGCAAAAGCGACAGAAGAGGCCCCGATGCCACGCAAGCCGTGCAGCTACAACTGCAGCAGCGACAAGAGCAAGAGCTACAGCTACAGCAACAACGACAACCACAGCAGCGGCGGCGAGGAGGGGGCTCGGAGCAAGGCGTGCTGACAGTCGCGAGCGACACGTCGATCGACACGGCAGCGCTAAACGCGGCGCGCGAGGACCCAAACGTGGACATTGAAGCACTAGAGATTGAGAAGCAGATCCGCGATGAGCGCAAGGCACGCGAGCTGCAGGCGCGCAAGTACAGCGCAGCGGCTGACTCGGTCGTCTCAATCGACCAGGTCGTACCTTCGCCCGGACAGCAGCACCGCAAGTCGGATATTTGGAGGCGCGTCAAGGCGTCGAACCGCCGCGTGCAGCGCGTGACGTGGGGTCAGAACCTGAGCTCGGTGGTGGAGAGGGAACAGTTCGAGCAGATTGCCGTGAAGGCGCGCAAGCGGTCTGCACTGCTGGACGGGGACTTTGCGTTCGTGGAGAACCAAAAGACCCGGTCCCGCGGCAAGGAGAAGATCTTCTACGGCGCCAAGGTGGTCCTGCAGAGTCGGTCCGAGGAGACCTACCTGGGTGCGAGCGGCACCTTGGAACGTCAGCCGGGCCGCTTCGTGCTGGTGAACCTGGACGACCCGAGCAGCACGGCGCCCGTGCACTTTGGCGAGCGCGTTGGCCTACTCTCGCACAATGGGCTCAAGGCGCTCGGCACGAAACTCAAGCTGTCGAGCGATGGCCTACGCGTGACGCTTGTGCCAAACGACGAGCGCGCAATCTTCACGGCCAAGTGGAAGCTCGTCGATCCGGACGACGTGGCGAGTTCCATCAATGCGCAGCGCACCGACAGGACACTCTCGCATGGTGACGTCCTCGGCCTACGCCACAATGACTTCGCCATGCACCTTCGCAAGGGCAAGGTGGTCCTCGAGAGCCGCGAGAGCGCCTCCGTGGAGACGCACCGCCAGGCGCCGCCGGCACTGTCCTCGCCTTCCAGCAGAGCTCTGCCCGCCTCGGCCTCGGCTTTAACTTCGGCCTCGGCCTCGCAGCCCGCGGCAGCGGGCGCGTCCCGGAACAACGAGGCCGCGCCCAAAGGGCTGGGCCAGAGCGGCAGCAGCGCCATGGTACGGCGAAGGTCTGCCGACGCGGGCGACCTTGGCGCGCCCGAGTCCGGCGCCCTCTGGCAGGTGCACCTGTACGCGAATACGAGCGCGAAGAAGGTGCCCAATGGACAGCGCATCCTCATGCGCGCACAGACGCAGATTCGCGCCATCAAGGAGCGTCTCGATGACCAGCGCGCCTTTGCGCGGACCCTACGCCGCGAGATGTCGACCTTCGAGGCGCGCAGCAACCTGCAGTACCTCCTGCACGACCCGACGAGCTTGCAGACGCAAGACACCAGCGGCGTGCAGCAATACTTCTTGGGCCGCCTCGAGGCGACGAGCGCAGCGCAGTCCGAGGCGCAGCGCCGCGTGCAGCTCGCGCGCGAGCATGCGGCCGTACGTGCGGAGCGCGAGGAGCGCGAGCGCAAGCACGCGCTTGAGCGCGCACGCGGCCCGCTCAAGCTTTCGGCGCTCGACAAGGCCAAAGCGACGGCGCTCGCGCACCGCGCCGAGGCGCTCGTACCGTCCGTGGTCTGGCAGCACGTGCGCGTGCAGGAGGCGCTCTCGATCTCCAATGAGCGCGAGCGCCGCGAGCAGGCCGCGCGCAAGGTTCAGGCTGCCTTTCGCAAGTGGAAGCAGGGCCGCTGGACACGCGTTTTCTACACGCTCGACGTGCACTGCAAGTCCGTGCTCGCCTCGCGCGTCGACAATCAGGCCGCGATCTTCCGCACGCCCAGCCCGTCCGATGACAACCTGCTGTACAAGCAGCGCCCGGTCTTTGTCTGCGAGGACCAGGACGACCTCCGCCGCCGCAAGCAGCGTCATCGCAAGCCGCCTGCTCTGCGTAACGCCCGCAGCAAGGGCAGTGGGCCACTCCTGCGCCTCCTCGACCGCCATGCTGCCGCCGAGGACAATCCGTCTGGCCTTGGCGACGAAGTTGACGATTTCGACCTCGAGGAGCGCCGTGCTGCGTACGGCCCAGAGGCCATTCAGGAGCACTTTCACGTCCTGCGCCACTCCAACCCGGCCCTCTTTGATAATGTGCCTTTGTGCCTGCTCCGCCCCGCGCCCGCGCAGGCGCTGGCGAAGGCTCCGGAGTGCAAGCCGCGCTTGACACGCTGCAGTTCTGCCAAAGCCCCCACGCTCCACAAGTGCTTTTCCGCCGACGAGGCCCTACGCCGCCCACATTCTGCAGCTTCACTTGGCCTTGGCCGTCCTGTATCGGTTCTCAAGAGCAGACCTGACATCTGACTTCGGTGTACCACGAAAAAAAAAAAAAAGGAAGCAACCACCCTTTGATGCGGATCTCGGTCGCGCTTGAGAAAAGGCCCGAATCTCCGCAGCGCTCCAGAGCGGCATTCACTGTCAAAAACCACATTCGCCGCTCCGGCCGTGGCAGTGGCAGGCAGCACTGCCACTTCGTGACGACACGTGGTCCTCCCACACTTCGCCGTGCTGTCTCTCTTGCCAGTCCGAGCTGTGACTCACTGACATTGTGAGCCTTCGCTTTTTCTCATTCTTCCAACAGCACTTGCCTTGGCTCGTCACTTACCCACGGCGCTGGAGGAACTTGTGCTTGATCATTGATGTTCATGACCCTTGCTTTGGAGCTCGGCAACGCGCAAATGATGACCCGAGCCGCCGAGCCGCCGAGGAAGATGTTCAGCGCCAAGAACATAGAGCGTTTATTAGAGCGCCATGAACACAGAGAGCGCTACGAGCGGATTCGCTTTTTCACGAGCAGAACCGCATCATCCAGACGAGACGAGCAGCCTTGCAGCAACACAAGACAACACGCGAGAAAAAGATGAGTACGCATGGAGACAGCAAGGTGGCAGTGGTGATCGGCGCCTCGCGCGGCATCGGCCTGGGCCTGGCGAACCGCCTCGCGAAGGACGGCTGGAAGACGTACGGCACGGCGCGCAAGGCAACCGAAGAGTTGCGCCAGGGGGCGGCCTTTGAGATTGTGGATGGCGTCGACCAGACCGCCGCGGACTGCGCCGAGGTGCTGCAGGCCGCCTTGGCCACGGTTGACAAGATCGACCTGCTCATCTGCAGCGGCGCGGTGGCAGACTTCACCCTCCACAAGACCCTGGGCGAGATCGACTTTAAAGACCTGGAGAGGACGCTCCAGGTCAACACGATCGGCCCCCTGCGCGCCGTCGTGGCGCTCGACAGCAAGCTGCAGGAGGGCTCCAAGGTTGTCTTCATCAGCTCTACGGTCGGCTCCCCCGCGAACTTCGCCGGCAATGACAAGCTCCCCATCGACATAACCATGCTCCCGAATTTGAGCTACCGCACGTCCAAGACGGCGCTCAACTCCATCGCGCAGTTTGTCAACAAGCAGCTCGTCGGGCGCGGCGCATTCGCCATCATGGTCTGCCCTGGCTATGTCGCCACCGACATCAACGGCAAAACTGGAGTCCTGACTGTGGACCAAAGTGTCGACTTTCTCGTTCGCACCTTTGACTCCGTCACGCTCGACGAGCACCAGGGCGCTTTCATTTACGCCCCAGAGGGCCCTGGCTTCATAATTCCTTGGTAAGCCTCGCATGAAGCCATCTTTAGAACACCCGAGTCGCGAGACATCAACCCCGTTCACGCCATGGGCAGCTGAGGCTTGTCGGAGGAGGTCAACATTGCGGAACTTGGCTTGGAGCTGGCGCTGACGCCGCCATTCGATTCGCCGTACCGATTTTGCCTTGTCTCGACGATGGGTCGACCCCAACAACCCGTTTGCCTTACCACGATACCGCCCACCAGATCAATCCGAGTCTCATCTCGCGAGGCAGCGGGCGCGCGGCGGGCACGAGGGCGCGTGGAGGCGTGCGGGGGCGCCAGCAAGGACGCTTGAACGCTCTTGGGCTGCGCGCGGGCCATGTCTTCAAGGGTTGAGTCGAAGCGTTCCTCGACTCACGTTTCGGGGGATGACCTCAGAGCAAGGACTCACCTACGAGCACGCCGTGGAGCAGAGCTAGCTGGTGCCAAGCAAATCACGCTGGGCAGAACTAATCTTGACGTTGCTCCTTTCCGCTAGCGCTATCTCGGGCACGGCGGCCCTTGACATACTTCTCCACTTGAGCCTCCGACGGCTCGCCGCCCTTGCAAGAGCTCGACTCCAGCGCCCCCCGGACATCTCCTGCCGAGCTCTCAGGCTCGTTCGTCAAGAGGTCTTGCAAGAAGCAAAGGTAGTGCAGCGGCAGGCGTTTGTCCACGCGCTTGACGTTCGCTAGTGTCGCGGAGGTCGAACCGCAAGACCTCTTGCGAGAGAGGGCGGCGCCCACTTCCTCCGCTCCGCAGACCAGGGCACCCTGAAGGTCCCCGGTTGCACGAGCTTGCAGCGCTGACGAGCGCGCGGGTCCAGGGCTGCGGTGCAGGCCTGGAAAGCATCGTTTGCCGTCATTAAGAGGAGTTCGACCGAGCTGGCACCAGCTCGTCGGGTAGATGCTCGCGTTTGCGGCGCTCACCCTTCTTTGCCTTTTGCCTGCTGACGAGGCGGCCCATCACCTTGCGCACCTCACTCAGTGTCGGCCAGTCGACCCGAGCTTGGGCTGCAGCAGAGCTCGTGATGGAGGTGCGAAGCCACGAGGGGTGCTACGTGTCCTTGGACCCCCGCTCAAACGCTTCGACGATGTCCACGACGTAGAGACTTGCTTGCTGGAGCCTTCGGCTCTCGAGCAGCCGCCGAACCGTTAGCCTGTCTTGACCCCGGTGGTCGGCCCAGGCGGCGCGGCGCTCCTTGTGCTTGCTCGGACAGGCCGCAGCACTTGACGCAGTGCGTCTTGTCAAGCGTCACGGCCATCTTTCCTCTGTTTGTGCTTCGGGTTGCAGTCTGCCATCTCGAGCGCTCGTCACACGAGCACGATGTAGCGCACGAGGGCGCACAGCACCGTGCACAGAGGCTTCTGCGACCTGGGCTTGCTAGGTCTCTCCGCACCTGAAGCCGTTCTAGCTTAATCAAATGCTTCACGACCTTCGTGGGCCGTCGCACGCCTCCGCGCGCCTTCCGCGATGCTCTCGTGCGCCTCTCCGCGCTACGCGGCCGCGCGCGCGAGCGCTACGCCGCGCACTCGCGCCCCCCGAGGCCAGAGCCACGGAAACACAATCAAGTCAGGTCTGGGTCCTGTACGGCCTAGAGCATCATTTAGTTAGGTCTCTTTGCTTCTCTCAGAACCCGCCATTTCGGCTTCTGGCTGGTGCCCCTTTTCGGGGTAGTTAGATGACGGTCTCGCGACTCCTTCTTCCTTCCCCGTCTTCCTACTTCCTCGACGAACGCAGAGAGAGGTTGGTCACGGTGCCGCTGCGAACATCGAAGTATCGCACGAAGGCCATCATGATGACGGGAGCGAGGCCGTGATGCGCCTGCTCAGAATCTTTGCCTGGCGAATGCTTGCGCTGGCGCGGCGCGTTCGGGCGCGGAAGAGAGTTGCCGCGGCGAACATCGAAGTATCGCACGAAGGCCATGACGGGAGCGAGGCCGTGACGCGCCTGCTCAGAATCTTTGCCTGGCGAATGCTTGCGCCGGCGCCTCCCGGCCCGGAAGAGAGTATGACCGAGAAGTAGCTAGTTAACTTAGTACCCACCCCGTCGACAGAGCGAGACTGCACAGTCGCCGTGCTCGGGCATACCTGAAAGCATGACCGTGAGGCGGTCACGGATGTACTACAGGACGTTGAAGAAAGCCTGAGAAGGCGATGAACACGCCAGGGAACACTGAAGATACTGCTCCACGCAGGGTTGTCTGCCACGCCCGAAGGTGGCACTGCAAGCATGGCCGGGCAGCAGACCCGCAAGTCGGCCCTTGATCGAGCAGAGCAGAGCAGCGCGCAGAGCAGCGCAGCGCGCAGAGCAGAGCAGCGCGCAGAGCAGAGCAGAGCAGAGCACTCCAGAGCCTGGCGGAGCAGAGCAAGAACACCAACTAAAAGATGAGCGTACCAGTGGGGACCAAGGTGGCTGTAGTGGTGGGCGCCTCGCGCGGCATCGGGCTCGGCCTTGCAAACCGCCTCGTGCAAGACGGCTGGACCACCTACGGGACCGTGCGCAAGGCGACGGACGAGCTCCGGGAGAAAGCGCGCTTCGAGATTGTTGATGGCGTGGACCAGACGGAGGATGCCTCGATCGAGGTGCTCAAGAAAGCCTTCTCAGATGTGGACAAGATCGATCTGCTCGTGTGCAACGCAGGTGTCGGCGCGATCTTGGAAGATGAAATCTCGGAAATCGACCTGGCCGAGATGGAGAGGATTCTCAAGGTGAACACCATCGGGCCGGTGCGTCCGGTCATGGCGCTCGACGACAAGCTGCAAGAGGGCTCTCGCGTGGTCTTTATCAGCTCAAGCGTCGGCTCGCTAGCCAGGGTGGAGGAGTTTGGCCGTCTTGCCTTCATGAGCTACCGTACGTCCAAGACGGCCCTCAACGCTGTCGCCCAGCACATCAACAGCGCTCTCGTCAAGCGTGGCGCCTTCGCCGTCACGGTTTGTCCCGGCTATGTCGCCACGGATCTCAACAAAGCGGGTACGCTCACTGTTGCGGAGAGCGCGGATGGGCTCGTCTCTCTTATCGACTCGCTCGAGTTTGACAAGCACAAGGGTGCCTATCTGGATGCCGCCAACGAGGCCAAGGTTCTGCCCTGGTAGAGAAAGCCACCTTGCTGCATGAGCTGCATGCTGAACTGCAGACGCCAGAGATTTTTGCAGTCGACTCTGTTCCAAATTCGTCGCGCTTTCGGGTAGAACACACGGCGGCGTGCATGAGAAGGCATGGCCAGATTGAGCGAGTGCACAGGCCCCAGCTTGCTTTTCGGACTGGGTGTGCAGGCCAAGGTGGCCAACTTGATCGGCAATCTTTTCGACCTCTGCTTTTAGCGTCAGGCCTTGGCGCGGCCTTTTCCTCCGCCTGCAGAAATGGACTCGCACAAGCATCTCGGGGTGGCTTTGGAATCTGGCGTCTTGTGCTGCATCTGCGCAGGCACACAAGCTCGACATTCTGAAAGGCCTGGCCGCGCCTGGCCCCTTTGATGGAGGTGCACATGTAGCCTTCGCGAGACGTTGCTGAGCTCCTCTTGCTAGTGTGCGACATGCGACACGGCGCCAACCATGACGGGGCCTGCTGCGTCCGGTCATGACGCTCGACGGCCATCTGCTGGGTGTCTTGGTCAACTCCGGCGCTTGCTCGCTCAGGCTGGCCACGGCGGACCACATCGCCCACTTGCGGCTGCCATGCGTCCTGCACGGTCTTGCCCGTCGAGGGCGGCGCTTTCGCTCTCCCTGTGCGCATCACCGGCGGGCAGCTCACCTTCGCGGGCATTGAAGCCTTGGTGAGGCGGCGCATTGAGCCAGCCGCCGCGCGGGTTTCCCCTCGGCCAGCCGGCCGCGAGGCGTGCGAACCGCGACGGCTCCGGTAGGCCGGTCTGTATCTTGCCGCCGAGCGTGCATGTTGGCTTTCTTTTGGATGATACATGCGCGTGGCCTGTCGCTCAGCAGGCTGCCAATGCCTGCCATGCACTGTGACAGGACCCTCAAATTCAATGGCGGGGTCCTCGCGGGTTCAACTGTTATGATCCAGCCCCGCGCGAGCGAGCTAGCCAAGCAAAACCCCAACCGAGGCAACCACCGCAACTCTGCGAGGCAGACTCGGAGAGCGACTCGGAGGCGAAGCGGGCGGGCAGCATGAGCGTGCAGGCCAAGGTGGCCGTGGTGATCGGCGCGTCGCGCGGCATCGGGTTTGGCCTGGCGAACCGCCTCGCGGAAGACGGCTGGAAAACCTATGGCACGGTGCGAGAGCTGACCGATGAGGTACGCGAGACGGCGGCCTTTGAGATCATCGAGGGCGTGGACCAAGGCAAGGAGGAGTGCACCAAGGTCCTGCAGCAGGCACTGCAGGGCGTCGACAGGATTGATCTGCTCGTCTGCAGCGCAGCGACGGCCAACTTCGTGTGCGACACCTCGCTGCGCGAGATGGACCTCGCGAACCTGGAGTCCACGCTGCAGGTGAACGCGATCGGCCCGCTGCGCGTCGTGATCGCACTCGAGAGCAAGCTGCAGGATGGCAGCAAGGTGGCCTTCCTCACGTCCACGGCCGCCTCGCTCGCCCTGGTGAACGGCGCCGAGACCCACTCGGTCGACGTGAGCATCCCCATTTACATGAGCTACCGCGCATCCAAGGTCGCCCTCCACGCCATCATGCAGCACGTCAACCACGAGCTCGTCGAGCGCGGCGCCTTTGCCTTCGTTGTGTGCCCTGGTCACGTCTCCACCGCCATTAACAACTACACTGGCGTCCTCACCGTCAAGCAGAGCGTCGACGGCCTCATGTCTGTCTTTACCACCGTCTCCCTCGACAAGCACAAGGGCGCCTTTCTCGACGCTGCCAACGGCCCCGGCAACACCATTCCTTGGTGACCAGCAAGTTCGGCTCAAGTCTCAAGTCGAGGTGGAGCCTGAGCGTAGTCCTTTGGCCTCCCCAAGATTTCTGGGCGGGCACGACGCAAGCTTTCCACGACGCAAGCTCTCTCGCCAGTCAGAGCACTCCATCCTCCTGCATTCCCTCTTTTCTAGCTTCTCCATGTGCTGCATCTGCATCAGCAGCCGCAGCGACAGGGGCAATCCTCGACACCCGCAATCCCAATCAATCTTCACCTGGCTGCTACACCTGCTACATCTTCAAGTTGCCCTGGCTCACTGACGCCGCAGCTCGTCGCTTGGGCTCCGCAAAAAGAAAGAAAAGAAAAGAAAGAGGAGGAGGAGGGGCCGAGGCATGCGCCTCGATTCCAAAAATTGCGGTCGGAAGACAGTGCCTTCGCTGGACAGCGTCAGCCGGTAGTGCCTGCGGCCTTGCTGCCATTTGATTGCAGGCTTCCCTCGCGCAACGCACGAGCACTCCATCCTCCTGCATTCCCTCTCTTCTCGCTTCTCCATGTGCTGCATCTGCATCATCATCAGCCGCAGCGACAGGGGCACTCCTCGACACCCACAATCCCAATCAATCTTCACCTGGCTGCTTCACCTGCTACATCTTCAAGTTGCCCTGGCTCACTGACGCCACAGCTCGTCGCCAGGCTCGGCAAAAAGAAAAGAAAGAGGAGGAGGAGGGGCCGAGGCTTGCGCCTCGATTCCAAAAATTGCGGTCGGAAGACAGTGCCTTCGCTGGACAGCGTCAGCCGGTAGTGCTAGCGGCCTCGCTGCCAACAGGGGCCCGCATTTGATTGCAGGCTTCCCTCGACCCAGGTCTGCGCAACGCACGAGGGGCCAGCGGCCGTGGGTCAGTGTTCCGTTCTGCTCGCCGCCTGTCCGTCCGGAACGGGCGGGTAAAAACCGCCGCGCGCGGGACTCGAAGCCCGGACGCGCCGCGCGCGGGAGGGCGCGCTAGGCGCGGGCCCAGCAAGAAGACATACAAGTTTAAGCCAGTTGCGCGCGGCGCGCTCATAAGGCGGGCGCCGCGGCGCGCAGCGCGCACGGAGCCGGCGCAGAGCCGCCGAGCAAGGAGCGCGCGCTCAACGGATCGATCGATCGGCGCGCGGCGCGTGCGCGGCGCGGACTCGGACCCGGCGAGCGCAGGCCGCCAGGAGCGCTTGCTCGAGGCAGGGCGAGACAGCGGCTAGCGAGGCGCGCGAGCAGCACCGCGTGGCACCGCGTGGCGTGGCGTGGCGCTTGGGGCGGCCGAGCGCAGCGGTGCTCGAGGGGGCGCGCCGCGAGGGCAGCATGATGGACAAGGAGGAGGTGAAGCGGCTCTTCGCCGAGCATGCGGACGGCGAGAGCGGGATGCTGGCGCTGCAGAAGCTGCACCAGGTGGTGCGCGGCGTGGGGCTCAAGGCGACGCCGCAGAGCCTGGTGCTCGTGCAGGGCGCGATGCGCGAGCTGTACGAGGGAGGGGACATCTCGGAGGGCATCCCGTTCGAGCTCTTCTACGCGTGGTACAAGCTGGAGGTCACGCCGGGCCACTACGAGAAGCACAACGAGCTGCTGGTGCGACGCGTCATCGGCAAGGTAAAGCTGCCCACGCGCAACCTCAAGGACAACACGTTCTCGTACGGCCAGCGCAACCGCGCCGACCCGGAGGGCGCCGGCGCCGTGGTGCTCAACTGGGTACCGGGCAAGCTGAGCCAGAGCCAGGCCGCCGGCATCTGCCTCATCAAGGTCAACAAGGCCGCGGTCAAGCACAAGCACGTCACGCCCAAGGAGGTCAACCAGTTCCTGCGCGACAACAAGGACGCGCCACACCTTCAGCGCCCCAAGATTGAGGGTCGCAAGAAGGACCGCGGTACCAAGCGCGACCCCGACATGATCTACGGCGTCAGCAGCAGTGCCGAGGGTAAGCACGAGGACATCAACGCCATCATCTTCCCCCAGGCCGACGCCGCGCGCGGCGATGCGCCCTACGTCGACACCAGCGGCCAAGTCCGCAAGGGCCGCCTGCCCAAGCCGCGCCCTACCAAGTCCTCCGATATGCTTGCCTCGCACACCCGTGTCGAGAAGGAGCACAAGGAGGCCGACCCGGACCTCTGGAAGATGAAGAAGTTCACCAACACGGCCAAGCCGCGCATCGATTTCCCTGTGCCCAAGTAGCGCACGCGCTCATGCGCCGCGCCGCGCCGCGTCCTTCCTTTCACTTCCTGCCCATCATTCCCTTCCTTCCTCCTCCCCGTCCTTTTCTTTCTTTTTTCGTCGCGTAGCTTGCTTCTTATCACCAGCAAACTTACGTTCTTATCGTGTCGACACATTCGTTTGCGCGCTTGCCGCGCCGTCAGTGCCTCGACTTGCGCGTCTCTCGCTCTCTGCCACACCGCAAGACTGACCCGTACTGGCGATTGCGCGACTCTACTGGTACTGCTGAAGTGCCCGCGCGCGCAGCTCCTCTGGCGACAGCATCTCATGCTTGAATACGAGTTCCGGCACCTCGTGCAGGAAATCGTCATCGTTTGCGTGCGGGTCCCAGCTTCCTGCAGGAGCAGGCTTGTCGGACGAGGGCTCAGGCTGTTTTGCTGCCACTGGTGCTGGTGCTGGTGCTGGTGCTGGTGCAGGTTCAGGCGCCGCTGCGGCCTCAGGCACGACCTCAGACGCAGCCCCAGGTGCAGCGGTCAGCGCAGCAGCTCCAGGCGCGGCTTCAAGCGGCGGCGTGGCCTCCGCCTGCGCCCCAGGCTTGGACTCGTTCTTGGCTTCCGTCTCGACCTGAGCCTTGCCTTCGGATTCGTTTACGGCTGGCGATAAGGTTGCACGTACCTCTGCAGGCTTCTTTTCCTGCGTTGCAGGCGCCTCAGCCGAAGGGGTCTTCTCGTCCTTCTTCGCGGGCGGCTCGGCAGGCTTGGCTGTGGGCGACCGTGTGGAGGAAGGCGGCGGCATGCCTGGCGGAGGCATGCCCATGGGAGGAGGCATGCCTGCGGCTGGCGGCATGCCCCTCGGCGGCGGCATGCCCATGTGTGGCGGCATGCCCATGTGCGGCGGCATGCCCATGTGAGGCGGCGGCATGCCCATGCCCATCATGTGCGGTGGCCGCATGCCCATGTGCGGTTGCGGCTGCGGGGGCATCATGTAGGGCATACCGTGCGGGGCGCGCGGCATGCCCATGTGCGGTGGCGGCATCATGGGCGGCATGCCGGGCATCATGGCGGCCTGCGGCGCCTGCGCAGGCGGTCCGGGCTCGGCGTTGCCCATGGCCGCGTGGTAGCGCTTGGCGATCTCCGGGTCGCGCAGCGGGACGCCGCGCATGCCGGTGATGCTCTCGTGCGGCGAGCCACGCCCAGGGAGCGAGTTCGGGACTTCCTCCAGCTCCTGGTTGTGCATCTGCCTCATGTGCACGCCCATGGCGGGCGCGCTGACGAACTTTTGCCCGCACGTGCTGCACTTGAAGTGCCGCCCCTTTTGGTGCTGGATCACCTGGCTGTCGTCGACGAACTCCCGGTCGCAGTAGTAGCAGAACGGCTTGCCCTTGGGGCCTTTGCGTCCGCGCCGGCCCATGCTGCCGCCGCCGCCGCCGCCACTCCCGCCGCCGCCGCCGCCGCCGACGACGACGACGGTCCGCACGCGCGCCACGCCACGATGCCAATCTGCAAGCGTGGCGTGGCTTCGGATTTCGGACGGCCTTTCGGACGTCATTTCAGACGTGGCGCAACCTTCAAGTTGCCAGCTTGGGCCGAGGCAAATGCGCCAGGGCCACGGGGCAGTGCACTGCTCGGGGTGGGGCCGGCGAACGAAACATCACGCTCTTGGAGAAGTGCTCGCTCTGCTCTGCTGGCCGTCCGCGTGCTAAGTTAACTATTTTTCATGGCATCATCATGATCTCAGGCTGACTTGGACTCTGCATCACAGGCGCTCGATGGGGATGGACTCGATGGTGTGACCCTTCATGAGGAGCGCAAGCGGAGACTTATCCTCGCGGAGCTTGAGCTTGCGCAGCTGCGTGTCCGTGTGGAAGCGGGGCAGCATGAGTGGGCTGTAGCGCTCGGTGCGAAAAGGCGCCACCGCGCTCTGTTGCGTGCCGCCCGGGCGGCCCGGAATGTGGGTCGGGTCCGACGCCGCGCTGGCGACAGCCTCGCTGCCGTCGACGCTGGTCCACACAGAGCCAGCAGCAGCAGCAGAAACCGAGGAGACTTCGTAGCGCGCCATGACAACACCGAGCTGGTCCCCCCAAATCGAATCGCCGACGGGGCCGCTGACAACGTCGAAGAGTGTTGGGACCAGGTCTGCGTCGATGAGGGTGAGGAGCTTGGAGCGGTCGTGCGCCAGCACGAGCGTGCGCGGCCTGCTGGACGAGAGCCAGCTGGAGGACCAGCGGCAGTAGGACCTGCAGGCGAGCATACCGTGCGCGAAGCCAGGCAGCGAGGCACTGACGAGCATGGTCTCGTCCGGCCTGACGCAGGTTGGGTAGTGCGTGCCCAGGTGCTGCAGGCATTGGTGCAGCGCGGTCCAGGGCCCTAACGCACAGTGACCGATGGTGCCCAGCATGCTAAAGCTGCGCAGCATGATTACGCGCTCCTCCTTGACGGAGAGAGCGTGCAAGAGGATGAGCCAGTACTCGTAGAGCGCCGCGCAGGCCGCACGCAGATCCTCGAAGGCGATGGCTTCGCTGGGGCGCGCGCACTCCGCAAAGCAGCTGATGATCTGCGCCCGGGCTGCGTCAAAGCCGAGCAAGGGATGCAGGTGCGCTGCCTTGCAGACTTGGACCAGGACTGGGTCGGCTTCGGCGAGCGAGAGCTTGTCCTTCTTGATGCGCTCGTTGAGCGCGTCCAGCCGGTAGCGCTGGCGCATGAGCAGCATCTCCACGTAACTGGCGGCGGCCGCAAGGATGCCGACGGGCGCCGCGGAGCCGAGCTCGTCGAGGCTCAAGTTGGGCAGGTCCGCGTAGCGCTTGCACTCGCGACGCGACATGTAGCGACGCACGTAGCGAAGCAGCATGATGTGCGAGGCAACCTCGGGCGGCGCATCGTGCAGGCGGCCGCCGCCGGCGTGGAAGCGCTTCATGCGACGTCGCAGCGCAGCCAGCGAGACCTCGCGATCCGTGGGGTTGGCTCCCTTGCCTCCCCCATCGGCGCCGGTGTCCCGCAGGCGAAAGGAGGCGGCGAGGCCGGCGGCCAGGCCGCCCGGGGAGATGGACGTGGGCGCCGCCGGCTTGTCGAGGTGCACCTGGCGCTCTACGGCGGCCAGGAGGCGCTTGAGGGCCACGACGGCGTTGGCCTCGGCCTGCGGGACGTCCTGAAAAAAATGCAGGTCCACCTTGGAGTGGCCGAGGCCGCTGGAGAGCGGCGAGAAGCGGCACTGGCGCAGCTGCCACGGATCGACGGCGCGCAGCATCTGGGCCTGCGGGCCAAAGCGCAGGTCGCCACCAAGCTCTTCTGGCACGCACTCGGGCGAGAGCAGCATGTGCAACATCTTGCGCGACTGCACGCAGTGCGTCTCCGGGTAGGCGGCAACGGCGCGCGCAAAAGCCTCGCTGGGCTGCCAAAAGATGAGCTTGGGCCGCAGCGGGTAGAGCGCCAGGCCCTCGCAAGTGGATTGCAGGAGACGCAAAAAGAGCTCCAGACTCTCCTCGTCCACCTCGCCGCGCGCGTCACACAGAATTGCGGAGCGGTAGACGTGGCCCGTGCGGTTGGAGAGCGCCTCGAGCAGCAGGAGCGAGCGCTCCGCGATGTGCGTGAGGCACTCGATGAGCTCCGGCTCGCGCACCAGGCGCAGCAGGCAGTCGTAGTCGGCGCGCGCGCCCACATAGGCGAACTGCACGAGCTGTGCGTTGGTCTTGTCGACCGAGAAGACGTCCACGTAGGGCAAAACCGAGTTGAGCTTGCTCAGGTGCGGGATCTCGTCCCATGCGAGATCGTCGGTGAGCAGGCGGCGCTTGACTGCGACCGCGCCGTTCTCGATGCGCCAGGTCTGCAGGGCCTGCAGCGCCTGCGCCGTCTCGACCACATCACCGCGGTGGTGGCGCAGCATCTGCAAGATGAGCCAGTCCGAGGACGCACGCGGCTGGCTCCCGCTGCGGCACAGCTTGCGCAGCTGCACCACTTGGTTGATCTCGTGCGTGGCGACCTGGTTTTCCTTGTACAGATCGAGCGTACTACTGTCCTGCGTGACGTCGCGCTTGAGCTCAGACTGGAGCTCGTTGGCCAGCAGGCGCAACATCTGGTAGTCGCGCAAGAAGCTGAGCTTGAAGGCGAAGAGGAAGATGCTGCCGACGACCTGCAGAATCAAAAGGCTGTGCTGGCCATTGAAGCAGAGCACTGGCCATTTGTCGGCGTCCGTGACCTCGAGCAGGCAGGCGGCATACTCCGCATTGATGACGAAGTGCGTAAAGGAGAGGCGGTAGAAAGCAAAGCCTAACGTGAGCAGGTCCTTCATGACGGCGCCGACAACGACGAGCCAGGCACGCGTCATGCGCCGCTGCAGTCGGTCGAGCTCGAGCTCGAGCACGCGGTCCTGGCTGGCAGCCGCGTCCTCGGCCTCGGCTTGAATGTCGCCTCCATAGATGACGGAGCCAGACGCGCGCGGCTGCAGCATGCCCGAGGGCGTCTTCCTCAGCGCGAGGTCCGTGAGGTCAACCTCCTCGGAGATCTCGGACGGCAGAACTTCGTGCGAGCGTGTCCGCTGCATGCGCGAACGTCTGCCGCGCGCAACCTTGACGCCAACGCGCAGCTCCGCGCGAATATGCAGCACGTGCCTCGTGTGCTTGGCGATGACAAACAACGAGAAGACCGTCACGAGCACTGTGCTGACCGCGTACATGGTACGGTACACATCATGGCCGCCCTCTGGATCTTGCGTGCTGTACAAGAAGACGCCGAGGTTGGCAATGTCCAGCGCGATGTCCAGCACCTCCGCGACGATGAAGAGCAGCGTCTGCACGAGCTCGCGCATCGCCGTTCGCCGGTGAACGTACGAGAGCGGCACGATCTCCCTGTCGCCGGCTGCCGCGACGCGTGCTGACGCGCGCTCGCCGCGGGTCCCATAGCGCTGCCGCTTGCGGCCGAGCAGCGAGATGGCGCGAAGCGGCAGCGTCATCCTGCTTGCCTGCTGCTGTCGGTGCAGCTGATGCTCGTCGTCTGGGTCGCGCGCCTCTCTAGACCACCATAACCCGCTGCACTGGCTGGTACCTGCGTCGAGTCGCCGCCAGAGTTGTTTGCCCCCGCAGATTGGAAGCAGCGATAAGAGGGCTGGACAATGGCGCCCCCCCTACCGAACGCGCCGGCTGGGGCCACGTCGCAGTGCCGTTGAACCGGCCTGTACCGTGAAGTGCTCGTCAGTCACCAGGAAATAAATGTGTAAAATTGTGAACGAACTCTTGCTGGCAGCCGCTGCCTGCACTGCCTGCAGCTCGGAGAGGAGAGCGCCAGCTAGCTAGGCGAGCGAGCTGGGCGGGCGGGCGGGAATTTGCCATGCCTGTTGGTTTTGGCTTCGTTTTGGTGGCAGTTGGTGCCGCCTGAGCGGCGTCGCTCGACTCGGATCAGCCTGAGACCGTCAGGGCTACTGGCATTCTTCAGCGGGACAAGCGGAGAAACCGTCGAAGGTAAGAAGAAGGAGCAGCAGAAGCAGAAGCAGAAAAGCGCAGGCAAATATTTGCAAGCAAGCAAAGCAACAGCTAAGGCTAGTGACTCCGGTCCGACGTCCAATTTTACGAGCGCTGCGAACGGGCCCCGTGGTGATTGTTGTTGTTGTTGTTGTTGGAAGAGGAGCTCGCGCCGCCATTGCCGCCATTGGTAGGCGTTGTGCCACCATTGCCACCAGCGTTGTTGTTGCGGCGACCGCGGCGGGAGCCGCCAGAGCGGGCGTTGAGCTCGAGCTTATTGAGAATGTGACGGCCATAGGTGAGACGCTTGAGAGTGCCGGCGTTGCGCTGGATGATGGCAACGAGCTGCTCGCGCTGGTCGGGCTCAGCGACCTCAAGCGCCTTTTGGATGACGTAGTTGGCGAACTGGTCAGTCATCATGACCTCAAGCAGGGTGCGCGGTTGGCCACCGGCCGCAGCGCCGCCCGCGCCCCCGCGCGAGGGCTTGCCACGGTCGAGCTCGAGCATGCGCGCGATAAGCTGGCGGCGCTCGGCCTTGTTGCCGGACTCGAGGCAGCGCTCGACGACGTTGCTGGAAAACTTGTGCTGCGAGAAGCGCAAGAGGTTGGTCTGCACGATGTGAACAAGGTCCGCGCGGTGGCGGCTGAGGCAGCCGTGGCGCGTGTTGGGATCGCCGTGCTGGATAATGTGCTGGGTGACGTAGTTGCCGAAGGAGTCCTGGATGAGGACCTCAACGTTGGCCATGATCTCGGCGAGCAGCGGCTCCAGGCGGTCGTCCTCGGCATTCTCCATGGCGCGCTGCGCAACGCGGCAGGCGTAGGACTGCGTGGACAGCTGTACCATGTTGCCCTTGAAGGCCTCGAAGATGAAGTCGATGCGCGAGAGCGGGCGCACGCACTCGAGCAGCTTCTGGAGCACGTGGTTGGCGTTGTTGGAGCAGGCGCAGCTGATGACGTGGCCGTCGAGCTCGCGCAGGAGCTGGTCCTGGTACGCGACTGAATACAAGGTGGACCCGGGCTCGCCCGGCTGCAGCGCGCGCGCCGCCTCCTCGCCCTCCTCGGAGAAGACGCACTCGATCATCTTTTGGATGACACGGCACGAGTAGCCCCCGTTGCTGTGCTCGACCATGTGGCCCTCGATGGCCACCTTGACGAGTTGCTCCTGCTGCGCCGGCGTTGTGGCGCCGTGCGTCAGCAGCTTCTGAATCGTGTAGTTGCCGAAGACGTCGGCGCACAAGCGCCGCGCGTGCGGCAGGATCTCCTCCACGAGGTTCTCCTTGTCCTCGTCCGACACCGTGGAGGAGTCCAGCTGCGTCTGCAGGAACCGGCTGCCGTGCTGGTCCTTGGCAAACTCCACGACCTGGCCGCGGATCGACCGCAGGCCCCACTCCACGTCAGCCAAGGAGGGCACGGCCTTCTTGTCGCGCTTGGCGTTGCCGGCGCCGACCATGGACGAGGACGAGGCCGAGGACGGGGAGGGGCCCAGGCCGTTCGCGCCGTTGCCGCGGCCGCCGCCGAGCGCGCCACTGCCGCGGCCGCCCACGCCGCCGTTCTCGCGGCTGCCGCGCGCGCTGCCGCTGCCGCCGTTCCCGTTCGTGCTCCGCGGCGAGACCCCGACCTTGCTGTGCAGCTTCTCCAAGAAATTGCAGGGGCCGGAGCCGCCGTCGGCGTCGCCGTCCAGGTTGGACGTGTCCACCTCGAGGCCGCCGCGGTGGCGGGCGCGCGCGTCGTCGTTGCCGCTGTGTGCGGACCGCGGCGACGGCGCGGCCGACCCGGCCGAGGCGCCGCCCGACGGGGCGGTCGACGATAGGTACCGCGCGCCGCTGCTCTGGCCGGCAGGCGAGGTCTGTGCCGCCGACGGCGGCAGCTGCGCGATGGACGGCATGGCCATGGTCGGCGACATGAGGTCGGCAGGCACCATGCCCGGGCTCGAGGGCTGCGGCGCATAGCCCGGGCCCGCGTAGTACTGCGCCTGCGGCGGCCCGGCGTACGCGTACATGGCGAATCCGGACGGCCCAAAGGCCGGCGAGTACTGCACCATGGTCGGCATCTGCGCGTAGTGCGACTGCTGGTGATGCTGGTGGTGATGCTGCGGGTGCTGGTGCTGCGGGTGCTGCGCGTGCATGTGCTGCGGGTGCTGGTGCTGCTGGTGCATGTAGGCCGCCGCCCCGCCCATGTCGTAGGCCGCGGCATCGTTCCCGTTGGAGCCGTCCTGGCTCAGGTGCAGCGTCGGCATGCCAAGCGACGGCGGCATCTCGGCCGGCTCGGACACCGTGTTGCGCGCAGATCGCCCGAGCGAGGACTCCGCGCGCCCCTGCGCGCGATCGTGATGCGCGTCCGCGCCGCCGTGCTTGGTGGAGGACAACGGCTGCGTCTGGCTCTGGCCGTACAGGTGCCGGTACATGTGCTGCGCCTGCATCGCCGTTGTGGGGGGCGTGCCAAGCAGCGACTGCGGCAGTAGAGGGTGGAGGAAGGGCGAAGGCCCCGGACTCGGTGCCGCTGCGGCGCTAAGGTCCACGCCGTCCCCACCGTGCTGTTGGTGGTGATGGTGGTGCTGTTGTTGTTGTTGCTGTGCCGCCGCCGCAAAGAAGTCGAACTGCGCGCCGGTCGGAGAGGCCGCGCCGGGCTGCATGAGCGGCGTGGCCGGGAAGGGGCTAAGCGAGGCCGGTCCGAGGTACGGGCTGGGCGCGGCCTGCATAAACTGCGCCGGGAAGAGGCCCGGGCTTGGCGGTGGGTTCATGCTCATCATGTTGAGGCTCACTGGGTGCATGGCGGGCGACGGGATGTATTGGTACAGTTGCGATGATGCGCCGCCCTGGAAGGCCCCGTTTGCCATTCCATATGCAAAGTGCTGTTGTTGCTGTTGTTGTTGTTGCTGCTGTTGTTGTTGCATGTGCATGTGCATTGTGTGCGCATCTTGCTGCGGAAGCTGCTGCGGCTGTTGTTGTTGTTGTTGCTGCTGCTGCTGCTGCTGCTGCTGTTGCTGCTGCTTCTTGGCCACAGCGAGCGCCTGGCCCACGCTGGAGTCGAGCGCCCCAGCGGCAGCACCAGGGGTCGTGTCCGTGGAAGAGGCAGCAGCTGCGGCCGCGGACTCGCCCAGACCGCGGCCGCCGCCCGTGACGGACCGTGCCCCAGAGCGGTCCGCGCCAAGAAAGGCGGGCCCGGCCAGACCGTCAGCAGCTGCGGTTGCTACTGCCGCCGCCGCTGCCACAGCGCCATTGGCGCTGCCGCCCGCGTGGTTGTGCTGGCCGTCTGGCGGCGCCGACGAGGACCTCAGCACATCCGGCACCGCGTTGGTCTCATGCGGCGCGCCCAGCGCCGTGTCCTTGGCGCGCGCAAACTCCTGCTGCGCGAACGGGCCCTTGGAGGAAGCCGTCGTCATTCCTCCTCTATGTACAGGTCCCGCGCCGCCTCGCGGAGCGCGCAATCCTGCCGCGGCGCCCTCTCCGTCGCCGTGCCGTGCCTTGCCTTGCCTTGCCTTGCCCTGCCTTGCCTTGCCGTGCCGTGCTGCGCGCTGCACGCGCTGCGCACGCTGCCTCCCCGCCGCTTCGCTTCGCGCTCCAGCCGCCTGCCTAGCGCTCTGTTATCCCTCTCTCCGCGCTCTCCTCCTCGCCTCTCTCCTCCTCGCCGCGCGCGCCGCGCGCGCCCGCGCGCGCGCCGCCGCCCGCGCGCCCTCGCCTCGCCGCGCCTTGGCGCGCCTTGGCGCCGCGAGGTCCCGGTTCCGCGCCTTCCGCCTGCTCGCCCTCTTCGCCGCGGCCGGCCGCGCGCGGCAGAGGCCCCGCCGCCGCCCGCCGCGCCGCGCGCGCCGCGCGAGCCCGGCTGCCGCGCGCCCGCGCCCGCGCGCCGCGCTGCGCTCTGCCGCCGCGCGGGTCGCGGCGCCAGCGCCAATGAAAGCCAACCGCCTAAACGCGCGCCACCCACAAAGGGGCCATCGCCGCCCGCTTTGCCAAAGTGCAGTGCAGTGCAGTGCATTGCACGGCCTTGCGCGGCGCGGCGCGCGCGGCGCGGGCCCGCGCGCCGCGACGCGCGGCCGCCGCGCCGCGCGCGCCGGCCCCGCGGAGAGCGCGGCCCGGGCTGCAATGTGCGCGCCCCCGCGCCGCCAAAGGCGAAGAATTGAGCGAGCGGCGGCCCGGGGAAGGCAATTCCAGGGAGCTGGGATGGGAGACGTGCAGGGCCTATAATGAGTGGTGAGCATGGAGGGCGAGAGGATGGTGAGGGACGGGAGGGGTGGCGGAGGAGGCCGAGGAGGTGGGGGAGGGGTGGAGGTGGAGGAGCACAGGATGTGCGATTTGACGGGGCGCAGGGGCGCCGAGAGGTGGACTGGGAGACCTTGGAGAGGATTGGGAGGCGAGCCTCACGCAGAACCGCAGAAAGGGGTCCGCGGACGTACGGTGGGGACTTTTGTGCGCTACTACGAGGAGTAGTTTGCGCTAGTTTGCAGTGCAGGGCGCGCGCCTTGGCGCGCCGGTGAGGGCTGCCAACGTAGCGAGTCTTTTTCGCGGGACGCCGCCTTGCGCGTCGCTTGTCTTCTCTCGACGCTAACAGCCGCGAAGAGAGATGAGGGACGCATCGTCCATCTGTAGGATGCCGGGCACGTTGTTGGACTCGTTGTTGTGGTTGTGGCCGTCCGCGTAGGAGGGCGTTCACACGAGTCAGCCTCTTTCGTCACCGCGTTGTTGCCGCTCATCATCTCCAGTGCATGCGTGGAGATACTTCATGCCTCGGATGCCAAGGATGGTCCAGCAGCGATTCGAACGAGCTCTAAGTTAGCTAACTTAGCTAGCTAAATGGCGGCATGGCGACATGATGTCAGGTAGTGTTTCCGAGCGGTAATTTACAGTGATGCCATAATCTGAGCCGCACGCTCGCTTCACTGACGAGTTTGTAGGATTCGGGCGCTGATGCCGACGTAGCGAGGCAGCAGCAACCTCAAACTCTTCCTTCATTCACAGCCAGGCCGCCGAGGCCTGATGGCGGCTTCTTGCCGTCGGCGCAAGCCGCTCACCTGAAGTTGGTCGTGCTTGCGCGGCGTGGCTGCAAAGAAGGAGCCGCGCTCCCTCATCCTCACTTGCGAGCTGCGCCAGCTGCAGCCGGGCTGCAGCAGGACCCCACCGGCAGGTCGTCAGCCAGGTCCTCGAGCACGCTGCAAGCCACGCCCCCGACGCGGACCTTGACCTTGACCATCCTCGGCGCCTCCTCCTGCCCGTGCCCGTGCACTGGAACCAGGACCGTGACCGAGGGTCCCGCGAGCCGCGGCCAAGATCAAGTTGACCAACGACGAGCGGCATACCCCGATCTGCGAGTGCCGCGGCGCGACTAGTCGGGTCGGGTCGGGTCGGGTCGGGTCGGGTCGCGTCGCGTCGCGTCAGCGCCGCGTCGTGACTGCGAGCAGCAGAGCGGCGCTCCGCATCGCGCCGCGCGAGCCTGAGGAGATGGCGGAGACCGGGTACGTGTTCGAGGAGGCGTACCTGTGGCACGAGGCCGGGTCGGTGAGCTTCGACGCGTGGACGCAGCCGGGCGAGCACTGGGAGAATGCGGAGGCAAAGCACCGGCTGCACTCGCTGCTGGCGGTGAGCGGCGCGCTGGAGGCGACGCAGCGGCTGCGCGCGCGCGAGGCGACGCGCGAGGAGCTGCTGTACTTCCACACGGAGGCGTACGTGGACCGCGTGCGCGAGGTGAGCGAGCGCGAGCTGGGCGGCGACACGGGCGAGATGGCGCGGCTGGGCCACGACGGCTGGCGGCTGGCCGTGCTCTCGTGCGGCGGGCTGCTGGCCGCCGTGGAGGCGGTGCACGAGGGCCGCGTGCGCAACGCGTACTGCCTGGTGCGGCCGCCGGGCCACCACGCGGAGCCGGACCGCGGCATGGGCTTCTGCATCTTCAACAACGTGGCGGTGGCGGCGCTGCACGCGCGCAAGCTGGGCCACCAGCGCGTCGCGGTCGTGGACTTTGACGTGCACCACGGCAACGGCACGGAGACGGCGGCCAAGGGCGACGCGGAGTTTCTCTTTGTGAGCATGCACCAGGACAACAACTACCCGCAAGACCGCGGCGCCGTCATGGAGGGCGAGGAGGGCCGCACGACCATCAACCTGCCGCTGCCGCCGGGCGCCGGCACGGGCGCCTACGCGTACGCCATGGCCGAGGTGGTGCTGCCGGCGCTGCGCGCCTTTAAGCCAGACTTTGTGCTGGTGAGCGCCGGCTACGACGCGTCCTACGTGGACCCGCTGGCGCGCATGATGCTGACCAGCAAGGCTTTTGGCGACATGGCGCGCCAGCTCAAGGAGGCGGCCGGCGAGCTGTGCGGCGGCCGCATCGTCTTCGCGCACGAGGGCGGCTACTCCAAGGCGTACAGCCCGTTCTGCGGTCTGGCAGTGGTCGAGGCGCTCACCGGCGTCAAGTCGCGGGCCGTTGACGAGTACTTGACCGAGGCGGACGCTTGGGCGTACCAGGCGCTGCAGCCCTCGCAGCGCGCGGTGGTGGACCGCGTGGCGCGCAACTTGGGCTTTCAGCCGCCACTTTCGGCGGCGGAGGAGGACGCGCTCGAGGCGATCCGCGCGGCGCTCGCGCGCGACGGCGTCGACGCCGGCCGGCTCATGGCCTGTCTGCAGAAGCAGCCAGATCAGTGATTGCCATGACTGCGGTGTGCAAAAGAATCGCTCGCTCTGTCGATGGATGATGCTTGCGCATGCGCCGCGTGTGCGTGAGATAAACATGCATGGTTGAACTACGTCTGCAGTGTTGTCCACGAACTTTCGTGAGCGGACCGTGACCGCGCGCCAAAAACGTTTGCATCAACAACGCTCACTCCGGTTCGCGCGACACTCGTGTGCGCACAAGTTGCCTCCAAAAAAACAGCGATGCATGGTTGCAGGTGAAAAAAAAAATACAGTTTTGAGTTGACATCGATGCGATGCAGAGCTCGATCGATGGCTGCAGATTTATACCATGATGCTTGTGTATGCGCGTGCGCGTGAGGCGAAGACGCATGGCTCTGCATGTGCTGCGCGCACACGCTTGTATGCGCGTATGCTTGAGGCAAAGATGCATGTCACTGCGCTTGCCGCGCTCACGCTCACTCCGGTCAGGCTCAGTCAGTGGGATGGGATGGAAATGGGCGCACGTGGGCCGCTGAAGCTCTCGCACAAGTTGCCTCCAAAAGCAGTGATGCATGGTTGCAGGTGAAAAAAATACAGTTTTGAGTTGACATCGATGCGATGCAGAGCTCGATCGATGGCTGCAGATTTATACCATGATGCTTGTGTATGCGCGTGCGCGTGAGGCGAAGACGCATGACTCTGCATGTGCTGCGCGCACACGCTTGTATGCGCGTATGCTTGAGGCAAAGATGCATGTCACTGCGCTTGCCGCGCTCACGCTCACTCCGGTCAGGCTCAGTCAGTGGGATGGGGATGGGATGAAAATGGGCGCACGTGGGCCGCTGAAGCTCATTCGTCCGCGTTGGAGGCGCCCCAGCTGGAGAGCGAGGAATCTGAGAGCGAGGCGGCCTCGATGGCGTCGGCTGCGTCGTCGTCGCTGGCGTACGGACGGTCTTCGAGCGAGCGCGGCTCCGAGAGGCTGGCGACGGCCGTCGGCGTGGGCGCCGAGGTGAAGAAGGCGTGCTCGCACGCGTCTCGCGCCGAGAGGCGGCGCGCCGGATCGAAGCGGAAGAGCCCGCGCACGAGGTCGAGCGTGGTGTCGCGGGCCTCGTCCGTGACGTCATCGAGGTCCTCCCGCGAAAAGAGCAGCGGAGCGAGGTCCTGCGGCGGCGTGTTCTTGAAGTTAATGAAAAACGGCATGGCCCGCAGCGGCACGGCATCCTCGTCCGTGGGCGAGCCCAGCACGTTGAAGATCTTGCCGAGCTGGTCAATGTCGGATCGGCCCTCGAAGAGCACCTTGCGGCCCAGCATCTCGGCCAGCACGCAGCCGGCAGCCCAAATGTCGACCTTGTCCCCATATGGGTCCTGGCCGAAGATGAGCTCTGGTGACCGGTACACGGGCGAGACGACCTGGCGCGTCAGCTTGCCCGCCTCGTCGAGCGCCTCGCGCGCGCTGCCCAAGTCGCACAGCTTGATGTGGCCGTCGCAGCCCACGAGCACGTTGTTGGGCTTAATGTCGCGGTGCAAGATGCCGCGCTCGTGGCAGTGCGCCAGCCCGCGCAGCATGCCCAGCGCGTAGCACTTGACGTCGGCCAGGTTGAGGCGCGCCGCCTCGTCCGCGATGACCGCCTCCAGGTCCCACCTGCAAAGCGGCAGCACCAGGTGCACGCGGCCCTTGACCTCGAAGACCTCCAGCAGCGTCAGCACGTTCGGGTGCTCCAGCGCGCGCATGCACCGCACCTCGCGGTCCGCCAGCTCGCGCGGGCTCACGCCGCTGCGCCCGCCGCTCGACTTCTTGAGCCGCTTGATGGCCACGGCCGCTTCCGACGGCCACGCCTTCTTGGTCGCCACGAACACCTGCGCGAACCCGCCGCGCCCCACGCGCCGCACCAGGCTGTACTCGCCGCCCGCGCCGCCGCTCTGCCCGCTCTGCCCGCCGCCCTGCCCGCCGCTCGGGCCGCCGCCCTCCGCCTCGCCCGCGGCCGCCAGCCCCGCGGCCGACGACGCCATCGCCGCCGCCGCCGCCGCCGCCGCCGCCGCCGCCGCCGCCGCCAGCCGCGCGCGACCGGCCGCCGCCGCCGCCGCCGCGCGCCTGCTGCCGCCGCAAGCCTCGGGAGCGAGGCGCCGCTTTGATTGACTTCGGAGTGATCGAAGTTTGGATTCTTCGGAACACCACCTGCAGCCAGGACTCGGACTCGGACTCCAAGGGCCTCGAAGGGAAGGAGCCCAGGACGGCGCCGTTTTTCTTCACCAGGCACTCGTGCATCTTGCAGCCCGTCGTCGTCGTCCTCGTCGTCGTGAGGCCAAGGCCACCATCGTCGTCTAATTGGCACTTGCTGAACTGTTTGGCCTGCTCAAAGAGGCCATGACCATGGATCAGGCGCGTTCAGGCGACCAAGCGACCCATCTCATCCGCCCATCCGCGCCCTCTTCATTCCCTGTCAGTATGCATTCCGTCCGGCTCGAGCTCATTCTTCTCTTCACCAAGGCGTGATGTGCGGACGCGTGCCGCGGGCTCGCGAGTCCGAGCTCACATCCCTGACTGGCCGCACAACGTCAACAAGCACGTAGCCACATGCCAAGGTTGGAACCACAAGATCAAGTTTGTGCTTGCAGGACAGCAGTGCTTGCAGGCCAGCAGTGCTTGCAGGCCAGCAGTGCTGCATCTGGCTGCTCGAGTCCGAGTCGTCGCCCCTCTTCAGCTCTCAGAGCCGGCAACGACACCACAACTCACAAGCCCGACCTCACTGGCCGGGCACTAGGCCTAGGCTCGGGAAGCCCTCCGTAGGCCGCTCGCAGCAGCACGCGCCCCGCGTCCGACTCCGACGCGCCCGCCTCGAGGCTCGCCTTCAAGTCCACTGCAAGCAAGGCAACCGGCGGCTTGCTGCCCACAAAAGACTCGAAGGCGAAGGGCGACTACTGGTCTTTCCTCAGCCTGCCGCACTGCAGCCAGTTCCTGCCATGCAGTGCAGACCGTCCACAGACTCGGGCCCAACGTGCAGTCGCCATGGCAGGCAGTGCTCATGCCCGCCTCCTCGCCCGGCAGGTGCACGTCCGACACCTGCTGCGCGGCGCCTTCCTCCGCCTGGCCCGAGTCCGCACGCACGGCGATGGCAGGCAGATCCTGACGGTGCGTCAGTCCTCCCGGTTCTGTCCTCGTCGGCGGCTCGTCGCGCTCCGGTCCGGGTCCCGCCGCGCTGCGCGGCTCGCCGAGGCCCTCCCAGCGCGGCAAACTCGGCCAAACTCCGGCGGCGCGTCCTCCGGGCGCCGCTGGCCGCTCCTGCGCGCGCCCGGCCCCGGAGCGCCCGCGCCGCGCGCGCCACGGCCCGGCGTCGTCTCGCGCGCGTCCAGCTCCGGGTCCACCGCGAGCGCGGCCTCCGGCGCCGCAGACGAGGACGCCGCCGCCGCCGCCGCCGCCGCCGTCAGCGCGCCTGCGCACGAGGTGGCGCCCGTCGTGGGCGGCGCCACCAGCTACCTGGCGCAGCTGCTCGCATCTGCGCGCATTCCGGCCGATGTAAACATGTACATTCCAGACTTCATCAAGACCTACGCGGCGGGAGGCGAGAAGGGCCGCGCGGACGCCCGCAGCCGGGAGCGCATCATCAGCGTGGCGCTCGAGTCGCTTGGCGACCAGCGGGTCGCCGTGATTGGCTACGAGAGCGGCTTTCAGGTCTGGCGCCTCGGCTCCGAGGCCGAGCCTGTGCGCGAGCTCACCTCGGTGCGCCTCGGCGGCGTCCGGCTCTGCCACTGCCTCGCGGATCCGGGCGCCTCGTCCTCGGCGTCCCCAGCATCACCGCTGTCCTCCTCCTCGTCTTCGTCGGCAGCAGCCGCTGCCGCCTCCTCGTCGCCGGCGATGTCGGCGTCCAAGGTCGACTCTGCGCGCCCGCTGCTGGCGCTCGTGCCGACGGTGCAGCGAGATTCCTCTCCGGGCGGCATCGCGACGTCGGCCGCCACCGCCGCAGCCGAGGCAGCGGACGGCGCGGAGTCCGACGTGGTGCGCATTTACTCTGTGCGCTACCAAAAGGTCGTGCGCAAGCTCCCACTCAACGTCCGCGTCTGCGGCATGCAGTCCAGCGCGCGTTTCTTCGTGGTGAGCTCGCGTGCGCGCATCCTTGTATTTAACAACGCGGCCAACTTCGAGGAGCTGCGCAGCATCGACGTGGCGCCGCCACCGCCCGGCGTCGAGACCAGTTTCGCGCTCGGGCAGCGCTTCCTCGCGTTCTGCGCGCCGCTTCCGGACGCCACGCACCCCGGCGACCTGCGCGTCTGGAGGACCGACGCGCGCGGCGCCGGTGTCGGAGGCGGCGGTGGTGGCGGCGGCGGCGGCGGCGGCGGCGGTGGCGGGCGTCTTGGCGGCGGTGGCGGCGGAGGCGGCGGCGGCGGCGGAGCCCGCGGCGGCGCCAGTGCCGGTAGCGCCCGTCGCGACCCCGCCACCGCGGCTGGGGCATCCGGCACCGACACCGCCGCGCACTGGTCCACGGTCAAGGGCGCCGCCAAAGAGCTCGCCAACGGTCTCTACTATTTGGGTGACCTTGGTCTGCGCAAGCTCGACGAGCGGCGCCAGCAGAGTAGCGGGGCCGCCAGCGGCGGCCTGCCCTCGCCCCGCGGCACCGGGGCCACGGCAGGGACCCCACTGCCGGCCGGCGTCGGGCCGGCCGGCGTCGGGCCGGCCGGCGCGGCCATGCGGTCGCCTTCGGCCCGGAAGAGCTTCGCCGCGGAGGCGCGCGACCTGCGCGAGGAGCGTTCCGCGCTGGAGAAGGCGCTCACGCGCTACGCGCGCGCCGGCGTCATCGTGCGCGATCTCGTTACGGGCGCTGTGGTGGCTGCCTTCAAGTCGCACACTCGGCCCGTGGGCCGCATGAGCTTCGACCCGTCGGGCGCGCTCCTCGTCGTCTGCGCCCTGGACGGCCAGGCCATCCACGTGCACAAGCTCATCCCGCACCGGAGCGGCCTAGGCGACCGCCCTTCGCATCGCCTGCTCTACAAGCTGTCCCGCGGCATCACCCGCGCAGTCATCCGCAATATTTGCTTCAGCGAGGACCTGCGCTGGCTTGCGGTCACCTCGGCGCGCGGCACCACGCACGTTTTCGCCATCTCTCCATCGGGCGTCGCGCCGTCCACCGCCACGCACCGCGTCGTCTCCGCGTCGGCGGCGCACCGCGCGATTCAGGGCGCCTCCTCAGGCGTGCCCGGGTCGGCCGCCGGCCATGCGGCTGCCGGCGACCGCCCGTCATCCAGCGTCGACTCGCTCGACGGCTGGCGCATCCGCGAGCGGTTCGCGTCCTGGTCCAGCTCGCTGTCCAGTTCGCCGCCCTCGCTGCTCACCTCGCCGCTCTCCACCTCGCTTGGAAGCGCTCTGAGCGGGTCGGCCCCGAGCTCCTCCAGCGCGCCCTCCGTCTCGCTCGTCTTCTCCCCGTCCACGGACCTCTCCAGCGCGGGCGCCGCGCCGCGGGGCCCCATCAAGCTCACCGCGCTCGCGCGCATCCGCCAGACTGCCAGTTCGCTCAGCTCCTTGCTCGCCGAAAGTGAGTCGAGCTTTTCTTCTTCGTCGTCCTCGGCCGGCGCCGACGGCGCTCGCAGCAATGACTATGAGGACGACAACGAGGACGAGGACGGCGCGGCCGATCCGGAGGATGCTGGCCCGCTCAGATCGCCACGGGACGCGCAGGTGAGCGCCGCGGCGGCGGCCGAGGCGGCCGCCGCGGCAGTGACACGGGACCCGGCGCTGCCTGCCTGCGCCTGCGCGTCCTTTTTCGGCAGCTCTCTCTACCTTTTGTCCGGGGCCGGCTTCCTGCAGCAGTACAAGCTGGTGCCCTCGCAGAGTGAGAAGGACCACCGCGAGCTCGACCTGCGCGCCGTGCCGGCAAGGACCTGGGACGTGTGCCGCCGAGACCACTGGCACACCTACGTGCGGCGCAACAGCAGCCTCCCGCCACCTGTGCTTGCCGCCGGGCTCGGTGCCCCGCACTCCCTTCCTCCAGGTCAGAGCGCGTCGCACCCTGCGGTCGTCGCGGCCGCCGCCGCGGTCTCTGGTGCTGATGCCGAGCGCCAGCGCCTCACTTGGCTGTCCAAGGTGGAGATCTGCACGCACGCCTCGCCCATCACGCATATTTGGGCTGCGCCGCAGTTCCAGTTCGCCACCTACGACCAGGAGGCGGCCCTCTCCGCGGTCGCCAAGCTCTTCATCGAGCGCGCTACCAGCACGCCCATTGAGGTGCGCGGCGCGGGGCCATCGCCTGTTTTTGCCTCCACGCAGCCCGGCCCGGGCCGCAGCAACGCCAAGGCGCCGCCGGCCTCCATGGAGGGGCTCCGCAACGCCATTGAGACACCAGCGCAGTTCCAAGACCTCTACATTGCGGACGAACAAGAGCTCGACGAGCACATCATGGTCTTTGACGACGACGATGACGACAATGACGACAAGATCGACAACGACAATTACAGCACTAACAAGACCGGCCCCAACGAGGCCTCCAATGCGGCCGCCAGAGTCGCTGCTGGCAACGAGGATGCAGGCGGCGAGAACGAGCTCGAGGACGACTGCGCCCTCCACTTCGTCGAGGATGAAGACGGCTTCATGCTCGCCGCGTCGGATACGGATGCAAGCCGACCGAAGCAGGAATAACCTTACTTGTAGACAAAGAGCAAACAGGGCTCAACCGAAAGAAATGCTGAAACTCTCTCTGTGTACCCGGGCCGGTAGGGGTGACCAGGTGCCAGGGCGTGCCAGGGTACCCGGGTACAACCAAATAAAAGACAGAAAAACGGACGAAGGAGCCTCTCTCTCCAAGAGACGACTTTGTCTAGCTAGCTAGCCTACCACCCAGCAACCCATCTTCTTTTCAATGTAAGTTAGACGCTCCTCCATCCATCCATCAATCGCTCGCGTCGTCCTCGTCGCTAGAGTACGAGGAGACGCCAGCAGCACCCATGGCCGCATCCTCGTCGTCGTCGCCGTCGTCGTCGTCGTCGCCCAGGATTGTGTATGACATGCCGGGCTCAGAAGGATGCGTCGGGGGTGGAGGAGGCATGGACGGGTTATTGTTGCCGAGCATGTTCGTGAAAGCGAAGCTACCTGGTCCGTGGTCGCCCATGAGCGGCTGCGGCGGCGGCGGCGGGAGCGAGAGCGAGGTGTTCGGTGCGGCCGCGCCTGCATCGCCGGTGAGTGGCGGCAAAGGCATGCCTCCCATGGCGAGCGTTTGCTCGGCGAGGCGCATCTGGCCCGGGAGGAGACCCCTCTCCCTCGCCCGCGCCGCGCCGCGGTGGTCCACATCGGAGCGCACATCGCGCGCCCAGGGCTCGGAGCCCGTCACAGGGCCACAGCTTCCTTGCAAGATCTTCTCGGCGCGGGCACGCTGCGGCCCTCCCAAGGCCTCCATAGCGCTGAGCATCTTGTCCAGGAGCTCAATGATCTTGCCGGCAAGCAGCGCGCGCGTCTCCTCCGTGTACCAGCCGTGCCGCGGCTTGAAGAAGGACGTAACACGGGCGCGAGCTATGCGTCGAAAGTCCTCGTCCGGCACCTCGCCCACGAGCGCCGTCATGAAGGCCTTGGAGCGCTGGCCCAGCCAGTCCAGGCTGGTCAGCCCATGTAGCTTCATCTGCGTATGCAGGCGCTCGCTCAGAGGCTTGGGCATGCGGAAGCGAAGGGGCTGATACTGCGCGTCGTTGCGGCTCCCACGCGGGTCGAAGGAGCGCCGGATGACAACGTGGCCGGAGAACGCGCACGGCTTCGTCGCCTGATATGCGAGTCGCGAGAGCGCCCCCTCCAGCTGCTCCTTGCCCAGCCTAGTCTCGACTAACAGCGTCTCGCGCGTCCACACCGGCTTGCGAAGTAATGTCGAGCGGACCTTGGCCAGCGCTGCTTCTGCGTCGGCGCTCGGCGCAGGCGTGCCTGCAGAGACCAGCTCCCCGGCAGGCACCTGCACCGCGCGGTTGTCCAGGTTGATGAAGGGGATGCCAGCTTCGCGGCCCGGCATGCGCGTGCCTTCCGGCACTCGCGAGCTCGCAAAGGTGAGGCTCTGCGCGGGCTGCGGCGTTGCAAATTGCGGTGGCGGCAGATAGAGCGCGGCGCGCGCCGCGGTCACCTCGGCTTGGGTCGACGCCGGTGCCCTCGCGCGCAGACTCGCAATCGCGCTCGGCACTTTCGCTTTGAGCGCCGACGCAAAGTCGCCGCCCTCGAGCCGCCCTTGCACAGACGTGGTCCGTGCGCTGGGCCGGAACGCGAAGTCACAGAGCGTGGTGAACTCGTGCGCCTCCTGCACGACGCCGACTACTTCGGCGCGCGTGATCTCTTGGCTCTTGCGCTTGCGTCGCACGCGCAAGGCCACAGCGAGCTTCGGCACGGACACCGACTGCATCGTGGTCATGTCCTCAATGCACTCGGGCTGCGTTCGCAACACAAGGCTCCTGCGCGAGCCCCGGAGCCGTCCCACGGGCTGCGTCCTCGCTGACGTGCCTTTCGCTGCGCTCGGCTCAGGCACGGCGTCTTGGTCCACCGTCGGCGGCGCGGGTGGCTCCTCGGGTGCGGGCGCTGCCTCAGCATCGAGCTTGCCGGTCGCTGCGAGCTCCGACTCGGGGAAGATGTTCCTGTCCACCGTCATCTGTCCTCCGAGCAAAGCCAGGGTCTTGCGCTCCAGCGCGCCGTGCACGTCCTCCTCCTCCTCTTCCGCACCACGACGAATGTACAGCGGCAACTGGGCGAGATTGTGCATGGTGGTCGTTAGCTCGCTTTCGCTCCTCCTGCGCGCCTCCCACGATTACCTTGCCGCTGCGCACGTACCTCGACTGCTAGCAGCGGGGTCCACAGCGTGCGCTGCTCTGGCGCCTGCTTTGCTGCTGGCTTCGCCCGCCCCGCTTCGCGCTGTCCTTGTGCCGGTGCAGGGGCGGCGACGGGGGCGACACCTCCCTGGCGGCCATGGTCGTCGCCTTGCTCCGCGGCCATGGCCCCGCGACGCAGGCCTCCGCGAGCGCGCGCAGGCGGGCGCAGGTGTTCGCGGACGTGGCCCCGCTCCTGCGCCTCCCGCGCAAGCACCAGCCGCGCGCGGGCCGCTGCCGACAACGGAGTCGGGTTTGGTCAGACCGGACAGCGCTGTTTGCAGGCTGGACAAGCGCCGGCGGCACGCATCAGGCTGGCACCGGGAGCAAACATAACGTCATCGACGGCTCGGACAACTTGCGTTTCTTTTTATGGGGCAGTAGGCCTGGGAACAGGACGCGAGCGTTGCTTGTGATGCCTTGAAGTGATGGAGTTGTGATCCATGATTGTTTGTTGAGCAGAGGGCGAAGGTAAGAAGTGGGACGATGCTCGTTTGACTCACGCGACGCAGCAGGCCCGGTCGCAGCGCTCGCGTGCGTTCTCTCACATCGTCACAGAGCCAAGGGGAAGCGAGCGAGGCAGCTCTTCTTCCTTCCTCACGAGTTCCCAGCGGTAGAGGCCTCGGCGTTGCTCGGGGCGACCTTGGAGGCCTTGGTGCCGCCACCGCGCTTGGATTTGACGCCGTTCTCAGATGTCGTGGTGCTGGTTTGGTTGCCGGCCTTGGTTGTGGATGCCTTGCTCTTGGAGCGTACCTTGAGGACCTGCACGATGTTCTTGTTCAGGTTGCGCTGAAGCTCCTCAAAGTTGTGCGACTTCTTGATCTGCACCTCGACCATTTGGATCAGCTCTTCCGTCATCTCGTCGCGGTACATGGTCATGCTCATGCGCACGTTGACGACAAGCAGTGAGAAACCGATGATAATAACCCCCGCGGAAAGAATGAGGCCAATCACGAGCAGGGATTCAGAGCCCACGTTCAGGTTGGATTCTTCTTCGTGCGCTTCTGTGTTGTCCGCAACGTAGGAAGCGCCCATCATGCCAGTGTAGTGCATAGAGCACACCGCGATCGCGATGACAATGGCGCTCCCGAAGCGAATAATCTCCGAGTTCGGGCGCCACTGAAGGAGGCGGAAGACGATCCAGAAGCCAGCCGAAGCAACAACCACAGCAATGATGCAGGACAGAATCACGATACCGAGGTCCCACTCCAGATGGAAACCGTTTTGGTCGATGGCTGACATACCAGAGAAGTGCATAATGCAGACACCAGCACCAGTGATGATACCACCGGCAATCAGTCGCTGCGGCTGCTTGAAGAGAGCGAGGAACTTGATGCGCTTGCCCACTTTCATAAGCTTCTTGAGCTCGATCATGGACTGCAGCGCCGAGACGGCCTCCTCGTTACTCGCGCCAAAGAACACGTCCTTGGACGCCACGTACGCACCGCCATAAACAAAAATGGAAGCTACCACGAAGGAGGCTGCCGTGATGAGCGCGTTGTATTTGACGGGAAGCTCAACAACGACCGAGTCATCCTCCGGGTGCGCGAAGTGCAGGGACATAGCGTTCATACCGACGAAGTGCATCGACCAGATGCTCACGCCACCGACCAAAAAGCCGAAGAGGAGAAGCAGCATCTGCTTCGTGCGGTGGTGTTTCTCTGTGCGGAATGCCTCCATCACGTTCACGCCCGCCCATGCGCCACACACGGAAATGGCAACACTGCCCACGAGGAGGCCCGCATCGAACTGCAGATCCAGCTCCGTGCCATTCGCGGTGAGCCCGAGCAGCTCGAGCGCTGTGCGGTTTTCGCACAGCACTGTCATGACGCCTCCGCCTCCGCCTCCCGTTGAAGAAGCTGGCGCTCGCTCGCTCTTTGCTCCGCTGCTCGCCGCGCGCGCTCTTCACCCGGCCAGCGCCGCGATTGGCTCCACGCCGCACTCCAGAAACCAAAAGACGACCTCGAGCTAGGAGACTGCCTCGTCTTCGCCGGTCCAACGCGGGTGCCATCAAGGCGATCGACCTGCCTGGTGTGGCTGGCTGCCTTCCTTGGTGCACCTTGAGTTCGCCTGGCTCGACTTTTTTGGCCGTTGCCCCAGGGGGCGTTCTAGGCGACGTGCACGCCTAAGCGGCATTTGGCGCATGCTTGCCTGCCTTTGTTGAGGCGTCAACCTTCTCATACGTTAGCCGCGCTGCCCTTTCTCGCGCCGCAGCGAGGCAGGCCTACCGCGTGAGTAGCTATCCCTACCCAAGCCTTAGGCAAATTCTCCTGCCGGCCTCGCGCCAGGCCGAGAGGCCTCCATGGAGACCAACGGCTTTCTACTCAGGGACAATTCGCGTCGGCACACGAGTTGTGGAGGGTCGAGTTTTGAGGCAACGGAACGCCAGAATCAATACGTCTGTTGCAAGTCTCTGGCCTTTCACAGCCTGGTCGCGGCCTACTAAAGTCCATCTGCTTCATGTTGCGCTGCCACCCCTTGCTGGCTGATGAACCCAAAGAGCAAGCACGTAACAGTTTCGATGCTGTCATGGACAGCCCTGCCGCAGCTGCTTTCCAGGCTCAGCTCGCGAGACGGATCGCCCAGAGAAAAGAGAGAAAACGACAAGCTGTCTGCATTCCCTGGCTTTCCTTTTCTACCACCTAGAAGGTCGTGATCACGGATCACCGCCATGCAAGTGCATGAGCAGCTCTGGGTGAAGTCACGCTTCCGTGCTTGGTAGCGCTGGCGGAAGCAGCGTGTCGTAGTGTGAGCGGATCATGGGTGTCAATCGATGACCCGGTCGGCGATCGCCCGTCGGTTCTTTAGCCGGCCGCAGGTTCAAGTGCTCGCCCACGGCCGCATCGCGTACGTTGGTGCTGTGCCCCGCTGCATCGGCCGCCCCACCGGCCCCACTACTCCTCATCGCTCGTCTTCGCTCGTTCGTTGCTCCCCTCCGTTCGCTGTCGCATAGAGAAAGTGCTCAGGGCCATTGGCACTCGCCGTCACTCGACACCTGTCGCTCGTCCGAGTTGTCGCTCGCGTCGCTCGCCGTCGCGCGCCGTCGCGCGAGCTCGCGCGCGTAACGAATTTTGTTCCAGCGTGCGCGCCCGTCTGATACACATGCAGTCTGTGACCATGTTGGCCGCAGGACTCGGAGCCTGAGCTGAGCCACTCTCGCCGCCGTGGGCTCATATCTTCTCTCACGGGACCACGAAGGCCGTCCTGCGCACAGGTTTGCTGACGAGGCGTGTGGCGCAGACGAGCTGTCCGCGTGCTGTCTCGGTGCCTGGATCAAGGCTTGTGCGCAGTGCAGAGTCTGCACGGGCCGCGACCACCATGGCGATCAGCTTCTTCTTGCGACTGTTGCACGTGCTCCCGCTCGTCCTGGTGCTCGCAACGTACGTCGCTGCAGACTCGCGAGAAGGCCTGCGCGCACAGGTGCTGAGGCAGCTGGGCTCTGCCGCACGCAATGACTCCAAGGTGGTGGAGGCTGTCGACTTTCTCGTCAAGTACATGCCGGCCGCCGACGTGAACGAAGTGGACGCTGCGTACCTGGCGGAGAACGTGAAGCTCGCGTTCGAGGCGCGCGAGGCCTTCTACGGCCGCTGGACCGGCGAAGCGGCCGTGCCTTGGCTTGTCTTCCTCAACGACGTCCTCCCGTACGCGTCGCTAGGGGAGCCCCGGGACGCGTGGCGCAAGGTCTTCTACCCGCACATGAGCCAGCTTGTGCGTGATTGCGCGAACGCCACGTGCGCAGCGCGTGAGCTCAACCGGCGCGCGTGGGCGATCGTGGACCCGCCCATCGTCTTCGAGGCGGCGCCGCCCAACGAGGTAAACAGCTACGGCCCCTTCCAAACCATGCACAGGCACAACTCCTCGTGCACGGGGCTGGCCATCTTCCTGGTCGACGCGCTGCGCAGCATCGCCATTCCCGCGCGCGTCGCAGGTGCGCCGCATTGGGACAAGGGGCCTCGCGTGTGTCCACACGGCGACGCCGATGCACAGTGCGGCAACCACAATTGGGTCGAGGCCTACATTGACGGTGCCTGGCACTTTCTCGACCAGCGTGGCTCGGACAAGCTCGATCACGGCTGGTTCTTCCCGGGTGACACATCGCTGCAACACCATGAGACCAGCTCGGCTAACCACTCCATCTTCTCCACATCCTGGGCTCCGAGCGCAATCATCGCGGCGCTTGACACCACCGAAACGTACGCCGCCTTTCGGCCTGCCTCGCACTTTCCCATGGTCTGGGACTGGGCCAACTGGGCCGTTCCGGCTTGGGAGTCCGTCCAGTGGTACCGCCATGGCCTTGGAGGAGAAGCTGATTGGTATCAAGTACCTATTTGAGTCATTGAGTCACGTGCAGCAAGCAGACAAGAGCGGAAGCGAAGCTTGGCACTTGGCCACCTTCACAGGAGGCCAACGTGGCGCGCCGCGCGCTTTGAGATGAGCACGGCCGGCAGCCGCAGCGGCTCCCACTTGGAGGCGCGGTCGTGGTGCGCGAAGCCTTCTCCGAGCCTCTTCGAGGAGCCCGCGCTACACATGTGATCGTAGGCCTGTTCGCAGGCCTTGGTGTCGTCCACCACGACCATGGCGAGCGCTCCGGCGCGGCGCGCAAACTCGGCCTTGTGCAAAAGCGGACACGCACCGCGGGAAACCACCACGATGCTGCCCGCCGCGTGAGGTTTCAGCTCCGCACAAGCGTCGCGTGGCTCCGCGAGACGCGCCACGCCTCGCAGGTCGAAAGTGCGCGGAGAGAAGGCTGAAGCCCACACCGGTGCTGTATGCGGCGCGTCGTCCTCTCCGGCAAGCACGGCCAGGACCTGCAGATGGTCCGAGAGTATCACCTCGACGTCCGTTGGGTTCTGCGCCGCGGGCACCGAGACCACCAGGGCGCGGCCCGTATGCGCCTCCCACTGCGCCAAGGCCCCGGGGGCATCCCCGCCCTCGGCAAGAGCGCGGAGCGCCATGGCGCTCGCGTCAAGACGGTGGCCCGGGAGCTCCACCGTTTTGCTCGCCGGGCTGGGCCAACCCACCCCTAGCCGGTTGCGAGCGCGGACTCGAATCTGTGTCGGCGCCCCGGGCTGCAGGTTGCACAGGTCAATCGACCGATCCAGCGAGCTGGAGACGTGGGCGACGTGGTGCCACGCTGCCTGCAGTGGACCGCTCTGGGCCGCGTGGGGCCCGGGCCACAAGGTGCGGACCTCCATCTGATACCCGGAGATCGCGTAGCCGCCGTCGTCCTCGGGCTCCGCCCAAGACACGCACACACAGGACCGGCCGAGGTCGCTGGCCTGGGATAGGATCGTAGGCGCCTCGTCGGCAGCCCCAGGCACGGACTCGCCTACGGTGCGCAGACGCTGCCAGGAGGTCCAGGGACCCGGGACCTGCCTGGCGGCGCTCAGGGCTCGCGCGCGGACTGCGTACTCTGTCGCCGGCGCTAGACCGCTGAGTTGAGCGGCAGCAACTCCTCCCGCCCCCTCGCCTGCAGCCTTGACCACGCCAAAGACTTGCGGGTCGCACAGGCGGCCCGTCATAATGGCATGCAGTGCCACGTCCAGGTGCGCCGGCCTCCACTGCACCTCATAGAGGGATACCGGGCTACCCTGGCCACGCAGACCGACGCGCAGCCCGTGGCGCCCGCCGGCTTCGAGCATCACCTGCGGCTGTTCTGGAACGATATGGTCAGCGAGAAGCCCTAGCCGAAGCCGGCGCTGCCACTGGTCGAAGCGTTCCGGGTCCTCACGCATGTCGGCCAGGACTGCTGCGGCAAATCCAGTGGACTCGTTACGCGCTGCCTGCACAGCAAAGCGAAGCATGTCCACGAATTCAGGCGCTGTGCTGGCGCTTGACGTGGAGAGCGCCTGGATGCGGGCGGCTTCCAGCATGGAGGGCCGCGAGGCCTCGTCCGAGAAGGCGAATTCTACTGCAAGACTCGCCACGCGCGCCTTCAGGCTGGCCGTAAAGCCTGCCGGCAAAAATAGCGTTGCGCCGGCCTCCACCTCGGTTCTGAAGCAGGCCTCGTCCACCTGGCGCAGCTCGGGATATCGCGCGTAGTTTGCTTGCAGGGGATTCGCGGCAAACTGCACGCCGTCCAAGCCCACTTCTGGTCGGAGCAGCTGCAAGGATGCGAGCGACGGGCACAGCACGATCTCTAATCGCCCCGTGATGACGTGGAGGAGCCGATGAAGCGCCGAGCGGCGCCATGATGGCGCCTCCACAGCGTTCCGTGCCATGCGGTATTCATGGCGGGGCGCCTCGAGCGCCTGGGGCGGGATCCACGTCGGTCGTGCTGCAGACCGCACCAGCTCACAGCCAGAGCTCTCCGCCTGGCCGCGGTCGTCCCCATCCAATGCAGGTCGCGCCGTCTGCGCCCGCGCGCCGCCGCGCCGCTGCTGTTGCCGCAGTGCCTCGAGAGCACACTCGCGGGCGCTTTCCGCAATGGCGATGCGCGAGTCCTCCTCAAAAATGACGGGTCTGCTCTCCGCGACGAAGTGCAAATACCAGTCCACCACCTCCCAGTGCTCTGCCGGGACGCGCAGCAGCGATGCCGCCGAGTCCTCGCCAGGCGCCGGCAGGAGTGGCTGGTCCGTGGCGGGCCGGCGGCCCTCACAGCTCGCGATGTGCCACGTCGCCTCGACGAGGTGCAGCTTCTCCATACACCCCGTGTCCCACTCCCCTCGCGCCCGCTGCGCCAGGAGCTGCGCGAGCGTGTTCTGCGTCAAGCGCCAGCACTGCTCATGATCCGCCTCCTCCTCCTCCGTCGGCACGTACAGCCCGTCGTCCTGGGTCCTCCAGCGTCCTTCCAGCGCTTGGAGCGGCGTCAGGCCGTCCGTGAAGACCTCCAGCGTCATCATCTTCTCCGCCCTCGCAATCCTCGTCATCGTCGTCGCCGCCGCCGCGACTGCCGTCGCGGCGCCCCAGAGCGCGGTCCACCGCCGGGCCCTCATCCCGCGCCGGCGCCGGCGCCCGCTGCTCGCCAGCCAGACCTTGGCGACCGTGGCGGGCACGCCGGCGAGCCTGGGCTCGTGCTGCAGGGCTAGCTAGCTAGCTAGCTCGCTCGCCAGCCTCGCGCTCCGACGCGCTCCGACGCAGTCCTCGTGCTTCCTCGCAGCTGGCCCACACGCAGCTGGAGAACCGGGAGGCCGTTGGGCCCGGAGCTCCGTGCCGCGGGCCCGGAATTCCGCCGGCGTGGGCCGGGCTCGCTCCCCATCCCCGTCTCGCCGGCGCGGCGCGGCGCGCAGACCGCGCAGCGTCGCGTCGCGCAGCGTAGCGTCGCGTCGAGTCGGGTCGAGTCGCGCGGCGCGGCGCGGCGCCGCTCGGCGCGCGGAGGAGGCCGCCTCCAGCTGCCGCCGCCAGCGCGGCCCCTGCGCGGCGCGGCGCGGCGCGGCGCGGCCAGGGGAGCGGGGCCCCGGGCGCGCAGCCAGTCCGGGGCCGACCGCGCGCGGCCGCGGCACGCGCCGGCGGCGGCGGCGGCGGCGGCGGCGGCGGAGATGGCGACGCAGGCCACGCTGGCGGCGCTGCGCAGGCGGCGGCCGTCGCGGGTGCGCGGCGGCACGGCCGGCCCGGGCGTGCGGCCGAACTGGTACCCGTTTGACGAGGAGCAGGAGGTGGCGGCCAAGCTCGCGGCCAAGCTGCGCGAGGACGCCAGCGTGCAGGAGCTGGAGCACTTCGCGGTCCGGCTGCAGGCCGTCTTCCGCGGCTTCCGCGCGCGCAAGTACGCGGCGCGCGTGTTCAACCGCAAGGTGCTCGTGAGCAAGGCGGCCTTCGTGCAGGTCGCGAATGAGATCAAGCGCCTGCATCTCGGATGGAGGCACCTGTGTGCGCACCTGGTGCTCCTTGCGTTGGTGGCGCTGCTAGCGTACTTTCAGTTCCTCGCTTTTCTACCGCTCGCGCATAGCCAGGAGTACGACCTGATCAAGGTTCTTCTCGACGTCGGCGCGGCGGACGAGTCCGGCTTCTTGGAGGTCACCTCGCTCCGTGATGCAACGGTCTTCATTCGCGAGCTCACGCAGGTGCTCTATCGGCCCGATCCGTACCACGACTTCAACCGCAACGGCTCGTGCGCGTTCTCCACCTGCGACGGGGTGGACCTTGACCAGGTCGTCACGGACTGCTCGCTCGTCTCTGAACACAGCGGCTTCATGGACAACTTCAACCGCTACCAGGCCGGCCTCATCCTCACGCAGACGCGGCGAAAGACTGCCGCCTGCAACGCAAACTTCGAGGATCTCTACACGACGCTGGGCTTTTATGAGCCTCAGCACGCGGAGCGTCGCTGCGTTCTTGCAGGCACCGAGACGGAAGTGTACGAGAGCCCTCACTCCCGGGAGCACCCGGAGGTGCTGACGAACTTCAGTGTCTTCGGGGTAAACCCCTTTGAGTTTTACGATGGCCAGAGCAGCTTCCTTTCCATCGTCGACCTCGGCCTGCTCAATCTGGACCCCGGCTTCGCGGACTGCCACCTCCGATACCTCTTTGAAGACGCGCACTGGATCGATGCGGCCACTTCCTCGTTCTGCGCCATCATCGTCGTCCAGAACCTCAACGGCGCCGGCCGCTACGGTTACTTGGAGGCCTGTTTCAACATCGACCTCGGCGGCCTCGTGCGGCCGCGACTCCAAGTTCACTCTGCGCAGGGTTCCCGCGCAAACCCGCGCTTCTACGTGCTGTTTGTCGCCAGCCTCTACGCACTCGTGGTCGGCCTGCACGCCTTCGTGCTCGGCATGAAGATCCTCCGCAGGGTCGGCCTCTTGCACCGGCCAGGCCGACGAAAAGGCAGGTGGCCAGCGCTCCTCTTCGACCTGGTTGTCGTTTTGTTGCACTGGATCATCGTCGTTCGCTTCTTCCAGTTCGAGATATCCTCCGACGACGACCTCTCAACGTTTGAAAATGCTACGGCCGCGGCCGTCCTTCGTGGCGTGCATGGAATCACCGACTTCGTCACCACTGCCACGGAGACGCAGCGCATCTACGCATGCCTGCTTATCCTCATGGTCATCCGCACAGTCATGCACCTAGACTTTCACCCGGAGACCGGCATCATCTCGAGGACACTCTCGCGGGCCGCCTCGGACCTGGTCTCCTTCGTCTTTGTGTACTTCGTTGTCGTCCTCTCCTATGCCTTTATCGGTGTTCTCATGTACAGCCCCTACGGCACACCCTTTGGCAACTTCGCGCAGGCCATGGTGACACTCCTCTTTGTTTCCATGGGTGAGTTTGAAGACGCGATGGACGTGCTGTTCTCAAGTAACGTGGCAAGCAACACGTGGATTTCTCAGACGTACTTTTGGACCTACGTCGTCTTCACAACTCTTCTTCTCTTCAACATCCTTCTCAGCATCGTCGTGGAGAGCTTCCTCACATTTCAGGAGGGAACGAGGGCCTCGCCCACCATCAGCTTTGCCCAGAGCCTGCGCCTCTCCTATTCGGTCATGCTCTACGACCTTCGCAACGAATACTGGCCACGCCTATGGATGCTCTTGCGTCGTGTCTTTGCTACCTGTTGCTCGTCCCGCAGTGCCTGTCAGCTTCCTACCGACGCACACTCGGACACCAGCGGCGCCACCGCCAAGAGCGCCTCGGGCTCTGGCGCTGGCTCGGGCCCGGGCTCGGACCCCAGCTCGGGCCCCGAAACGCCAGGTTCTCTGCAGCGCTCCACCTCCGGGGTTAGCGCCGCTGCCACGCACGGCGACAACAGCGGCGAAGCATCGGCCGCGGCGACCTTGCGCAAGTCCCTCGGACCGCTCCCGCTGGACGTGGAGATTGGCCCGGCACGGACCGAGACTCTTCCGCTGCTTTTTGAGGCGGACAACATCAGCCTGGAGAAGCTGATGAGCGCGCCGCATACCTATGGCAAGCGCCTCAAGTTCTTGCGATCTCATGTCGCGGCCTCCGTGCCGACCTTCGTGCTGCGCCGCGAACTCGAGGAGGTCTTCGGCGAGACTATGTCAGAGCGTCTTCTGTGGCTGCTCCGCGCGCGCACCGAAGAGCTGCGGCCTTCCGATGCGCGCGAGGAGGTGGACATGTTCTTCCCCGAGAATGCCGCCCAGCTACACATTATTGACCAGCTCAAGCAGCTGTCCACCCGTCTTGATGCCGTCGCCGCGCAGCAAAATCGGGTTTTGCGCCGCATTCTCAACGCCTCCGGAGGCGCCTTCGACCCTCATCTGCTGCACTCGGCCATGGACATGGATGACGCTTCCATCTCGCCCGGCCCGCCGCCACCAAGTCCCAACCCCGAGCCACAGGCTGCACCGGCCGTCGCACCAATCGCGAAGCGACCGAGGTTCACGCAGACCAGCGAAATGCCGGCGCCGACCTCGGCCTCGCCACTGACAGGCGCAATGGCACCTTCCGGAAATGACGGAAAGGCATGAAGACGTCAGAAAGGTACAACATGTAGGAGCTTGTACGATTTACAATGAGCTACGCATCCAAAAGCTGCGCGCGAAGGCGCGCATTCTCCTCGCTCGCCTGCTGGTAGCGATACTTGAGGTCCTCGATCTCTTCAAAGAAATCCATGTCAAAGGCGTTGAGCTCGTTCTTGAGACGCTGATTCTCCTCGCGCAGCGCCTCGAGCTCGTCTGCGCTCCCCTGAGCACCGACATCGCCCAAGTCTGCCGCCGCCGCCACCTCGAGGCGGAGAGCCGCGATCACGCGCTCCTGCTCTCGCACGCGCCGGCGCAGGTCTGCGGCTTCCGCGCGGCCCACGTCCTCCGGCACGGGGTCCGATCTACGCTCGCTGGCGTGCTGCAGGTCGTCCAGGAGCTTCTCGTTCTCCTGAAGCAGCGACGCAGTGCGCGCGCGCTCCTTGTCCATGTCAGCCTCCAGCGAACGCACCTGCTTGCGCAGCCCGCGCACCGCGTCCTGCAGGCGGATCGCCTTGGCGGATGCCTCGCTGGACTTGGCTGCCCGCTCCTGCAGACTCTCACGAGCACCGCGCAGCTCCTCGTTCTGGCGCTTGAGTTCTTTCACCTGTTTCTGCAGATCGCTGCCGCGTGCCACATTGGCACTGGTCCGCTTCAGCCGGTCATTCTCCGCCTGCAGCTTGTTCACCACCTTCTTCATGGATTCCACAACGCCCTCCAGGTCCCGCTCGCGCTTGAAGCGCTCCCCTGGCGCGCGCGGCCCACCCCGCGCACCAGAAGTCGGAGACGACGACGAGGCGAGCGAGCCCGTCGCTTGTTTGCCCTCTTCATGCTGGCGCCGACGCGCGCGCTCCGCCTGTGCGGAGAGCTGTTCCAGCTCAAAGCGCAGCTCCAAGATGGTGTTGTCGCGGTCCAGCAATTCACCCTCCAGATCGCGGGCGTCTCGCCGCGCCTGGCTGAGTTGCTGGCGAAGCTCGTCCTCGCGCCCGTACTGGTCCTCGGCGATCTGCAGCGAGTCCGCCCCGCCCGTGCGGTGCCGTCTCCGGACGCGCATGGCCTCAAGCTCATCTTCCTTCTCGCTCAGTCGCAGTCGCGTCGCTCGGAGGTCGGCGTGGAGCCGTGCCACCTCGGTCGGGTGCTCCACCTCGACCTGGCGCCGCAACTCTACGAGCGAGTCCTCCTTGGCCTCCAGCTCCTGCCGCGCCTCCTCCAGCTCGCGCCGCAGCTCGCGCGCCTGCTCGTAGTCCTTGACCGAGCGCATAGACCCGCCGCCGCTGTTGCCGCTGTTGCCGCCGCCGCCGCCATCGCCGGCCCACGCGACGCCGCTCAAGCCGCCACGTCCTTGGCGATTGACGCGCTCAAGCAGCTGCTTCGCCTGCTTCGCCTGCGCTCGAGACGCCTCCAGCTCCTGCGTGCGCTCCTCCAGGCGGCGCGAGAGCAGCGCGACCTTCTTCTCCAGCTTCTTGCCGTCGACGGCCCGCTCCTCGTCAGGCCCGCTGCTGCGAGGCCGCGGCGCGGGGACGACGGCAAGGGTTCCCGTCGTGGAGGACGCCATCTTCGCCGCGGACCGCAGCGCCGCGTTCTGGGCCTCCAGCACCTTGACGCGCTTCTCAAGGCGATCGCGGTCCGCGCCCGACGCAGGGTGGGCCTGGTCAGGCGCCTTGGTCTCGCCTTGGCCGTCCGCTGCGCCAGTGCCGCTACCCTGCGCGTTGTGCAGGGCCTCGCGGAGGCGGCGGTTCTCGCGCCGCAGCTCGTCGATCTTGCGCTGCAGCTTTGCGGCGTCCGCGCCGGACCGAGACTGCTCCTCGTCGCGCAGGTCCACCTCGTCCGCCTGCTCCTGGAGCTGGCGCCGAAGCTTGGCATTCTCGCCGCGCAGCTTCTCCTCGCGCCGCTTCGTGTTGTCCAAGTCCTGCTGACTTCGCTCCACGCGCTCGCGGAGGGCCTCGAGCTGATCGCGCACGTTGCCCAGACCGGCCTGGTTCTCCTGTGCCGCAGCGTTGGCGGAACCGCCGCTGGTGAGCGCGTTCATCGCTCGGTCGCGCTTGATGAGGTCCTGCTCGTGCTCCTCCTCGGCCTTGACGAACTCGGTCTTGAGCGCGAGCACGGCGGAGCGGAGGCCCGCAAGCGTCTTCTCCTTGGCCGCCAGTTGCCCGCGCAGCTGCTTGACCAGCAGCTTGGCGCCCTGCGCCTCGCTCTGCGCCGCGAGCTGCCGCACCTTCTCGCGCAGGCTCTCTGCAATCTCGGCGCTCTGGCCGGCGCGGTCCTCAGCCTTACCGCGCAGAATCTGCAACTCCTCCACCAGTCCCTCGAGCTCCAGGATGCGGCGATCCTTGCGCTCCAGGACCACGTCCGCCTCCTCAAGTCGCTCCATGAGTTCCCGGCCCAGCGCCGCGTCTGCAGCCTCGGCGCCTGCCTCGGCGCCGCCACTGCCGCCGGGCACCGCGCCATTGGCGATATCCTCGTAAGCGCTGCGGAGTTTGCCGATGGCGTCCCGATTCTCCTCGTAGAGCTTCTCTGTGAGACGCTCAATCTCCGCCTGGTCGCGCTCGCGCTCGGCAAGCGCCGCGACCCGCTGCTGCTCGAGCTTTTGCTTGAGTGCCTCGATCGCTTGGTTCTTACGCTTGACGATGTCCTTGAGCGAGGCAATCGTCTGCTGCGCTGCGGCCTGTAGCTTGCGCGCATCAGCCTCGTACATGTTCGTGGAGCGCTTCTGCAAGTTCGGCCGCGCGCCGGACCCGCTCGCATATTCGTCGTGGTCGTCGTGGTCGTTGTCTGCCTCGTCCAGATCGAGGTTTTCCGGGTCATCAGGGAGGCCCTCGGCCCGCAGACGCTTGCGAAGCAGGCGCGTCTTGGCCTCCTGCGACTGCAGCTTTCGCTCCAGGCGTGTCTCGCGCTCGCTCGCGTCCCGCAGCTCGGCCTCCAGGGCGCCAAGGCGGGCCGCCGCTGCGGCCGCGGCCTCGTGGTCCTTGCGCGCGTCTGCGAGGCCGCCGTTCGCTTCCGCGTGGGTGGCGTCGGCACCCCCGGAAGCGTCCGTTGGTGACCGGGCCGTGCGTTTGGCGGGGCGCAGCGCCAGAACCGGGATGCCGAGCGCGTCGCGCTGCTGTGTGGCGGACGCCAGGTGCAGACGCCGCTCGTCCTCGTAGCGGCGGAGCGCGTTTCGCGTGTTGGCAAGGTCTTCCTCGAGACGCGACATGTGCTCCTCGTCGCGCGCGCGCAGCTTCTCGACGTGCTCCTTGTCCTCGCGTACGAGTTGAAGCTCGCGTCGTTGGCGCATGCTTTCAAGCTGCGCGCCCTTGAGCTCCTCGTTGAGCTGCAGCAGGCGCTGCGCCAGATTGCGGCGCTCGCTCGCGAGCCGCTCCTCGTCATGGCCATCGTCGCCGCCCGCGCCAGTCGTGCTTGTGAGCACACGGTGCTTGAGGTCGTCCATCGCGGATGCCGTCGCCTGCATCTCGATGCGCAGGGCGTCCAGCTCGGACTCCAGGTGGCGACGCGAGGTCTCGGAGCGACGCAACGCCTCCTCGGAGAGCTCCGCAGTCTCACCGAGACGAGCGATCATGAGCGAGAGCTGCTCCATGTTCGAGGTCGCGGAGGGGCCCACAGCGGCAGCGGGAGCGGCAACGACCAAGGCCAGCGCGGCATGCCGCTCCGGGTCCGCCTCTGGCACGCCGAGGTGCTCGAGCGCGCCCTGGAGCGCCAAGATGCGGCCGCGTACCTCGTCGCGCGTTTGCTGCAGCACGCGGTCCTTCTCGTCGAGCTGCGCCTCCTGCTTGCGCAGCTGCAGCTCGTAGCGACGCGCCGTGGCGCGCGCCTTTTCGAATTTGCGCGCAAACATTTGGTAACTCACCTTGGTAGAGGTGAGCTCGTGCTGCAGTTTGCCAATAATGGCATCGTCGTCGGACCTTGCGTTGACGTCACGCAGCTGCTGGCGCAGTGCATCCGTTTCGAGATGGCGGCCCGCCTGTATCGTCTCGAGCGCTTGCACCTGCGAGGTGGCGATATCCGCGAGCTCGCGGCAGCGTTCTGCCTCGCGAGACGCGACCCCGCACATGGCCTCCAGCTCAGCGATTCGGTCATCCAGCACCTTGCGCTCCTCACGGGTAGCGCCACCGTGATAGCGCTCTCGCGCGTCGGTGAGCTCCTGCTCGAGCTTGTTGATGACCTGGCGCGAGGCCTCGAGCGAAGCCTCGGCCTGATCTGCGCGCGCGGTCTCCTGGTCGAGCTCCTTGCCAACCTCTGCGGCGCGGCGCTCATAAATCTCCACCTTCTTGAGGGTTGAGGCCAGCACGATGCCCTTCTCCGTGGCCTCGCCCTTGAATTTTGCCACTTGTTCCACAAGCTGGGCGCCCTGGCCCACGTCGGCGCCGGCTTCCGCCTTGAGGTTGCGCTGCAGCCAGGCGAGCTGCTCCTGGGCGGTGAGGGCCTCCTGCTTTGTCCTCGTGACGTCCGTCCGCGCGACCTCGAGCTCGCTCTCCAGTGCGTGCACGCGCCGGCGCAAGGCCTGGGCGCCACTCGTCTTGCTGCGCAGCTCCGCCTCGCGGCTGAGCAAGTCGCGATAGCGGTGGTTGACGCGGGCGAGCTTGTGCACGACCTGCTCGTGCGATTCGCGCGGCACAAAGTGATCCATGGTCCGCTGCATGGCGTCGAGCTGCGCCTGCGCGCCGGCCTTCCACTCTTCCAGGTAGAGCACGCGCTCGCGCAGGGCGGTCTCGGCCTGCACCATCTCCTGCTGCAAGACGTCCTTTTCGTGGCGGACAGTGCGCTCCTCCTCGACGACGAGGTTGTAGCGGCGCGCGAGGACGACCTCGTTTACCTCGAGGACGGCCACCTTGCGCGTGAGCTCCTTGGCGTGCGTACGTGCGTCCTGATCGTCGCCATCGAGCACGGCGCACAGCGTGTCGAGGCGGCGCGCCTTGACGCGCAGGGCATCGCGCTCGTTGCGCGCCTCGTCCGCCTCTTTGCGGAGCTCCACTGTCTCGGCCGTCCAGGCGCGCTTTGCCTGTGCGTATTCGCGGTAGAGCAGGGCCATCTGCGCTGCGTAGGCCTCGACGGAGGACGCCTGCCCACGCAGCGTCTTCTCCAAGCGGGCCACCTCCTTCTCCTTGTCGACGAGGCGCTCCATGCAGGCGGCGAGTCGGTTGTTTGCGAGGATGAGCGGTTCGGCCCATTCCTCCGGCGGGAGGCGGTATTGCGTGACGTGGTGCTCGGCGAACTGCTGGCCTGCGCGCGTGGCAGGCTTTTCCAGGTCGGCGAGCTGCGGCGCGGCGCGGCGTCCTTGGGGCGAGGACATTGGGCTGGGCGCCGACCCGTGCCGGGGTCTACCTCCGAAGGACTGCTGGTGGTGCTGCTGGCCATGCTGCTGACCTTGCAAAGCCTCGGCGACGGCCTCCGCATCATGGAGGCGACGCAACAGCTGGTCGTTTAGCTCCGACTGTCGCTGCAACTCATTGCGCATGGACTGAACCTGGTCAAGGTCGAGATCCGCACTGCTTGAGCCAATGCCTCCTTCGAGCTTGGCCTGGAGCACCTGCATGAGCTTCTCGTACCTCGGGTCGGCGGTGGGGCTTCCGACCGGGGACGAGATGGACCGTGGCCTCCTGTTGCTCCCGCCGTGTGCGTGAGAAGACGAATCCTGCAGTTCCAGATGCTGCTGATGCTGCTGCTGCTGCTGCTGCATGCTCAAGAAGGAGGCGATGGTGGACTGAATGTCCTGCCTAATATCGGCCATCATGGCCTGCTGATCACGCGCGAGCTTCTCCATGGCGTCGCTCCCAACGCGACGAGCACGCGAGGCGGGTCCACCGGCGCCCTCGCCGTCGTCGCCGCCACCGCCGTCGTTGTCAAAGTCGTCGCCGCCGCCGCCAGCACCGCCAGCACCGAAGCCGGGCAATTGGCCGTCGAGCTGCAGCTCGGCTGCGGCAAGGTCGCGCTCGGTCTCGCGCAGACGCTGCTTGAGCTCCCGGACCTCCTCTTTGAGCTGTAGCGAACGGTCGTCGAGCGGGAGCTCCACGCGACCCTCGCGCAGATTCTCCACGAACTGATTGACCTGAATGACCTGATCCGCGCTGAGGCCGTAGAGCTTCATGCCCTTCTCGCCCATGTTGGCGGCGTTGATGCGGAGCGCATCGAGGAGGCGCAGGCGCTCATCCTCGAGGGACTCGTTCTGACCCTCCAACACACGGATGAGCGCCTGCAGGCGCTCGGTCTGGCCTTTCATGCCCTCCTCGAGCTCCAGATCGTCGTACTGGAATGACTCTGGGATGCCGGCCTTCTTCTTGAGGCGACGGCAGGTCTCATAGAGCTTTTCGTGGGCGGAGATGCGCTCCGAGAGCGCCTGGTTGAGGCGACGGATCTCCTTCTCGCGGCGCTTGACCTCGCCCTTGAGCTTTTTCTGTTTGAGCACGGCCTCGGACAGGCCGTGACCGCGCTCGTACTCGGCGAGCGTGAACTCGCGATCCTGCAGCTCCTCCTCGAGGCTGGCCTTCTGGTCGTCCAGCTCGCGGTAGCGTGTGCGCTCCTCCTCGAGCAGCTGGTCCTTGTGCGCGATGACCTGTCGCAGGCGGTCCAGCTCCGCCTTTTCCTTTTCGAGCGCGACGTCGATGAACTTGCCCTGGTCCGCGCGCATCGCCTCGTTGTCGCGCGCCAGGTCAAGCATCTCCTCGTGCGCGCGAGTGAGCTCAGCGCGAGCGCCTTCGAGCTCGCGGCGCAGCGCCTTGCCGGCCTCTTCGGAGGCCACGAGCTGCTGCTCGACCTCACGCAGGCCGGACTCGAGCAGGAGCGAGTCGCACTTCTTCTGGAGCGCGGTCTGGGCGAGGCGCTCGCGCTCCAGTTCGGCCTGGAGGTCCTTGACGCGCACCTTCCACTTGTCAACCTTGGCGCGCACGCGCTCGTCCATCTCACTCTCCATCTCGGTAACGGCGGTGATCTCATGCTGAGCCGCGGCGATGGCCTGGTCCTTGTCGCGGATGAGGCGCTTGAGCTCCTCCACCTCGCTCTCGTTGTCCTGGAGCTCCTGGTTGGCGGCGGTGAGCTGGCCCTGCAGCTGCGTGGTCTGCTCGTTTTTCTCATTCACGGCCTGGTACAGCGTCGTGAGGTCCATTTCGAGCTGGGCGACGTGGGAGCGCAGTTGCTCGTTCTCGCCGAGCGTCTTGAGCAGTGTCTTCTTGTGGCTCTTCTCGCGCGCGCCGAGGCGGCCCTCGTGCTCGGCGGCCTGCTCAGAGCGCTGGCGCATCGTGTGAAGGTTCTCCTCCATGGTCTCCGCGCGCTCCTGCGCCTTTTGCAGCTCGGCCTCGAGCTTGAGCTTGTCCATCTTGAGCGCCTTGTTCTGCAGGTCGAGCTCTCGCGCGCGGTTCTCCTGGCTCTTGGCCGCGTCCATGGCGCGCTGCAGCTCATCGTCGGCCTGCTCCAGCCTGCCCTGCAGCTCGCGCACATTGTCGCGCAGCTCCAGGTCGCCGCCGCGGCCCTGGCCGAGCAGCTCCTCCTCCAGCTGCGCCGTGCGCTCCTCCAGCTCCGCCACGCGGTCGTCGCGCTCCGCCAGCTGCTCCTCCGCCAGCGCCAGCGCCTCCTCCAGCTGCGCGCGCAGCGCCTCCGCCTCCGCCATCGCGCCGCCGCGCCGCCGCGCCGCCGCGCCGCCGCGCCGCGCCTTGACCGTTTGAACGAGTTGAGGCCCTCTCAAACCGCGGCCATGCCCTGCCCAACCACCGCGCAGTCGCCGCCCGCCGCGCCGCCGCGCGCAGACACGCAGCGCGCGCGCGCGGCCAGGCGCGGCGCGGCGCGGCGCGGCGCGGCGCGGGCGGCGGCAGGCGCGGCAGAGGCGGCGGCAGGCGGCGGCAGGCGCGGCGGCGGGGCCGGCGCCGAGCGCCCGCCGGGATGATGATGGGACATGGCGCAGCGCCCGGCGCCGCGAGGCCGCGGCGCGCGGCGACCCTCTGGGCGACGGAAGGCGGTCGGATGCGCGCGCGGGGCGGGGCCGGCGTGTGGAGCGGCGGGGCGGGCCGAGCTGGGCTGGGGCGGCCTTGCGAACGAACGCACGCGAGCCAAACGCGCGTCGGGCGCGGCGCGAGCGGAGTTTGCTGCCTTCCCTGGCCAGGCTGAGCGAGGTGCTCGCGCGCGGCGACGGCGGCGGCGAGGAGCAGCAGTCGGCCAGCGAGCGCGCGCGCGCGCACGAAGGCAAACTAGCGAACGAGCAAGATGCCGCCGCCGCCCAACTTCTTGGCCGACATTCAAAAGGGCTCCAAGCTCAACAAGGTGAACAAGGCTGAGATCAATGACCGCAGCGAGGCCAAGGGCGCGGGCGCCACGACGACAGCCGCGCCCCGCGCCAACGGCCGAGGCCCCGGCGCCGCGGGAGCTGCCCCACCGCCTCGTGCCGCTGTCACCGCGCCCGCAGGCTCGCTCCTCGCCGAGTTGCAGCGGAGGCAAGCGAACCGAGCTGTCGGCGGTGGCGGTGGCGGTGGCGGTGGCAGTGCTGGCGGCAACTCAGTCGTCAAGCCTGCACCGCCCGCTCCTCGCTTCGCGCCGCCTCGCGCTGCGAAGGCGCCGCCGCCTATCCCTACGCGTGGGGCTGGCCCGACGACTGCCTGCACCAAGAAGCCTCTGGCACCGTCACGAGATGCTGGCGGCGACGCCGGCCCAGGGCGTCAAACGCCCGGGGCATTGCCCGCGGGGCGCATGCAGGCCATTGCGGCGCAGCTGGCTGGCCAGCAGCAGCAGCCGCAGCCGCAGCCGCAGCAGCAACAGCAGCGCAACATCGAGCCCAAGCCCAACTCCTACATGGTGAACTGCAGTCCGGCTGCGCCCTCGACTGCGTCCTCAGCACCAAGCGCGCTGCAGAAGGGACGCATGAATGCCCTGGCGCAGCAGCTCGGCCAGGCCAGGCGCTTTGAGGCCGCCAACCCGCCTGCCGAGGTCGCGACCCCCTACGCGTCGGACCGCTTCCGGGCCCCGGCGGCGGTCGGCCGCTTCGACAGCATCCTTGTCTGTGTGCAGACGCTGCGCGCCGACTCCCGGGTCCCGTCGACGCGGGGCATCTTCATCGACACGCGTGCGCAGAGTGAGGCGGAGCGCTTCCTCGCCAAGCTCAAGGCCGCTAAGGCTGCCCATGACGTCGAGGCAGCGCTCCGCGGCATGGAACTCATCAGCGTGGGCCAGGCACTCAAGATGCACATCAGGGGTCTCGAGGAGCCACTCATCCCGACGACCTGCAACTCGGACCTGCTGGCCGCCGCGACGCAGGAGACCTCGAGCCCAGGCGCTGGGGTCGAGAGGATCCGCACCGTCCTCAAGCAGAGCCTGGAGCCGGGCGCGCGAGCACTCTTGAGCGAGCTATGTGCGCTCCTGGGCAGCATCCGCGCGGAGAAAAAGCAGAAGCTGGCGTACTGCTTCGGGCCGCTCTTGCTCCGGATCCCGCCCACGACTTCGGCCATCGCGGACATCAAGATTGCCAATCTGGTCGTGGAGATCATGATCAAGGAGAACGCGAAGATCTTTGAGGGACAGGCGAGCAGCATCAACACCAGCGGCGGCATTGGTGGACGCACGCCAGCGGCGGCGCCAACGGCACCGGCGCCTCTTCCTGCGGGAGGGGCACCCTTTGGGATTGCGGACCTCCAGTCGCAGCAGGCGCGCCTCCGCCAAGCGAACACTGCCGTTGCCAAAAAGCCGCCGCCTCCGCCGCCTCCTCAGGTTGCCAAGCCAACGCCGCCACCGCTGCCGTCCGTGCCCAGCCCTGCGCGGCGCGCCAAGAATTTAGCGCAGGCGGCGCTGCCGTCTCCTGCCCCGGCGTTGACAAAGCGCCAGCCGCCGCCGCCTCCGGTTCCCGGGCTGGCAAAGCGCCAGCCGCCCCCGGTACCGGAGCTGGCCAAGAAGAAGCCGCAGGCGCCGCCTCCTCCGCCCTCGAGGCGCGCGGCGTATGCGGTGTGAAACTACAATGATGATCAATCGAAATTTCGGGTTCTCTCTCTCTCTCGCTCTCTCTGGCTCTCTCTTAGCTAGCTAGCTGGAGAGCTAGAGTAGCTACTAGGCTACTCTAGAGCGAGTAGCTCTAGAGCTAGCTAGAACCAACCACCCTACTGCTACCATTCAGTGTACATGGCGCGTCGCCGCGCGTCGGTCGCGTCGAGTCGAGTCGAGTCGAGTCCTCATGAAGTACCCTGACACTGCCGACAGGGAGGTCGCTCCTGGGACCGCAACGCTCTCTGCCCACCCCTCTCGCTGCGAACTTGGAAGCCAACTCGGCAATCAGAGTTCGCAGTCGTCAACTTCCTCGCGAAGCTTCATCATGAGGTCCATGAGCGGCGGGGAGCCGCCCACGGCAGTGATCTCGTCTCGGACCTCGTTGAAGATGCGGTCCAGGTATGCCTTGGTGTAGGCGAAGGAGTGCGTCTCGGAGCGCAGATAGTCGACGAAGCTGCGCTTGAGGTCAACGTTCTCAGTGCGCTGCTTGAGGATGGACATTAGGTAGGTGTCGCCCGGCGGCGCATGCGCGATGCCGTGGATGATGGGAAAAGAGAACTTGCCCTCGGTGAGGTCCTCGCAGAAGCTCTTGTTGCGGTGGTAGGAGCTGCTGGCGAGGTTGATGAAGTCGTCGCGGACTTGGAAGTAGATGGAGAGCAGGTTGACGAGGCGCGAGAAATCGGTGTCGTTTGTGGAGAAGCACTGCATGAGGCCGACGCCCAGGCGGAAGAGGCCGCCGGTCTTATCCATGATCATGCCCAGGTAGGCCTCCTCGGACGGGCACTGGCTGTTGTCGCGCCAGAGGAGCTCGCGGCCCTGGCCCCGGTGCAGGTTGAGCAGCTCGAGCGTGAAGAGCTGCAGCGCGGCCGGGTTCTGCAGCGCGAGACACTTCTCCATGGCCAAAAAGTACACGTAGTTGGCACAGTTGAGCGTCTGCGGCACGCCGTAGACAAGGTGTGCCACGGGTAGGCCGCGGCGCAGCTTCGAGTCGTCCTCGATGTCGTCGATGAGGAGCGAGGCATTGTGCAGCGAGCCGACGATCTGCTTGATGATGGGCAGCTTCTCCTCCGGGATGCGCAGCCACCGCTGGAAGCAGTCGATCATCTTGGAGCGCACGTTCTTGCCGGGCGTCTTGCAGATATACCGCCACGGCTCCAGGCACTCCTCCGCGACCTCGTGCCGCGTCGTCTCGCCAGCGCCCTCGAGCGCGTCCGGGCCGGGCTGGGGCTGCGCAGAGCCCTGCTGCGCGCCCTTGGCACCCTCACCAGACTGCGCGCGCGCCTGCTTGCGCGAGTCCTCCTGCGCCTGCAGCGCCAGCTCCAGCGTCAGGGCCTCCTGGCCCAAGCCTGCCACGTCTGCGCCCATGGCCGGCGCCATCTTGTCGTCGCTCTCGCCGTCGCGGCTCCGGGTCTGCCCGAGCCTGCCGCGCGGCGACGCGCCGCCGCCGCCGCCGCCGCCGCCGCTGGGGCTGCCGCCGCGGCTTCCTTGCTCCTCGCCGCCGCGGGAGTCGGCCGCGAGCGCGGCGGCGCGGTGGGTTTCTTCGCTGCGATAAGCCTCAGCCGCGTCCAGCATGCCGCTCGCCGCCGCGCCGCCGCCGCGGGACGGGCTCGCATACCCGGGCGACAGCGGCGTGCTCGGCACGCCGAAGGCCTTCTCCGACGCGTGCGAGCTCTCCGACCCGCTGTCGCCCGCCTCCGCCTCGCTCTCGTGCCCGCGCTCGCTGCCCTCGCCGCGCAGAACGTTGCGCATGGCGCGCCGCGCCGCGGCCGCCGCCGCCGCCGCCGCCGCCGCCGCCGCCCTCGCCTCCGCCGCG